>OZ022264.1:56789661-57334661 GCA_963978885.1 Nemotelus pantherinus | reverse complement strand
GTTTTTTTTTTTTTGTAAACCTAACATGAAATTGTTTGCCTTCCGGTCGGCGAACGTTTTTTGCCGCATCATTACCAAACAAATTTATCTTTGTTTCATCGCTCCAGAGGATGTTGTGCCATTTTTTTCACCCTGCGATCCGCACCAGGTTTTATGAATCAACGCAAAGTTTTTCCTCGTCTTAAAATTTGCAGTTCTAAGCAGCGGAACTTTCCGAGCAATCCTACCGGGTAGTTTTGCATTTACTAATCGCCACCGAACGGTTCGTGATGATACCAAATTCCCGATTTCGCTGGCAATTGTCCTGGATGATTTGAACGGGTCGCGTTTAGCTAAGGTAACTATACGATTGTCGGTCACTGGTGAAGTTTTGTTAGGTGCTCCACGGGTTTCAATGAATTTTTCCTGTTTAAGAGCATTCGTAACAAAATTTTCAGATCGTCCAATTGATGTAGCAATGAATTTGTAGGTTTTCCCCTCATCTTGGAGCCGACGAACAAGTCTTCTCTCCTCTACATTGCAGTGAGGTCCACGGCCCATCTAATATTATAACAATGTTATAATTGTACCTTCAGCTAGTTTAATATCCTCAAAATCTCACCTTCTGCAACTATATAAGTATTTAAATCTATTCACTTTAAATTTGTACCATCACACACCTATTATATTGTCCAGCTCAATTTTGAATACCGAACAAAGAAACAATCCGCAATATTTTCCAAGAAGTAGTTTTATTGCGGGGATTCCCCCATTTCATTCAAAAAGAGTGCAACTCACTTGCCGTAGTGGATTTTTGATTGCAGAATATATTGTATAATTTTTTCTCTACATTTTACACATTTTGGGGGTTCACACCGATAATTTTGTCCGGGTGTGTATATATATGCATGTATATATATATATACATAAATATATATATATATATATATATATATATATATATATATATATATATATATATATATATATATATATATATATATATATATATATATAAATATATATATATATATATATATATATATATATATAAATATATATATATATATATATATATATATATATATATATATATATATATGTATATGTATATATGTATATATATACATATATATATATATATATATATATATATATATATATATATATATATATATATATATATATATATATATATTTATGTATATATATATATATATATATATATAAATATATATATATATATATATATATATATATATATATATATATATATATATATATATATATATATATATATTTTTATACATATATATATATATATATATATATATATATATATATTTATATATATATATATATATATATATATATATATTTATATATATATATATATATATATATATATATATATATTTATATATATATATATATATATATATATATATATATATATATATATATATATTTATATATATATATATATATATATATATATATATTTATATATATATATATATATATATATATATATATATATATTTATATATATATATATATATATATATATATATATATATATATATATATATATATATATATATATATATATATATATATATATATATATATATATATATAAAATACTAAACTAATGTTATGCCAGTTTTTATACGTAACTGTCGTTCTTCTGTGTATCACTTTTTGTTAAACCAAAACATGTAATATTTAAATACTGCGAAAACATATTTATTTTCTAAGTTTTTTTTTCTTCTAAGTATAACTAAATAGTTAGAATTAAATAAATCGATTTCTACAAATTAAATTATGTTCTTATACCAATTGGCATCTACTACTTACTATTTATGCGAATGCAGAACAATAAATTTTGATTTCGAAACGTTAAACTGCTGGTTTCGCAACTATTAACGCCCTACAAAAACCAATATTGAAGATCAAATGAAAGCTGAATTATTGTCAATTCTTTATAGAACTGTACAATATAAGTGATTTGTTAAACTTTAATTACTCACTGAAAATGAACTATAAGCGATGGTTGACTTTTAAGACATTTAAAATTTCATAGCATGATCGTGTATACGTATTTATATCGAAATAATGTTTCACACAGACACGTGCATTCCATTTTTCTATTATCGTTTGTATCACAGTATATTATTAGTAGTAGTAACTGAAGACTTACAAGCTATTCAATGAAAATACTATAGTTATTAGAGTTATGGCTTATCTGAAATGGGTATTAGCATTTCGAAGGGATATTTCAGTAAATCAGACACTGAAGTCCTCTGCTTCGGATTATGTTGTAAGCATTTTTTCGCCATCTGAAATGTATATTTATATGGAGACCATAAGAAATTTGCTTAATATAGAATAAATCTGCACAACGGCAGAAATCAATGGTATCATCCATCACATAGTGTAACATACCTCTATTAATATCGGCGGATAATAGTTTGATAGCACAGGATATTCGATCGTGGTGGCCGGGTTCGAAATAGCATTCACTTTTGCATAGATATTTTTTATATGACCAAATGGTGTCTTTTTGTAGAGAAGCAGATATAATATGCAACCCAGTGACCAGACATCGGACTTTGTTGATATCTAAACAAAGATTAACCGCATTGTTAAAATTTCTCTAACCAACAACACAGGTTTACCTTAATTTTAGGACAGTTCTTTCCCAGTGGACTATTGCCCGTCGACGTATCAATTAAGGCTTCCGGACTTATGTAATTGAAAGTGCCAGCCTGTGAAAATTTTATTATACTTGTCGAATCAATCGCTATGTTACTTGCAATACCAAAGTCAATTAGCTTCAGTCGACCATTAACCATTAAAAAATTAGGTGGTTTTAAATCGGAATGAATAACGCCTAAAATGAAAGCATTTACTACATAAAGAACAAAAATATCCATGAGATTAATGCACACCATTTTGATGAATGTAATTTACGGATTGGAGCATTTGATACCAGAAACTTGTGAGGACGTACAAAGGCAAGTCAGTCTGATAGGATTGTAGGATTTTACTCAGATCCGAGTCGCCTTTCTCCATAACCATATACAATGTGAATCGATCTGGAAGGTGCTGACTGAAATGTTTAAACGTATTTCAATTGTTTGCTTTTTAGCAATTATATTAATTTAATAAAATATTAAATATAAAATATTTTTATATCCACGGTCAATATAAACGAGAAAACAACATTGTCTTTGTTCCAAGCAAAATCATATACTTCAACAAAAATGTTTCGCGAAACATGCCAAAAAATATACTTAGCGATATTAGCTCCTTTTTAAGGAGTTAAACGGCTTTGAAAGTCATTCAAAAGGAGGGAAGAGACGTGGAAGTTTTTACCTGAAATCTGGATCCAAAGAAGTCGCTTAGATGAAATATGAGGTCAGTCTCATACACAAAACAGCGTCAACTTGCATTGATTCGAAGATGACAAAGAAAATTATTAGCAAAAGAGCAAAAAGTGCAAGCCTAAGAAGTTTATTATCGAAATGAAGTCCTCAAGTGCACTGGTTTCAGGAATTAAACAGTGATGTGATTTGACGATGTGTTTTTTAAATATAATGTTAATTGAAGAAGTAATTCATCTAGAGAAGGAGATATAGGTGGGTGGAGAAAGAAAAAAAAATACTGGTTGGGTATCTTGTGTAAAATTTTGTTTTATTTAAAAAAAAAAAACTAAAGTAGTCCCACAACAACCCTTGTCCGATCTGGGGGTTTGTTTGGTAGAGACGTCATTCGAAATCAATTCAGTTTAGTGTAGATTAATAAGTTCCACGACTCACTTTACCACTGACAGCTCAGGTTTCTATTCAGAGCTAGATTACTTCGAAACTCATTGCGCAATCACGGCTGAATTTTAATTATAAACCACCAGCGCAGCCTCTTGGACATAAAACTGAAACTATTTTACAAGGATGTTGAATGTTGACGTATTGTTAGTCGAAAGTTGTTAATAAACTTTGTATTTCTTTACCGTTTGGCGCGCTCTTGAAAATGGATGCCCCGTTATTGGCAAAAGCTCAGTAAGTAATTTGAATTCGTTCAATTTCGTGAGGTGGTAAAATGTTCTAAGTCATATCAGAATGAGTCTCATTAGATAAAAGGAATCCTTGATATATTATATCAAATATTCTGAGCAATCTGTGACCGAGAATTTAATTTTTTCGAAAAGACCCATCTGAGTTACGCAGTACGCATTATCCTGGTTTAGGTATTTGCTGATTTGTGTTTAATTTATGAACATCAGCTTCAATTTTTTCCCACTTAAAGTCCGAGGTATTTATTTCTCTGTGAGCTAGCGAAACATAGTAGGCAAGGAAACATGGCTTTTTAGCGCATTTTAAGTAATGGAATCCATTTTATTTTTTTTAAAACAATTCTGAATTTTTAATACAGAGAGCTGCTTTATTTTACATCGACCAGTAAATAAAATAAAAGTAGTAGATAGATGGTTGCTGTAGTAGTATTTTTTTTTCTTCAAATCAACGAAAGTAGCAAATCTAATACGATAGTAGTAAAGGTGGAAAGAGCATATACGCACTAAGGTGCTTCAGTATAATCCCTTAAGTGAGGAGCAACTTGCGAACCAGCGAGAAAAGTCATGCGAGTCGGCCCTTCATTCTCTAGTTTCCAAGGTTAAGAGACCAATTTCTTATGGTTAGTATGCGATGAAAGTATGTGTGGACACCGCAGAGGACTTAGACTGCGCGCCCTTTAGAGAACCATGGGAAACTGCGAACGCTTTGTTGAATGGATAGATGCTATGCTGATACAGAGAATATTGCTGTCAGAAGCTGGAGCCGACTGCTACTTGAGAATGGAGGCGAGAAATGGATGTCCGCAAGAGTTTCTGTAATCGCCGCTTTTGTGGAGTATGCTCAACGAACTGCAATAAGAACAGCTTCACACGCAAGCTTATCCTGATGACGTGATCACACTAGCTGTCAGTAATATGATGTGTAGAAATACACAAACATAGGGTGGGTGAATTCGAAGTGGTGATGAGCTCTACTCATAGAGTAATTCAACATAGCCTATGAGGAGAATACGGTTATGTGAGGCACTGTTCTGTTAGTGATTCGAAACGAGACATCTCTCAGATTCTCGCGATGCCTCCGGACGCTCTAGTCGATTTCGGTAGAAAATGTGAGGAAATACTTTTGGACAAAAGTGACTGAGACTGCAAGAGATGATACTCCGAGATCTTCTTCACGGACGGCTGGAAGCTGGAAATTACATCTGAAGCTGGCGTCTGTCTGCTTTCATCAAATGACAGAATGCCTTATTCTTTCGTAGAGCTTGTTTTTCAAATAGTAATATAAGCTATACTCAGAACTGCTTGATGGCAATTGGAAGGAAAGCGAATCATTATTTGCTTTGGCAATCAAGCTGCGCTGCTGGTGTTACGTAAATCCCTGAGTACTTGAAAAATTACCCAAGAATGTAGACCCGATTGAAATTTGTCGCTACGTTCACTTTCTATTTTTCGGAAGCGAAAGATTATCTAAAGAGAGATGGTTATCTCCTGATGTGACCAGGCACACGAAGATCTTTCTTTCAGAACTTAACCATGCCGGAATCTTTCTAAACAAGAATAGGAAGAATTGTAGAGACTATGCCTGTCACAGTATAACTTAATCTCAACATTGAGAAAATAATAAGAGGAACATTCTACAAACAACAAGAAAAGGATGTTCAAGTATTTCCTAATCTTCTAGATAGCAATTACTGACATTGACCAAATATCTCCGTCCTTAATTCGTATTTATTTAGATATAATTGTATCAAATATTGCAAATAGCATCAACATTGCTAAACTAACTAGACTGAACTATGATTGGATTAAACTATGTGGTTGCAAATTATCGGTGCATTATTGAAAATTTCACATATAAATATGATTACTGACCGGCTTAAGATCATAAAGCAGCAAAAATATCACCTAAAACAATTGCCGTTTAAAAAATAAACTCAAGAAAATACTTTTAACCTTTTCGAAACGGCTGCTACACGTGTGAACGTTAAGCTCTTTAAATAATTCTAAACTTTTAAATTATTCACAAATTTGATGGTTTAATTCAAGCTCTTCAAATATATTTATACCCAATGCAGAATCGGGCCCAAAAACAGCTCATGATATTTGACACCTTCTCGCTGAAAGAGATACAAGGCTGCCACTATTCCAGTAAAATGAAAAAAAAAACGATAAGTATCAGATTCCTTTATGTAAAGTTTGTTTTGCTGTTTATCATTTCCAAAATATAGCATATAGCACGAATGCAATTGAAGTTTTACTTGACGAATAATGCAATGTTGTTTCAGAAACAAGGCGTTTTTTCATATACACGGTGTCCTATTAATTCGAATACGAAAGTGATTTATTGTTTAAATATTAAACGAAAACATTTCGTTCTCATAGGTTCACCAAACAAAAGTCATTTTATCACTGCAGTCATGCTATAACAAAAACTACGATTTGTATCAGTCTTATTGGAGTGCGATAGAGTGTGTACGTGAACTAATTGTTAAAAAAATTATTAAATGAATGAGACCTTGTGAAATTTTTCAGGTTCTACGAAAAGAAGAGATAAAGCGGGAGTTCATACATAAAGCAATCAAACAATACAAGGGAGCATCCTCTGTATGGATTGTAAGATAAGTGGACGTCCACGCACTGCACGTACTTAGAACGCATTAAGATCGCAAGAGAGCAGATTTGTAGAAAAAAGGGCGTTCCGTAAGAAAAATAGCTGCTAAATTGGGAATCTCAAAGTCTTCAGCACAATTAATACTCACGAACGTTTCAGCCTCATTCAAGGAAACAAAGAGCTGCGACAGTTGAAACCATACGTGCTTGGCACGGTGGTGATAAGTTCGTGTTTCCGATGAAAAACTATTCATTTTCGAGCAACTACAAAATCCATAAAATTATTGTTTGTGGTCAGTCAGAATGCAGGACATTTCCGAAAATGAAGTTTATGTGCCCAGATATCAAAAAACATCCTCAGTCATGGTTTGGGACGGTTTTGTACGAGACGCAAACTTCCCCTTGTTTGTATTGAAAAAGGTCAACGCTTACTATATTACTTCCCCTAGTTTTTATGTAAAAAAAAGGTCAACGCTGAATATTACCAGAAGCAAGTTATTGAAGCAGTTGTCCTTCCTAGCTTGAACAAGTTTTTTGGAGATGAATATTACTGCTTTCAACAAGAGAGGTGATGTGCTCATAACTTAACAGACTTTCTACCGAAGGATAAATGGCCTCCAAGTAGCCCAGATTTAATCCTTTGGAATTCTTTGCTTGGAGCTATATGCTAGTGAAACTCAGAGACCGTAAAATCAATCGTTCAGAGCAGTTCAAGCAAGTTATCTCCGGAATTCGGGAGAATGTGCCCATGGAAACCGTTCGTGCCGCCTGTAACTCTTTCGAAAAGAGGTAAGTATTGGTAAAAAAAAAAGCAAAAGGAGGTATTATCAAAAAACATTTACTGTAGATTTTTAACTATTTATGTACCATTTAATTTCAATAAACATTTTGGCAAAATATTAAATACTTGTTCTTATATCTCAATATATTTTTGTATTCACATCAACAACTATTTTTCCTGCCTGGCATTTCTGTATTTTTTCCTATAGTTTTTTGGAATAAATACATTTTATTTATCAATACATTGCTATGCCGTTAAAAAGCAATCAGGACAAGAAATAAAATCACCGTGATTTTACTGAACGATTTGAAAACGTTTGAAAAACGGAAAATTCAATTTACAGAACAATACAACTCGTACGATATCATTTTCGAAATTATCGAATTTAGATCGAAATGCAGCTCTAATCATTTTGATTTAGTCATGAATTTCATGCGCAACCTACTTATAGCACAATGCCAATTTTTTAACTTAACTATTCTGAATACCGGTTCGAAAAGTTTAAAGACAGTTGGTAAAATAAAATGCTCATCGAATACCGAAATGTCAGTTACGCAAACATCACCAAGCAGTTTTGAAGAACTAATTTACTATTTTGCAAATTGAGGAAAATAAAAAATCAAAAACAAAGTCTTCTCTTCAAAAAATAATTTAGCTTACAAAAGTTTCAGAAAAGATGTAAGCTACATAATGGAAAAAATACGAGTGCAACGGGAACAAACACAAATCTCGTCATAACATCAAGGAAGTAAAAAAAAATGCATTATTGCTAATGATTCGTAGCAGCCAATAGAAATAATGCTAAATTTTGGAGACTATCTCAATTACTTTTTCTCTACGAATGGTTTCAAAATTAATTCCACACAAAATATTGGGACACAGTTAAACCTACGTTCCGAAATAAATTTAGCATATCGCCTGGATTTGAAAATATTCCGGGAGAAAACTTCAAAACAATAAACCAAAAATAGAAAAATTAAAAACTAATCCCATGAGACAAACTTTTTTTTTACTACTATATCAAATACATTAAAGACTTGGCATAATATGCTCATTTTTAAATATGGCTTACATTTTTTTTTATCAAGTAATGGAACGTTAAAACCAAAGAATCAGACTCTCTTTGTAAACTTTTCTCTGAAACATGTTAAGGTAACACTCAACAAAAGGACACAGCACAAAATGTGAAATGAACTTTCTCTTATACTAATTTCATAAGTTTTCGAGAAGGAAGGCTAAATCATGAAATGTTAGTATGCCCACGGGTGACAATTGAGCAATAGAAAGTGTCGAAGAAAGGACGTACACTAAAAAAATATAGATAAGGGTAAGTCGGTGGAGATAGGTAAGTTAGCGATAGAAGTTAAGGAATATAGTTAGATATAAAGAGAATTTTAACGTCATACAGCCCGAACTAGGCAAACTATATATTAATTACGCTAAACATACGATTGTATAGAAAAATCGGCAATTCAATCAGATCGTGCTTAAGCTCAAATTACAAAGCTTTACTTACTATTCATATAACGACACCACATTCACATTTCCTTGCAACTTGGCTAGCAGCTTTGTTTCATTTAAATAGCCCTCAACGACTCCTTGATCTCCATGTAAATCAACGATCTGTAATTATTATAATAATGCATACACAAATTCAAATAGGTTTTAAAAAATTCTTTACAACTACCAACCTTCACAGCACACTCTTTTTGAGAGCCTCTGCATTGTGCGAGAAACACTGAGCTCGATCCTCCAGAGCCTAGCTTTTTCAATAAATCGTACTCTTTTCCATTTATCAAGATTACTTTTCTACTCCCAACTTTCTTTGGGGCGTCTTTTTCCTCACTTTCCACCAGTTTACCCTTTTCAGACGCTTCCGATGATTTCTCAGCGGACATTTCTTTTAAAGGCGATAGCCTTACTTCTCTCGGTGTATTTTCTTTTTCCTTAACCGAATCGTCCAATAAGTTTATATTGTTATTGACTAGGGCAGGTGGACGGGACATGGCTATGGGCGTGCGGAACAATATTTTCTGTGATCGGAACTCATTCTCCAAGGCACTTCGCGACTTCTGACTTGTGTTCGTTGAAAAATTGGGTCGCCGTGATATTGGCATTTGATATTTGACTTGCGGTGTAACGAAATTGGACTCCATTGATTTGAAAGGAGTCTCAATACTTTTTGGACAAATCGAGTGTTCATCATTGTGTCCCAAAGTTTTTTTCGCATTCGGCTGTTTCAAGACATGTACAGATGGCGGTTTGACGCTAAGCGGAGGTGTTTTGTCACATTGCCCATTTTTCGGCAAGCAAGATTGATTGCCTTCTAGCTTATCTGGATGAGATAGTCGACTATGCACGTTCGTCGAAAGTTCTGGCTTACTAGTTTCACTACATCGTATTGGAAAAGGATTTGAGTGGCTAGTCAACAAGCTTTGTTTGGGTACTTTTTTATATTTCAAATCTGGGAAGAGTGCATGGCGACTTTTAGGCTCGGGTTGCTTTTTGTTCACAGGACTGTTTTCTTTTTCTTCTAAGTCTAACTTTTGGAAGTCGTTTGAGAAAGAATCGAGCTTACTGACAGAGCTAGCTGTACACTTCTGTTTCTCTGATTGTTCTAGTGGTACTGATATCCTCAGAGGTGTGTCGCCTTCGATACTTTTTGTAGGACTTAGAATGAATGAATCGTTCAATAAGGCACAATTAAGACTGAAAGTTTAAGAATATCTAGTTATTATTACTTTCGATTAAAGAACCAGTGGCAAATTTTGTGAGCCAAACAGTATTTTTTTTTATATAAGACAATTGTAAGATAATGTTTCTGTTTTTTATATGTTGATACAAAGCCAAACCCATATTTTCTAAGAGGCAAATACAAAAGTCTTCTCTTTTTAACCGAGGGAATTTGCCATGGAAAATTCTTTTAAATTTGTGTGGATTAGAGTTGAACATATATTAATAGGAAAAACCGCGCAGGAGAAAATATATAAAGTCAATTGTGAATCTGAATTGAACATTAAAAATAATGTTTAATTGTTATCGAAGTCGGAAGGGGGTAAAAGTAAAAATTGTTTTTATATGAAGTCGTGTCTGCAGATATCAATGGCTGGGTTCTAGCTAATACAAGTGTATTTGAGAAGAGTGCGTAAAGTGTAGTGTATAACAATTTGATGACCCACAAGTTTTTTTTTTGTTTACTTGCGCGGGAGAGAATTTTGTCATAATGCAAGGTCAAGCGAAGTTTCTCACCCAAAATAGCACCGAGGTCAGTAACGCTATCATCTCGAACTAATAAATTGCCGCTGAAGAAGTACGTGTTGTGTGTAGTCGTGCAGCTGACATTTACCAACGTTAAGGGAGAGTTGGTTTTCATTTCACCAACGATCAAGTGAATTGCTTAGATTGAAGGAATTGATGTGATGAAGATTGAGATCGTGTGCATAAAGTAAAGATATTTCTTAACAAAACCCTTTAAAATCTTAGAAATTGAGTTCGATTATGAATATAAGAAACTAGCCAACTAAGTAAACATCCAGCAAGTACAAATTTCTCAGCTTTAGAATCAAAATAGTCAACTCTGTCAAAAAATCAAAAGTTGCTTAAGTTACTGTAGACTGCATCAATTTGGTAACCTTTCTGCATTTCAACACTAGCACTATTAAATTTGTAGTACTTAAGCGACCTTATCTGGAGCCATGTTGTTGTTCGTTAAGACAGAAATTAACAAGGGGAGAAAAATTATAATCTTTTCGAACAGTTTTGAAATTGTGGATAAAATGGCAATGTCCCTATAATTTCTAATGAATCGTCTATCACATTTTTGGAAATGGGTGTTACATATGAAAGTTTCCAAAAGGATGGGAAATCTCCAGTCGAAAATGAAATATAAAAGAATATCTGCAGGGGGTTATAGCTGTTTTAAGCAAAAAAGGCGGAGTAAGAGGATTAGGTCCAGGACCTTTTGTTACAATCGAATTCCAAAATAGCTTTACGTTTTTCGAATAAACTCGACTTAATGCATCACATAGACGTTAGATGATTTTGCCGATAGATGTCTGGGTAGTATGTTTGTGTTTTTGTGAATATGTGTTTGTTTTGGGTGGATAGGTTTTGTTCGCTTGTTTGTTTTTCTTAAAAGTGTTGTCTTTTTGTCTATCTTTTGTATATTTTCGTGTGTTTTTCTTCAATTTTTAACCTCTGCTACAGCCTTTTCGCCCTCTGGAGGTAAAATTTCCCGGCGATGGTGCACCAAGCCGAGTTTTACCCGTATTTCTTCACGTGATATGTTTGCACAAAAGTTGTTCGAGCTGAATCAGAGGGAGAAGGGTGTGAGTTTGATGGGTCGGGTTCATTAAAAACTTTCTGAAAAATGTCTGCGTATAGAAAATGGAAAGGCCATGTTATTAAGGAGCACCGACGATGGATAACAGTTAGTTTTTTTTTTAGACGAAAAGGCTTCCTCAAGATCTAAAATATTCATCCAATCGATGACGTTAAGAAAAAAGTGAACACTTTCATAATCAGCATTTACAATTCAGATTATATATTTTTAAGTAATTAGAATCAGAAGTAAAAAGTTTAACTGTGCGTGCCGTATGGTGGAAATTATTGCAAAAAGGTTGGACATACTAATACTTCACCACAAGCGTTTGTAAAAACAAGATTGATCAATTACCGTTTTGTTTACGAGTCGGGAAAATTTGCTGCAAATCGTTGTCATAAAAGCACTCGGAATCTGAGTTTTACAGGGAGAAGAAATGCTTCATTTTCATCGAGAAAAACACAGGGTGGGGCGATTATATCTTACAGGAATATTGTTTTGTTTTTTCCTTGAAAGATGTGATGGAAGCTATTATTTCACATAAATGCTTGTAAGCCGATTCGTCAAACCTCGATACAATATAGACTAAGCTAATCTAAACGAAAGAGTTATTGAAAGAGACGCGTATAGCTATGTATTGGAACAATGTATTAGTCGCGTTTTTTGCGCCTCGATTGAGAGCTGGTTAGGATAGTAACATTAAAACCAGCAAAAATCCTATCCCAGTTGCTGTTTTCTATGCTACTATCCTAACCAGCTCGCGATAGAAGCGCAAAAAACGCGACTATTGTGAGCGATGTCAATAAGTTCACTTGAAAACGCGTAGTTAGCAGAAAGTAAGACCCCACCTGATGACACCTGGAACATTATTCGCAATCGCTTCTTGAAATTATCCAACTACTATCTATGTGAATTATTACTTCTTATGTGAATTATTTAACCAAGTTACAGTGAAGGCGATTCAATTAAAGAGGCAGGATTTGGTATCAAGATATAATTTATGTAATTTGCCTTTCACAGCACTATAATTGTGATAAAACAAAAGGCGGAGGTCCTTTAATGAACGTGTTTTGTTATGACCAATGCCTAACAGAGTCGACTGCATTTCACTTGCATTTGGTGAAGAAGAAACAAGAGCATTAATGAGTTGCGATGTTAGAATATTGTTACGAATTGAGTGTAAGTATTATTACGAGTTAGAGTGTTGTTACGACCATTCGACGGAGAATTATTTGCTATAAGCTGTAGTAATTGGGGTATTTGATTTGAAACACCTTCATGGGAGATTTAGAAAAATGAATATTTCTAATGTATATGTGCTTAGTCTTAAGGCGGCTTTAGATATGCGGTGTTTGTCAACCACCTCCTATTCGCCAAATACCGAACACCTAGTCAAGTCATTTGGCTTGGTGATTACGAAATGACAAGCACATTGAATTAGACATTCGGGCATTGCCGAATGTTTGCTAAAACTGGAACTCGTCGTTGTTCACTCCCGCCATTTTCTTGTAAAAAATTACGAAATAGTTGCTGCATCTCTGAGTAAATAATTAAATAAATTTATGTCATTTAATATGGATTTGACAAACGCAGAAAAATTAGCTGCATATGTAGTGGTAACTTGTGCTGGGCTAACTTTGCAAAATGCAAAGAAAAGAAGAAATAGAAGGTGGTGGATGACGAGCGTTAACAAAAGTAGAACAGTGTAAGTATCCAACATTTTAAAAAGGTTCCAACTCATTAATACAGGCTCATTAATTGTCAAATTTAATGAAAATGGTGTACCGTATATTATGTAAATAATATACTTTTTTGAATGTACAATGCAACAAACTTACTTGGGGACTTTTTGAGAGAACCAAGTGGACAGTTCGAAAATTTTTGCAGGATGTCTTCCGCAGACTTTTACTACCTTCTTGAAAAAGTTGAAGCAATGATTGCTAAAGAAGCAAAGCTAAAGCGGGGATCCGAACATACCCAAACACATTGCTCGTCTACTTTGATTTGGTTGAAAGTTCCACAAACTACGGGAATAGCGAGCACCCGAATGTTTGTGCTTGGCCTAGGGCAAGCACTAGGCGAGCAACCCAACCACACATGCGAAGTTTGCCAAACTAGGTGCTCGGTATTTTACAAACACCGCATATCTAAAGCCGCCTTTACGGATTTAAATCAGAAAGGTAATTTGTTTGTAAATTCATATTCGTCGGCATCATCATAATCAGTTTTCAAATTTTTCGCGTCATTAATAAATGTTTAACATTTAATTGCTTATTTGACCAAAAAATAACTTATATTGTTAGGACGAGTTTATTCATTCAAACTTCCTTTTTGAATTTTTTGACAAACTTCCTTTCTGCTTTTTTTTGTTAGTTGTTAGATATTCCTATTTTCCAAGGAACGAGGTTGGCCTTAAACCAGTGGCATTGGCAATTGGATTCGATAACACCGGTATGGTGGGTTTGACTCAGCCACAAAAGACTACATACACCTGGAAAATCATCAGTATATCCTAAATTACGAATATTAATAATTTAAAATATGCGTTATTCCAAAGGTTATAGTAATAATAAAATAATAAAATAATGTTTCTAAAAAAATGATACTTAAGTCTGCAAATAGTAAGTACATTTCTAGGAATAACGATTCTCTAGCGATATTATTCCGATTCTGCGGAGCGTTTTAATAGTTAGTCATTGCTACTGTTCCAGTTTGCATTGTGAGTTAGTGCAGTTACAATATTTATATACAAAAATCGGTGAAATTGCTGCTCGAAAAAAGGTTCCGTTCGAAATACGAAATTTAATGACAAAATTAAAGCAAGAGGATAAATCGCTGCTCAAAATAGCAAAACTAGTGAAAAAAGCCGGGATACTGTTCTATCAATAATAAAAAAAAAACTTTAATTTAACTGGCAGCTTGAAAAGTAAAGCTTGATCTGGTTGTTCTAATATCATGAATGACCGTGACGTCACAACAGCACTACGAAAAGTTAAGGAAAATCCGAATATATGTGCACCTAATATAACCAAATGTATTGAAAATGAATTGGGGAAAAGCATTGCTTCCAGAAACTATTCGTAGGACTTTGAGATCCGCAGGATTTCACGGACGCGTGCCAAGAAAGAAACTATTTCTGAGGCAAACCGAATAAAACCATTGGAGTTGGCGACAAAATACCAAGGACCAAAGCTTTTGAAAAACAGTGTTTTTTACGGACGAAAGTCGCTTCAACATGTTTGGATGTGATGGCCGTGGAAAAGTTTGGCGAAAAGTAAATGCGGAGATGCAGAAAGAAAATGTTATCCCAACTGTTAAACATGGATACAATATGTATATACAAGCAAGAATCATTAAAATAAATACGAATTAATTTTTTTCTTTAGTTATGCATAATATGAAAGACTTTTCCGGTGCATGTAGACTTTTTTGACTGAATGTATATAAACTTTAACACTTAGGGGATTTTAGACATGATTCCATGCGTCCATTCGTTTTTAGATAACACGCGTCAAGTCAACTCAAATCCAGTTTTTTGAAGGCAGGACTAAAGCGAAAGTGGTCGGATACACTGATTCATATACCATTTACTTAATTGCTTTCCTTTTGCTTTTTGTCATTTGTAGATGATTAGTGGATGGATTTTACACGCTTTTAATGAAGTTTTTTTTATTTTATTGACCATGAATCTTATGTATATGAATCAGCATACTCCACCTCTTTCGTTTTAGACCTGCCTACTTAAACAACATTGAGTTGACTGGTGTAAACAAAACACGCTAGATCGCATGGACGCTTGTCTATAAAATAAACCCCTTTTAAGGATAACACAAATTGCGCCTCAACAACGCGCTGTTGCGACAAGATGATTCACGTATGGTCAATTCCAGAGATAGAGCGTTCTTCGGAGAAAAACAATCACTGCAGTTCTCCGGCTCCAACTTTCCACCACAAGAGACAATACGCGAATGACCTTTTTGCTTAAACTATAACACTTACCGATCTAATCGGGCATCATCTGAGTCTGAATCAGATTCCAAAGGAGACAATTCCGCAACTTTTTTCGGTCTAAAATATGGAAACACCGATAAATCAATATACTTCCCGAAACTTACTAAACAATACTTACATTCGTATGTTCCCAAAGGTATCAACATCTCCAGAATGTGATTCTCGGCTGAAAAAAGCATAGCACCTGTCTATAAATATCTTGAAATTTTCTTCATTTCCAAAAAAATACCTTTTTGCAGGGGTTTTCAGTTCATCCTCCGAGTCTGTCTCTAGTAGCGGCAAATCCTTCACACGCTTCGGCAGCCTAGCAGCCATACGAGCCCTTTCAAGTTTATTCTTATTCGAAAACGAAACGAGCCAACGAATTCGGTTTACTTTGAACCGTTGACAGTTCCAAACGCAACATGCTGAAGTTATTTGCAAGTGTGAAAGCAGTCCACAGCTGCCGGTAGTTTTATTTCAGTATAAAGGTAAGTACGCAGTCTTGCCTGAATTTCGGTTCCCCTTTAAAATGCATGGGAAAAGAGTGACGGAATTCCGTCACCTGAATTTTTTTCAGGTCACTTGAGAAAATCGGTACGCAGTCTGTCCTGAAACGTTGCCTGAAAAGTGTCAGAATGTTAGTGCTGCTCTTTGCTCGTAGGTGGCTCTGCAGCACAAGTGGAGAGTTTTTTCAGGCACGAGGTGACGGAATTAAATGGTCTGCTATTTATTTGGTCACGTAAAGCAATCATTTTGGCCATTTTGAACGCGCGTCAAATTTGAATTTTGTTTGAAAATTTAAAATTTGTTTTACTTTGGAACTTTCTGTCGACAAATTAACTAATTTTATGCGTAGGATTATTCCTTGCAAAACTTGAAGCAAAGATTTTCCAGTACATTTGGTTTTTTTGGCAGATACGTTTGCTAGGAAGCACTTTAATTAGCTGGTTGGTTAATTGAATTAGTGCGACGTTATAAAAGATCTGTTCGCGTACTTCAGCAAACTGCAGCAGTAACATAATTTGGCAGCTGGCTTCTTTTTGCTGCAAAATTTGGCTTGAAGCAATTATGCGAATCTATTTGAATATATTATAATAGATTCAGGTACGCGAACAGACCTAAAGTTTTCAACACCGCATGTGTACGCGATATGAAATGCATGGATGGAAATTATGTATTCGTGTGAAGGAAATATATATCAAATAAACAATTATTAAATAGATTACATAATTGTTTTACTTCGAAAAACTACGCCTATTTTCATTCAGTCTAATTGAATTTAAAGTGAAAGTAGTTTTTAAAATTTGCTACTAGAACTTGGTTTCTTTCATAAACTTTGGTTTGGTTCATAATATAGCAGTATGATGAGGCAGCAAACCTGAATGAATTTAAAACTGAAGAGCTGAAAGAAGCATTGATGGAATAGTAACATAGTATTTCACATACAGTTGGTAGATTGTAAAGGTTATTTTCAAAGAAAGCTAATTTCTAAATCCCATACCGCCAAAGTTGAGAGCAATTAACTGTCACTTTGTAATATTCTACACTTCTCTACACGAAAATTTTTCCGTGTAGAAATAAATAGCAAAACCGAGTGACCGAAATTCAGGCAAGACTGCGTACTTACTCTAAAGAAGAGCACTTGGGTAAACTGGACTTGATGCCCCACACCCGGGAAATCCCGCCACCAGAGGGCGAAAAGGTGGTAGAAGGATTGAAAAAATGAAGAAAAACAGACAAAATTATACAGAAAAATAAAAAAGAAGATAAAACAATTAAGAAAAAGAAAAAAAAGAAAGAAAAGAAGCCCCAAAAGCAAACGCACAACCACAAAAACACAAGCATATTAGCCCGACATCTATCGGCGAGATTCATGCAACAGCTGTGTGGGGCATCAAGTCCAGTTTTACCGAGCACTTCATCGGGTGAACTTGGATACTTGTGCCCATGAATTAGTGTAGTCGCTCACCGCAAGGGGCACACCGATAAGTAAAGAGAATTTTGCAACACTTCTAAAGCACTCAAACTGTGCGTTGTGTGGACGAAAATGACGGGTGGAAAAAATTTGAGGTTGTATTGGTGGCGAACAATAGAGAAATGGTTATGTATGTGGCGAATAATGTAAATGCGATAAAAGGTATGCAGGTGAATAATAGGTGAATGAAAATGAGTAGAAGAGAAAAGTGGGAATATGCTGAAAGGTTTAAAAAAACGATAAATGTTAAAAATTTGTTGAATAAAGTTCAAGCTATGCGATTTAAACGAGAGTGTATGAAAATGTGTACAAGTACAAAATGCTAATATTTAAAAGAGAAAAAAAAAGTTAAATATTTTAAAAAATCAAACTGCGATGACGGATTGGAAATTATCTCCACCCGTGGCTTGCTAACTGATAAGTATTCCATATTAGCAAATGCATTTAGGGTCAAAGTTTTGAATTTGTGTTCTCATCAGTAAAAGTGTTTTAATGTATGTGGCTTTTGAAACTTTTCGGAATTAGTCGCAGGATAAGTAACAAAAAATGTTGCTGTAATATAGTCATATAATCTACAGCTAGATATTAATTCAGCGATATATGCAATATCTAAGTTTTTTTCTGTATCATGATGCGTAGTGATGAAAACTTTATTTGAGAGGCGTAGCTATTAATTAGAAATAAAGCAAACTATTGGGTTGCAAGGAACAAGCAAATAACTTGCATTCACACCGCATGAGCCGATTAATAGATAAAATATTATAATTTGTAGTTAAAATTTTTCAATAAAATGTTACTTAATTTTACCACACAAATTGCAGAGTTTAATAACGTGAAACGTGCCATAGCAATTGCTCTTAATCCGATAGAATATGGATTTTAAATTAACCTGACGAATATTTTTTTGACTTCAATAATAAAAGTAAGAATCGCAGTTCAAAGCATTGTTTGATTCATAAATTGTAATGCATTTATCCGTTTGTGGCTGAAATACTAAGGTTGTTAAGTAAAAGGTTCGCAAAAGTGGAATTGATGGACGATCTATCGATCGCTTGTTGCTATTGCAACGAATATGAAATACTTTTATAAGCAATAATTTTTATTTCCACTAAAAACTCTTTAATGAAAGTCAACAATCGACAAAACCTACTTTTCGAAGATAATTTAAAAGCGGTGTGTTTGATTAAATTCGTTTTCAGCAGCACTCAAACTGGAAACAGCCGTACAACGAAATGAAAATCAAGGAACACCTTCCAAGATTTTGGATCATATCAAATAGTATAATTTTTTAATAAATGTATTTTTTGTTAAATGCTCAATGAATAAAAGGTTGTTGAGTATAATAATAAATGGAATTGGGTGTATCATATGCAGAACTTTAAGTTCAAGTTGAATCCGTTTTTACTGTAATTAATTTAATTATCATGGAAATGTATGTAGATATCTTATAACATTGCACACTGGTTACAGTTTCCCGATGTGCCAGCTAGCAGGCAAATTATTGTTTTAAGACTAAAGAAAAATATGTAATCTGCTATGAATGTGTATATATGCAACATGCAAGATTGATGGGATCTAACAGGGTAATAGCAAAGACTTTGACTCTATGATGCATGCGCGTTTGCATGTAAAATTGAATGGGAACTAAGTAAATTTGGGGTAATAAATCAGTTATTAATATTCGATGTGATTTTCGAAGAATACTGGTGAATATATGAGAGCAAGGAATCAATAGGATGGAAGAATTCATAGAATGAATGGCTACTAGTTTCGAAAGTATGCACTGTTGCAAGTGGTCACATCAGTTAGATATACACTATGAGCTTAGTTAAATTTGGATCTTTGATCGTCCCACAATTAGAAAACAATTTTATTTCAATATGGTAATTTCACATTAACGTTTAGAAAAATCTTCTTTTTGATAATCGACAGAGAAATTTTAAGATGAAATAGCTCGACATCGCTAAAAACCAATAAACATGTTATTCAATAAGGACATAATAATTCACCAAAAAATCACCGTTGTACGTGAGCATGTCATCCGATTGAGCTGAAATACTCAAGATGCAGTGGTATATATGTGGAACAGGTCCTAGTTTAACCAAATGTTGGTTATCTTTAGTGCTTTGGCACCGGCTGCCATTTAATCGATATTTTAAGTGATCTTATAGTTCTAACAACAAATAAATTTTCAAAAAACCAAGTATGCGAAATAAAATTTTGAACGTACTTCAAACAGGCATATACGTTTTTGGCGTTACATTACGCTATATTTAAACAAAATTTTTATGCCTATGTGTACACTAAGCTCCCGCTAGGAGTGCCGTGAAATTGGCTGCAATGAATCCATCACTGCAAACGTGCTCGAGGGAGTCACGTGAACAAAATTTAATTTCAGACTTCAAAATAACATGTGTACTACATGTGGAATAAATTTCAGCCCCCTATGTTAATAATTCGGTGTTTTATTTAAATACAAAATTATTGTCTTTATTTTTAAACCCCTGTATATAAGCTAACATTCTGATGGCATTAATACTGTATTTTAATCATATCTTGCGGTCTCGCAGCCATAGTTGGTGAACGGTTTTGGTTATATCGTGATACCTTTGATTTTGATAGTTTTGATAACAAATATTTAAGTTCGTGGAAAAGGAGTAAGAAGTGCAAATATAAATGCAAGTTTATTTTTCTTTTTCAATATATTCGCCTGGTACTCCAATATATATAGTTACTCATCCACCTTTTCAAAAATGTTTTTTTTTTATCGGAAAGGTATGCCGAAGTCGCAACTTTCACTTCGTCGTTGGAAAACTTCTTTCCACAACATTTTTTTTTCAATTTTGGGGAAATATAATAATCGCTGGGAGCCATATCATGGCTGTAGAGTGGGTGATGTAAAATATCGAGCCCACTTTATGCAGGGCAGTAAACGAAAAACTACTCCTGCGAACAGGCTCGTTGTCGTGTTTTGGTCAATTTTCTTTTTTCTTTGAATCTATCAACAGCATCCCCTCTGAGTTCTATCAACAGTATCCCTTCTGAGTCATCTGCCATGACTTTTCCAGCAGATGGTGATACCTTGAATTTCTTCGGGGGTGATGTGCGTATTTGTGTCACTGCATATAACCTTGTTTGGACTCAGGATTGTAATGATCAATCCAAGTTTTGTCTCCAGTAGCATCGTCTTTACTACACCTTGCACTACATCTTATTCATGCCAGGATGATTTGTATAATATTTCAAATGGTTGTGTCTGGCACTGCAAGCATTTCTGCGAGCTGTTTCTTTTTGAGTATTGCATCTATCACTTTTTGACTTTTTAGGCAAAGTTCGGAGTGGTCACTTAGATTGGCCATCCTGCTCGTGGGTCGTCTTCTTTTTTGGTTTAAAAAGACAAATTGGAAAGGATGCCATCTTTTCCATTATGATTTGAGCCTACTTTCCTTGTTTGGCAAGGATCTTTAAAACAGTGTGGTACTCGATTATATTTTATACTTTCTTCCAGATTGAGTTGCTTGGTCGACGAAGGTTCAAAAACTAATGGCTCGATGAAAATAAAACATGCAATTGATACTTATGATACGTCTCTGAAGAAATAATTTTTCATTAAACTACCCCCATTAACGATCTACCTGCTCAATTCGCGAACTTAATGACCCACCTTTCAAGTTATTAATACTGTAGATTAAGTTACATTGGGAAAATATTGTACCGTTCAATTACACAAATCATTTTAAATGATTAAATGATGATTGAATAAATATTCTGCTAACTTATGCAGCGTGTGTATAGGTTTAGGGCGCATGATCAGGATTCTCGCCATCAGTCTACAGCTCAATTCCGGCACATGACACTCAGCTTTTTTCTTCATTGCATATATTATATTTTACCTTTCATCGGGCTCAAAATGCATACATCAAATTTAGTTCAGTTTGATCTGAAATTTAAATTGTTGGACTGACGAAAATTTCAGTCATATTTTTCGTAGTATGGGTTAGATTAAGCGCCAAGCCTAACTGTTGCAAGAGTATCCAGAAGAATCAAATAGAATAATACTAATATGGACGAAAACATAATTAATTATAAGTGCATGCATTGAAACATAATTCTTAATAAATGCTTTTACTGCACAATAACAGACAAAAGTCTAATTTGTTCTGATTTCACATGCACATCTGTAGGACAGTTTGCTGTGCATTGCAAATTAAGTAAAAATCACGCAAAATATTAGCTAGACTCTAAAACAACTTTGAGACAAGTGGCACTAGTTTCGTATAACTTTTTCTCATTTACTTCCATCAAATGTACGTAAGTAAAGGCTGGTGAGATTTTACAAAAGAAATTTTAATTTGGGGGCCAA
The DNA here is from genome assembly GCA_963978885.1 of Nemotelus pantherinus. NCBI lineage: Eukaryota > Metazoa > Arthropoda > Insecta > Diptera > Stratiomyidae > Nemotelus > Nemotelus pantherinus. The sequence continues at coordinate 57,312,561 of OZ022264.1, read as the reverse complement.
CATAATAACGATTTCGATCGAATTTGCTTGAATTAATTTCAACTCCCTCCTTCTCGCCATCAATTCGGCAGATTTTCTTCATTTATCCACATATTTAGTTTGATTTGAAATTTAAGTTTGCACTGAAAATGCGTAGATTGCCCCAACAAGCTTTTACCCTCAAGTCAGAAAAAAATCTAATTTAACAGAAATACAGAAAAAATCTAATTTAAAATTTAGTTTAAAAAACAACAATTATAGACAAAAATTTAATTTTTAATTTTCATCATCTGTTAGAGTATAAAAACATTAATAAATTAATTAATTAACACATTAAATACGTGTTAAAGTGTGTGGGATTTTCAAATTTACGCTGAATTTTCTAAAAAACTGATCAAATTTGTTATATTAATTCCATTTTAGTAGCACTCAAACTGTAGAAAGCATAAAAATGGCAAAATTTCCCTGGTTTTTGACTACGAAAAATCCTAAAAACCCCCGTGTGTTTTTGTTCTAAAAGATTATAGTCTCCGATCAGCTACAGCTTCTCAAAATGTGTCTAAAAATGGTTGAGTAAACGACGCGAAACCTACGAAAAGGAGGGACCGATTGGCCAATAATGTGCGAAAATGGCGAGAATGAAGGAATCGAAGAAAATTTTTATTTTTTTATTTTATATTAATTAGTTTAAAAAAAGACACCCCCACAAACAAGCGCAGCACAAAGCATTGAACAGTTGCTTCAAAAATCGTAAAAGAACTTTGTACTTTGTACCAAATCGCACACTCCCAAAACCACTCAAAACTGAATGATTTGGCTAATCGCCAAATCTTCATCTCCGTTTTCGTAATTCGCGTCGTTTACTCAACCATTTTTAGACACATTTTGAGAAGCTGTAGCTGATCGGAGACTATAATCTTTTAGAACTAAAACACACGGGGTTTTTTCAGATTTTTCGTAGCCAAAAACCCAAGAAGCTGGGACACACGACGGGTAAGCTGCGCCCACCCAATTTTGTGCGAAAATGGCGAGAATGGAGGAATCGAAGAAATTTTTTTTTTAATTTTAAATTAAATTGGTTTAAAAAAGACAACCCCCAAAAACAAGCGCTGCACAAAACATTGAACAGATGCTTCAAAAATCGTAAAAGATACGAGAAAGTCGTTAACAATTTGACCGAAAAAAGAAAGTCGTTAAACTTAACATCGAAAAAATCCTGGAATTATCTAAATCTTAAACAAATCTAGCCATAGATTAAAACCGATAAACCAATGCAAGCTGCGGGCACATCTATCCAAGATCTCCGTTCATATAAACTGCAACTTATATATTTTTGGGCATTCAATGTGGAATGAACTAAATATTTATGAGTACAATAATAAATGAAAATGTGTACATCATGTGCAGTACTTTGCGTCCGAGTATTTAGCTTTTTACGTTAATTAGCACGTACATATGCATGCTGTTCGGAGTGGAAATGTATTAAGATACCTTATTAGTTGGACTTTGAATACATATTGATTTTATAATGTTGTACCCTGCTTGCAATTTCCCATTATGTAGGCTTGCAGTCAAATGGCTGCTTTAAGGCCAATGAAAAAGTTGCAACTGGGTATTAAATTTTACAAGATCGGGGTAGGCTATTATAAATGACGTTGACTCGATGGTGCAGGCGCACTAATATGAATGAATAGAAACTAAGTGAATTTGGAGTAATAATGTAGTATTGATATTCGATACGATGTTTATACAACCTTTTCACCTTCGAGCATTAAACTAAAACAACCAGTCTTCCTTGCACATGTTTTTTGAGTTGAGGTTTTTGGATGCTCCAGCAAAATTCCTAAGCAAATGAAGAATGTGAACAATGTCTCTGATTACTCACGTTTTTTGTTTGTATTTAGCGGGCTGTTATGGCATAAACCGGCAATAGTTCAAATTCTCAGGCAAGAACATGACTAAATATTAAAAAAGGAAATACATTTTTGCTAATCATATACATGGTTAGAGAAATATACATGTTTACTACTCAGTCGCCAATTTAAAAACTATTTTACATTTTTTTCTATGATAATGCCAAAGCTCAGGGGATTACCATTTGAAGCAAATGCTTAGCTATGGCGGCAAGGAGACACAAATAAGAGATATCTATATCAATTATTCCATTATTCTCTTTTAATGTGCCACATTATTTCTTGTTTTCTAAAGCTCTGGTGCTATGCCCAGTCGCCACTAAAACTATGATATGATAATTAATGCAGTGCTGGCATCATGCCCAGTTTGTGGCTATTAGAACAACACAAATACAGCCATGAGCATACAGCGGGATTCGAAACCACAGAAAGTAGATCTAATTGGTTATAGATATAGATCTAATTGGTCGCAATGTGTTCCGATATTATGACTTCCATCATTTTTTCTCGTAGATTTTCCCACAGAGAGATAACCTTTTTCAATTTCAAGATTGCATATATGTGGCAATTTAAAACACACGGAGGATCAATTTTTTGAAAAGAATTTCACGTCCCTGCTCTAGCTATAGCGGTGCCCACTAATTCATTATAAATCAGAAATGTAAATTTTTTATAGGCATAAACTCGTCCTGTAATTTCGTTATGGTCCGATGTTTCCCTCAGAAGCTATGACCAATAAAATCTTTGGAAAATTTCCTTGTCTACTTTTAAGCAATCAGCGCCCACATAGAATTAAAAATTACCAAACCGTTATCATAGCCAATCATTCATATCCCATACTGACTTCACTATAATTGTCTTTACATAGACATATAGAAAAATAATCATTAAATGGTCGCTGCTGCCAAAGTGTAAAAATTTCATTTTAACTTGACATGGGCCTACCTAAAATTTCAGCTCGATTGCGTTACGCACATTAAATAATCTCACTTAATCTTTTTTCTGATTTATATACACATATAAAGGAAGGTCCAGGTAAATTTAGTACTATCTTCGAAAATCAGTAAAAATATATGTTGAATTATTTCATTTGACACCAGTTTTACTCTTAATTATTTTTAAATTTAGTCTGGCACCATTTTTAATTCGAAATCGCGTTACGATATTCAAATACTTATTTTCATTAATTTATGTGATTCGCCAGACCTTTACATATAAAATTCATACCTTCCAGCATTACATTATCACTCTAAATTTACTCAGTTTCTATTCACCCATCCGTGCGTACCAACATATTTCTTCATATATCAATAAAAATATAAAAGATATTGGGACAGAGCGAGCATTGAACAACATTACAATATCGATATTTGTCATCTAATTACTTTTCCATTTCTAATTGCATGCAAATGTTCGTGTTAATTACCGTAAAAAGCGAACTTAACACCGAATCCAAAGTACTGCACATGATATACACATTTCAATTGTTGATTGTACGATAATTAAAAATATAACCCACATTTAAATGAAAGACATTGTCAAAATTATATTGGTTGCATTTCATATGAAGAGAGATTTTAGATAAATGTGCCCACAGCTATCGATTTTGCATTTTTTTAAATATCTGAGCTAAACTTTTCATCACCCACCAATACCACCAGCATATGCATTTCAAGCTGTGGGCATCGTATGAGATTTCCGAAATATGTTCTCATTACGCAACGCACGACGTTTTTTTTTTCTATAGTAATGTTTAATACTATAGGCTGTTTAATACTATAGGCATTTTTTTAAGTTTAATCATGGCCTTGATATAAAAGGCCTATCGCAAAAGCAATTAACGTACAAGATGGCGGACCTAAGCTACTTTTCTCAACCAGTCCGCACAGTGATGTTTTTCTCTGGTATTAAAGAGATGCACGAGAACCACCTACAGGAGATATGATGAAAATCATATGTCATGTCAATTACACTGAGCGGGAAAATAACATAAACAAATGTAGATTGCAACGAATAAATAAAGTTGACCGAATTTATTTCAAATCCGCTATTGTATGTTACATATTCATTTTGAGTTTTTTGGCGTAGCTTAATGTTTGTGTCGGTGTTCGGGATAACCTTTTCATACTAGGAGCGTAAATAAACGATCATTCTCGAGCGGGGCTTCGTGAAAAATACCAATTTCAATTTTCTCCAAATCCAGTTGAAGTTCCACAGTTCGAAGGCGTTTCGTGAATATTGAAGATGTTTGTTGTCAGAAGTTCTTCACAAGAATACCTGTGATATATCTTGGAAAAATGTAGTACACACTGATTCTACGAATGCTCCATTTTGTCAAACGGTGCATGTACATTATGTCTGGTATTCTAAGTTTCAAAATTTTCTTGTTTTGTAATTGTTACATAGAAAAATAGACAACTGGAAAAAATAAGCATAGTTTTCTAAAATGTTAATCGAGTTTTAAACGTTTAAATTTACTTGCAAATGATAGGTCCTCAAGTTTCGAATGAAAAATCAGCTGCGACTCGAAAGTATTTATAATATATTTATAAACGTTTAAATTTACTTGCAAATGATAGGCCCCCAAGAAACTTTTGAATTAAAAATCAGCTGCAACCCGAAAGTATTTATAATATAATATTTATAAGAATTTATAGACTTTATTCTTCCTGTAGAGTGATTAGATAAATGTTTCCATATGCTCAGATGAAATGTCGTTTGATTGAATCAAATTGATCTTCATTTCTGCTTTAAATGACTTATTTAAAAACCTACTTTTAGCAGTATTACTCTAACGTTGACTTGTGTCTCTCGATCTATATGGTATTCCTAAAGTGACCATACGTCCCGTTTTGAACGGGACTGTCCCTTTTCTCGGTCACCTGTCCCGTTGTCCCCAGACAAAGCTCCGGGACGCAAAATAGTCCCGTTTTCCGAAACCGCGCGAAAATTTCAAAGTATGACACTATACAAGAAAACCACAGTTTTCGCTCCAACGGTTGCGCGTCGAAATTTATCCAAACATGTTTCGATCCGAAATTCACATGCACGCGTACGAAAACAGAAGCTATTGTAGTAAATGTTTTAGCACGTACAGCGATCGACAAATTAAAAGATGATCTCAATAAATCCAATTGTATTACAATTTTAAACGACGCTTCAAACCACGGTAAGAAGAAAATATCTCCTTTTGTAGTGCGCTTTTTTCAATCTTACGAAGGTGTGCAAAAAAATGTTAGACCTCCAAGACCAACCAGGTGCAACTTCTGATATCATTGTTGATTATTGACACCAAGTGTTATACAGATAATAATTTGACAAAACATTTGTGGCATTTTGTGGCGACAATGCCAATGTCAATTTTGGGGGTGTAGCTAGGCGAGGAATTAATAATGTGTTCGCAAAATTAGAATTATCTCTGAAAAAACCGTTGATAGGTATTGGATGTGGAGCCCATATAATTCACAAAATAATAACAAGTGCTGCAGATGGCCTACCTTCAGATTACGAAAGCGTTATTGTAAAAATATATTCATTTTTTTATATTTATACGGTTCGAGTTGAAGCTCTAAAAGAGTTTGGCGCTGAAGCTGAAATAAAACATCACCAAATGCTCGGCTATAATAAAACCAGATGGCTTGTACTTATGCCTGCCTTGGAGAAAGTTTTAAAAATGTACCAGCTGTTGAAAGATTATTTTTTGAGCATTGCAAAATGTCCCAAATTATAAAAAAAAATTTTTTTTGAAGATCCTACATTATGGTTTCAATTTTTCCACGCTCAGTCAGCAAGTTTTCACCAAGCTGTATTGCAGGTTGAAGGTCAGACTTTGTCGGCAACAGAAGCTGCAAAAAAAAAAAACTAATCATCTCAAAGACAATTTGGCTCAAAAACAGATGAATTAGTTTCTTCCATTTACTGCTCGTAGTTTAATTGTGCAACTAAAAGATAATGACACTAATATTGATGAAGAGTTTGTGAAACGTATGGGTACTGAATTTTATAAAACAAGCCGTGAATAACCGGAAGAGTGGACTAGCTTTCTTACTAAAGAAATGGAGATATTTGATTGTACCTGCATGGAAAGACATTCAAAAAGCACTGGATGTATTGACTGAAAAGGGATATATTGACTGTAATAAAGATACAGAAGTATTTGACGAATTTACATTAATTTTAAGCTACGTCACTTCTCAAAAAAATAACCGAATGCGATAATTTTAAAGTTTCCACAGAAACTCGTTGGGTCGAAGTATTCACTTTCACAACAATAATCTTCAACATGAACATTTTTGTGTTCTAATGGACTATATTTTATGTCTACCTGGTACAAATGCTCCAGTAGAAAGAGTTTTTTCTCTAATGAATAAATTAAAATCTTATTTAAAATCATCTTCAACTTTATTAAAACAAATTTGTTCCTCTGAGAAATATAAATATAATTTTAAAAAATATGTTGCATATAATTTAATAATTACTGTCAAAAGAACTTTGCTTTATTATTTTTACTAAGCTGGTGAGCCAGTGATTGATTTGATTATTCACAATTTGTTATCATAAAAATAATTATAATGAATCTAAATATAATTATAGTGAACATTAATTGTATTAAGTTACACTTGTTTTAAATAAAGAATATTAAAAAGTGGTGTTTATTTTCAATGTTAACCTGCTAACTGAGGTATATAAACCCATGTCCCGTTTTGAGTTAAAAAAATTGTCAGTTTAGGTATTCCTCGACTTTTCATATCCCGAATCGTAGCGTTCGGTAGCCGTCCAGACACTGAAATCGCATAAATACCCCGGCAAAATCGATCTAGAAGTAAAATTCTCATTAGTATCATCGTTGGAAATGAGATGCGCCGTCGCTCACTTATCCGTTGCCATTTGGTGACCCAACTATCTTCTGGGCTCGTGACCGCAACTAACCCATCGAACAGGTGCAGTCGTACTGGTGCAGTCGTACACTTGATCTTCATTATTTTTCATTCAGAGCAATTATCGCAGCTGTCATATTCGAACTGTTGAAAAGTCTACCAAAGCAAACTAAAATTACAGACGTACATAACTTTGAATGCAGAGTAGAGTTTACCTTGACTATCGAACAGACCAAACATGCCCGCAACCCTCGTAGGTCTTTAGGAATTGTATCAAAAGACATTATTAACTATTGGATAAACACGTACTTTACTTCGCAATTAAGCCAAACGCCACCGAACGACAGCGAAATTGACAGCATAAATAGCCGTTTGAGAGCCACTGAATTTACTCAATCTACCGCCAATTCTCCCTCTGGTGGTGGGATTTCGCAACCATGGGCACAAGTATCCAAGTTTTACCCACTTCATCTTCGTACTGATTTCCTTTAACTTACGTGTTTGGTTTGCTAATTAAAACATAGTTTAGGTTAAAAATATTATTTTTATACAAATTTCTCAACGATATGAGTATGTTCAATGCATTTATTCTAATCGACACTAGCGACAATTTCACCTGTGGCGACCAAAATTATAACATCTGACGTCACGTATGCTATCAAAAAACAAATGTCAAAGTACTGAAAAGAAATTAGTCGATGGAAATCTTTCAATTTTTCGGCAGAGGCAATCATTTATAATACGCTAGCAAAATGGACGGGCTGGGCACCGAAGTCGGTCAAAAGATGAGGGTATGTATCAATATATATTTATTGGCAAACCATTACCATGGTGTGCTGACATTTTCAATATAAACATCTGAGTGAAAGGTATGTTAGCCATCGCACTTCGAAGTGAAAATACTAATTGATTTTCCATTCTGCTATCAAAACGAAGTGACTAGAAATTGATAAAACCGTCAAATATTCAACTTATATTAATATATTCACGTTTTTCAATTTCAGAGTGCTGTAAAAGCAAAACTGATCGAACTAGGAACGGGTGGCGCTGCAGGATATATCGATGATGAGCTTCCCGATTACGTTATGATCATGGTCGCAAATAAGCGATCAAAACAGCAAATGATCGGTGACTTAAATTTATTTCTTGGCTCGCAAACGGAACTTTTCGTAACATGGCTGCACGAAGTTCTACAAAAGTTGCAAGAAGTCACATTGCCCGCAAGTGGTGAGTAAATTGATATACCCTGGTAGACCTTGGTCCGTGCCAAGGTGGGTTAAGATGGACCAGTCTTTATAAAAAAAAAAATATGAATTTTTAATCAAATTTATTATTATTATGGTACGAGTGTCGAGTTTTTATGGTTTTAATGCTAACGCACACTAAAGCGTCGGCCACCCAGTATGATCTGTCATAACGATATATGTAATTTTCGAACCGGCAGTCAGCGACCGACATACAAAATTGCTCGGTCGAAGGTTATTGGGTAGATTTTGGTCTGCTGCGATGGTATCATATGTAATAGATGAACGTAGATAGCGTCGTCATAGGCGTCTTGAATGAGGTATAGCCAAAACGTGGACGGCTGCGTTGCCCGCAATGAAAACTATGTATCACTCACCGCTACGGCAGGTCGCGTTCTGTGTCTGATACTTAAAGCCAGTGAACGAAAAAAACCTTATGGTACCGTTCCTTAGTGTACTGTATCGTACATTTTTGACGCCCGTACGCAAACACATTCACTACAAAAAGTACACATACCCTACCTCAGTCTATAATGTTTGCGTACATGTACACAACCGATATACCGAACGAAACAGACACGATGCAAATGTACGCTACGATTGAATACTGTACTGTACAAAGTACACAAACCTTATCCTCTACAATACGGAATGTGTACACCTACACAACCCGTACACAAACGGTGTACACTAAACGTACTGTACGTTTAGTGTACTTTTGCGGTTCATTTATATGAACTGGGAAAAAATTACAGATAAAAGTTATAATGCCGTAGCCGAAATGAATTGATTATGCTCTCCTGTGAAGTTCAATATTTTTGACTCAGTGCTTTCACTTTAAAAGTGTTTTTCCTTTTCATGTAAATGAAGCACAAAAGTACACTAAACGTACGGTACGTTTAGTGTATATCGTTTGTGTACGGGTTGTGTACGATGTGATGGGTCCAGGACATCTTTTCATCCAAAATCAATCCCAGGTATCTTATAATTCTCCAGTTGAATTCCATCAATTTGAATACATGGATTAATAGGGCGTTTATTTTTTTGCTGGAACATAATGTATTTAGTTTTATTTACTTATTTTTATTTACTTTTATTTATTTAGTTTTATTTATTTTACTTTTTTACACTTAGTTCATTTTACTACAGAAAACCCGTCCAAAAGACATTATTGTTGCAGGAGCCTACCGACGACAAATCTGCGCATCAATCGAGAAATTACAATGCTCACACTCCATCTGTTACCACAAATGGTGGTCGATTCATCGTCTCGTTGTCTCCTCGTGTCCTTGCAGACCCTATTAGTATTGTTTCCACACGTTCCTCATTGTATTATTGCTCTGGCAACCGAGCTGCTTGCAATTCGGTACTATCATGTATGTTGTTTTCACAGTTTTTTTTTTAAACTATAAAACATATGTGTATGGTTTTTTGTTTCATTATTGTTCGTGCTTAGTTTATAACCTCTTCAATGCTCCCTTGTATAACCTTTCCATCATGATCTAGATGCCTGGCCTCCAGTATCATTTCGTCGACTTCCAAAGTCTAAATACGAGATTTCACTCCACGTATATATCAATCGAGTTAGTATAGCGGTTTCAGGGCTTTCCCAATCATTCCGTTATTCAATCGTCTCTTTGAGTAGATTTTTGGTTATACAAATTTTGAATAATTTTAAATTCAAAGCCGTTGGCTATTGAAAAAAATTGAAATCAGAATAAAATAATTGAAAAGTATATTGTATTGGTTTTTCAAGCAGGTTTTGATTATTTTTTAATGCAAAATAAAGGTCGTAAGGAACTGGCAGCTACGTCACCCCAACCGATAATCGCGTACTCTACTACGGATTGAACTAAGATGAGAAACATGATTCTTAATTGATTTGCCGAAACCATTGCTCTTAACTCAACAATTTTCTAAATGGTTTTCCTAAATCGGAAAATAATTAATTAAAAAAATGTGTTTATTATTTCACACTATTCAAATACAAGTTAAATACTGAATCACAGTATCGCGTCAATACTTTGGACATACACTTTAATTAATTCTCGCTTTACTATACTTTCGTTTCAAGAGTGGCTGCCAAATACGACGTTCACTGTCAGAATGAATTTTCGCTTATGCTTCACCGTAGCTTTAATATGATGTGACATCAGCCTTCCAATCAGTTCCTTTGATTACTAGCATTCGCTGTCCTCTGTTGTTTACATTATTTATTGTATTCTCGCTATTAGACGAGTAATTCTATGCCCAGTGTTTTGTACATATCTCCACGGTATAGTTTTTATGAATGCGTTGGAATGACTTGTATTACATTATATGCATGGATCAAGTACTAAAGGTTACGACATGAGCATGACCATACCTATTCGTGAAGAAATAGAAGGCAAACACGCCCACGAAACATCCAAAATTAGCCGGTTTTTAGGTGTTAGAATTACCATATGATAGACAGCACTTAAATGATCATTTATGGCAAATAATCAATTAGGCAGCGCTGTTTGTCTACTATTTATACAATGAAAACAAAAAATCAATACAATTCATACACTCGACTATTTTTCCATAATTCGCCGGTCTCCGGTACGTGACGAAATAGGATGCAGCGCCGAACAGGGACCACCCATTGTTGTAATCTTGTTTCCTTGATTCATTCATGATTATATGCATCTGTTGTTGCTAAAGGGTAGGCGTTTACCTGCTAACAACAACAAATGCACTGGTTCGCAAGCCAAGTTGTAGAACATGTTCGATCGTGTGTAGAGCCGATTAGAGCCTCTACAGCCGATCGAACATGTTCTACAACTTGGCGAGCGAACACGTGCATTTGTTGCAAACTGCAGGAAAACATTATCACACGGGCATCCTTGAGCATTGTGTGAAACCATTGAATTCTAAGCTGTCCCAGCATGTTTTCCAGGGGAAAACATGCTGGAACCCATAAGGCCCACACCTTACAAATATGATTGAAAATCAATGTTCCAGAATTTATAAGGGCAGAGTTAGAGAGCCTGGTCTGCGAAAGTCAACACGTAAACATAGAGAGCCTTAAGCGAGCTTCAAAACAAGTAGCAGCTAATTTTCCTTTAGAAACATTGCATGCTGAAGAGTTGGAGGCGACCACTTTGAATAAATTCATGTTTATTGGAGTCCTAGCAGTGCGTTGATAAAACTTATTTCTTTGTCAAAAACTCTCTCATTTATAAAAAAAAAAAAAACGCCCATATCCCTGTGATATAACTTATGTCCTTAATTAGATCAAACACTATCAGATCATAAAAATTATTAATTTATAATAAAAATAAGCCTCCAAAAGAAGAATCAAAAGGAATTCGTTTTTGGAGATGATTAAAATTGAAAAAAATTCGAAACCACTTAGTTCAAAATTTTTCAATTTTAATCATCCCACAAAATAATTCAATTTACTATCATATCTTTGCACATATAAGCTTATTATTGGGACCTTCTTCCGGCCATTCTAGCCCTTGTCATTTTTGTTGCAACGGTCTTTAATTCACTCTCTATTTATACGAGTCCGTAATATTCGCAATCAACGCTCACTTAAAACAACCAAACTAAGATCCCAACCACTACATTCACTATGCAAATAACAATACAAAAATGATCAATTAACTATTCTCCTAGTAACTATTTGTTTGATTAGTTTCCCTACTCTATGTGGAAATTAAAACTTTGATTTCCTCGCTTTGAAATATTTTTCTAAATCTAACATTCAACAAGAAACCTGTTTCGCACTTTCCAAAAACAATGGTGTTGGCTGTAATATCTGTTTATTTCAAATATATAACCATTTCTACTATAGTCTTTATCTTTCCTTTCAGTTGCTCAAAAAGCCAAAAGGAAAGCTAGTGCCGAAATTGAAGCACCAGCAATCACGGTAGCAGCTAAGAGAGAGAAAAAAGAAAAAAAGAAAGATAAGAAACTAAAACGCACAAATTCGGATAAGAATGTCGAGGAGAACAACGTGCCGCCTGCAAACATATCTGATGTCGTTGCTGATCATTTGTTACAAAAAGCAAAGAAAACGATGGAAGACGAGTCTACGCTGAAAATTAAGGGTAGCAAGAAAGAGAGTAACGATAAAACCGACGAGTTCGATATACCCACTATAACAGAAATCGCTGCAGAGCGTACTGAAATTCGTATTCCAAATCAAAAAGAATTGGCCGAACTCGCAGAACTGCAGAAACGAATCGAGCAAGCCAAACGCCAACTAAAAGCTATTGCTTCGGATGAAAGCGAAGATGAAGATTTTCTAAATATTAAAGAAGATGCTGACGAATTTGATGTTGATGTGAATGATAAGACGAATAGAAAGGCAAAGGCTAAGAGTCCGATTGTGTTTGATGCAAATCAAAATAGTGAAACTGAGCGAGATAGAGATCAAACGAAATCTTGTCATGCTGTAGAGTTCCGGGGAAACAAACGCATGCCAATTAGATTTAATTACGTTGATAATTATGATCGAACTGAGCCTACACGACCTAAGCGTTCTGTCCATGAAAGGCTTGGCTTGAGGAGTCCTCGGTCAAAAGAAAACATGGTAAGCTTGTCAACTCACAGGCGAAGTGAAAAAGAGTTGTATGTGCCGGTATTTAGACGAAATGATGCCGAACGTGATCGAGATCATGAGCGGCAAAAAGAGCGTGATCGGGAAAGTAGGCAACGTGGTCGATCTAGGGACATCGATTCTGAAAAAGAGAGCTTTAAGGGACATTCTCACTTCCAAGAGAGAGATGATCCTAAATTTAATATAAGACAACGTATAGGATCTCGCGTAATCGTAGCTCCGCCAAAGCCTGATTACGATGAAAACGCGGAAGACATTGAACGTCCTATTAATTCAGTGATTAAGATCAAACCTCGACCCCCAGTTTCTCCTAGTAAACAAGCTAGCAAAAATCTTCTGCTACGAGCAGTCGCAGAAGCACAAAAGTCAACAGCATTAGTTAAGCAGCCAAGTAGAGAAAGCCCTCGTGAGCATTCGCCTAATATAGGGTCACGCTCTCAAAAACTATACACAAAATCGTATCGTAATCGGAGCCGTGAAGCCTTGCTGAAGCGTGCAGCCAAAGATAATATTGTTATCGAAGTGAATGCGTCAGGGATAGGAGGCAATCTAGGTCGGAATGATCGAGATGAGGATGAATATGTTCCGGAACCCATTTCGGACCGTGGTGACTCCGACACGGATTATGTATATGTGCCACGAGCCATTAATTCTGCAAATAGTGACGATGAATATCTAGAGTAAGTACGGGTGTATTAGATAAATAATTCAGATAATATAAAATAAAACTCTTTTCATACAGCATGGAAGACGAATTACCTAATCACCACAATAAAACCCAGTTTGTAGTCACACTAGATGGTAAGTTACCTTTCGTATTCACGTCTCGAAATATATCTTAATAAATGGTGTAAACTCTGTTTAGATAAATCTCGCGAGAAACTTGTGAGCAGACATAAAATACGAGTAGTAGATAAAAACGCGAATGGATTCGAAATCAAAAGACTGGATTCGAGTATCGGAAAATCGCACAGTCATTCAAAATTACCATCGGCATCATCGGGAACGAAGCGAGATGAACTAACTCGTGGCAAAATTTCGTCCGCAAAAGCAAGCGATGGCTGTCATCAGGGCTACGAGAAACCGAAGGAAGTGAAAAAACTCATTATCAAGAACGATACGGAAGATGAAGACAGCACAAGCCCCACAAAAGAAAGTCGACGGCAAAAGGCATCGATCTCGGAAGAACGCTCTACAACACCTCCACTGCCGAAATCTACTGCGAAGCCTAACCTAAAACGCAAACGGAGCACGGTTTCTCCAATAAAATTCGATCTAGATGAACATCATATGAAGCGACGATCAAAAAGTGGTGATCGGGAAACCAACGACCGAGACAACGATAGCGATGACAGGGAAAAGGATCGCGACCGAGAGCGACATGATGAAAACCAGCAGAAGATATCTATTAAGAAAACTGAAAATAAGTATGACAACATACCGCAACGTAAGTAACAAACACTGTATTGGATGTTTTCAGTATTCTAATAAATATGTTTATTAAATTTGCAGTACTGAGCTCAGTGTCAGTAGAAACGCCACCGCACTTAATTAAATCGAAGACAAAAGAGCGTTGCAAATACTTTCCATCTTGCGGCAAAGGAGATTCGTGCGAGTTTTATCATCCCACAATATCGTGTAAAGCCTTCCCGAATTGTAAGTTCGCGGATAAATGCATGTTCTTGCATCCGAAATGTAAATTCGACTTGACATGCAATAGGACATCGTGTAACTTTCAACATAGCGCTCCCGCCAATCAGTCTACTGCTCCGCCATTGGGTAAGTCGACAACTGAAAAATAAACCGTTTATTTTTAACTTTATTTCATTCATAGATTATCCTTGAATTTTAATTTGCTTCCAATTATCAGTCTACCAGTTGTCTTGTACGTCTCTTTTTCCAGCCATAATCGTAAAGTGGCGCTGCTCACGCCTAGTGTCCTTGATATTTCCAGCACAGATTTTCCCACTTTGCCAAGTGTTTATATCCTCTTCAAACCCATAACGAAGAAACAAAAAAGCCCTCTAACGAATATTCAAAAAATAATGGTTTTTTCAAATGAAGTCATTGTTAAGAAAATCCATTGATTGCAATGAAGACGGCATTAAAATAACTACTTTCGCAAGTAGATTCGTAGAAAAGTGGTTAGTTGCCGCGATAATAAAAACTAACTTGGGGAGTTTAGAGAAAAATTAGTGTTTGCTTTCCCCAAAAATGCGCTTTATTGCTTTGAACTGCCAGTATTGAGTTGTGTGCAGTCTTAGTTAAGACAGCTGTGATAGTTTCTGATAGCTGTCATAGTCTACGATATCTGTGACAGTTTACACGATAGCTGAAGGGTTGATATCAAAAGTAAAGGAGTCCTACTACAACCCCTATCAAGTCCGGGGGTTGAAATTAGTAGAGACTTCATTCACAATCAATGCATACGAGAGTGGTATGATAAGTTCCGCCACTCATTTTATCTCTAATTTGACTCAGGCACCTACCTATTCATACCTAGGTTAACTCAAAGCCCGGTGTGTGATCATGGCTGGATTTAAGCCGTAGTCGAGCTTCTCTACTTAATCGTTCGTTTAAAATTTTTAGTAGAATGAGAAGGGATAATTTTTCTTGCAAACGGTGAAGGTGTAATGAATTTCTTTTATATATGTGGAGAGAAACTTTTGGAAATAAATACAATGATAGTGTGGCCTCCGAAAGTAGGCTGATTCATGTATATACGATGGTTGTTCCAAAAGAAATGATAATCAATATAAATCAAGGTGATTAAACTTATAAAAAAAAATATATTTTTTTTTTATACATTTAGTCCATCTTTTTTCCAAACCCAAGATACCCTTAAAAAGAAATGATTTGTCTCGACTCTCCCGAAACGCCTCAACAGCGGCCATCACTTCGCTATCATCTTCAAATTTCTTGCCCCGAAAGTGTTCCTTGAGTCGAGAAAAGAGGTAAAAGTCACTGGGAGCTAGGTCTCGCAAATAGGGCGGATTATCAAGCGACTCAAATTCTGTTTCTTAAATTGCAGCCATTGCAACTGCAGCCCATTGCAACTGCAGCCTTGTGAACCGGTGCGTTGTCTTGATACCTTCAGACTCCGGGTCGCAGTTTGCCGCGTCTTTTACCCGTAATAGCCTCCCGTAATCTTCTTATTTGGTCTGCGTAGTAAGCCTGATATACTGGCTTCCTTTTCCAAATATTTTACCATAATAATTCCTTCAGTGTCCCAAAAAAACTTATTCATAACCTTCTCTGCCGAACTCGACTCCATGAATTTCTTGGGCGTCGGTGAAGAGGGTCGCTTCCAGGTTATCGATTGCTGTTTGGTTTGTGGATCGAAAAGGTGGATCCAGGTCTCGTCTATGGTTACGAAACGTGACAAAAACTTCTCCAGATCTGCCTGGAACTTTTCGAGATTCACCCTCGAAATGTCGAATCGTTTCTTCTTCTGCTCGTCGGTTAACATTCTCGACACCCAACGCGCAAAGACCTTCTTCATATGTAATTCGTTGGCAACGATTCTTTGAAAACTGGAATACGAGATGTCTGTGACCTCGCTGATGATCACTTTTCGATCTGTCAACACGACATCTTCGACTTTTTTCACGTTATCTTCAGTGAGGGACGTGGATGGACGTCCTTCGCGGTATTCGTCTTCAGTGGATGTTCTTCCCAGCTTAAACTCCTTGGTCCAGCGTGCAACGGTGGAATAAGGAGGAGCAGAGTCCCCTAGTGTTTCCACCAAGTCGCTGTCTATGTCTATGGTAGATATTTTTCAAACATAGGTACTTAGTGACAACCCTGATTTCGTTTTCTCCATTTTGATGTTCTCTCTTCGACTATTTATATTCAAATTAATATACGACCAACTTGGAATCGTGGTCTATTTATATGCTGACTTAGTGGGTTATTGAGGTAGTAAACATTTTTTTTTATTGAATTTTATTCGAACTGGAAATAGCCGATTATCACTACTTTCGGATCAACCCTCGTACCGATAGTTCAATGCTAAACAACAAAATTAGCAGCGGTGTATATTGAAATAAGATGAATCTAAGACTTTTCCTTCGTTTCTCGGAAGCTATCTTCCAGACTATGAACTGGCTTCTGTGTAATCGAATATCCGGAGTCAATATTGGTATTTTCACAAATTCCCTTGCTGGTCCTTGTGCAGTGACCACAATTTTTGGCTGAATGCCGCACATATCTTAAGGATTTGTCGAAACATTCGACGATGCCATTAATTTGGGTCCCTAGACATCGGTGTATACGGAGCAACTATATGGCCCACGAACTGGCAAGGCTTGGAGAGGTCACATGCCCTTCCTCTATATATCCACCGATGTTATTAGCCAAACTAGCCATTCGCGAAATCGCCTCGAGCACGCTGAGGCATTCTGGGCTGAAAAGTCATCCTGTGCCATCACAAGACAGTCCTGGGCCTAAATAGACAAAATATCGTACTAGACTGCTGTTAAGTTTAACCCGTAGTACTCTTTGTTGTATAATAGGCATTGTGACGGGCCATTGCCTCATAGAGCGGCACGCTCAACGTTTGGTTCGTCGGTCTCAACGATTTTTGTTGAAACCGTGGCTCTAAGGATGAAAGTAGTCCGTCCTCGATCTCATCAGCCAGTGCCTGGCTCTGGCGAGAAGAAGAATGGCCAAAATCGCGACGACCTATCTCTCTGGTCTGCCTGATCCATCCTTTATAGACTTAAAGTTTATTGTACAGTTCATCAAAGGACCAAGTGGTTTCCAGAGGACAGGGACAGTGGCCAATGGAGTGTATTTCCTTAGTATCACAACGGGTCTTCACTGTGTCTATATGTATTTTTCATCTATCTTTCCACTATTTGTTTCTATTTCCATGCCTTATTTGTATTATCCTTCGAAAAAACAATTGGCATTAGAAAAATTTCAAACAATCGCCTTCATCTAAACATGAATCTAAACATTTTATCTACTTGTCTACATATTCCAAACTCAGGGCTGATGCTAGAAAACTTATTAAAAATGTCCCGCTCATCCTATTTACGCATAGTCTTTTTTTTTTGCATACATCTAATCCTAAATCCTTTCGTTCAGACTGCATACAGGTACGTACTGTCATTCCATCATATTCCTGTAGGCAAATTGTAGACCTAATCTTTAGTTTTCCTGAAGCCGGCAGCAAACTTTTTGCTTTGCACTTCTCTTCCACATTTCCTTTGAACGATGTCAATATAAGACCATCTACCATTTACGAATCTAATACTCAGTACGTCTATCCATTTCTCTTCTCGTCCATAACTTCACTTGCTACTGTATCGTTGGTGAATAATCTATAGACATTAAGATGCTCTTCCGTTGTTCTATTTACTAATGACTTAAGTTATCTTTGTTTTCTCTTATCCATCATTATAAACAAGAACCTGATTGTACGTTACTTCTCTCTGAAAAGAAGACCTTATTGCTCCCATCCATATATCACTTGCTTCGAATTACTACTCCATATTCTTACCTTGTGCCTGCTCCAAGATAATCATGCGCTCTGTTCATTGTTATATTACCCACGAAAATTGATGTCCTAAAAAATCGCTCAATGTCCACAGTCCTGTCGTTCATGTCGCGTTAAACTCTACAGGGGTTGGTACCAAAGGTTACAAGGCTCCATTCTTAAACAGCTTTTGTGTTTATTTTATGTAAACAACCGCCCTCCATGCATATATTGCCAATGTATTTTCTTTACAGATTACCTCTAGCTTTTTCCTAAGATCGATACGATTGAAGACTACTTCCTACTTCGACCGAATCTGTACATCTTCCAAGATTGATGTCAAGCAAATAAGCTACTTTTGAACTCAAGCAAATGATATATTCCTTCAAAACCAATCCAATAACTTAAATATTCCTTATATCGAAAGTGTTCAACTTCCGGAAGTGTTTTTGATCTTAGAGTCACGATTGACATCTAGTTCAGATTAGATACATATCCATGATATCGTCAATATTGCTTCGAAACAATACTCGTTTCGTTTTGCAAGTTTTAGAATTCTGTATTACTATTAAACCTTCCTTGATTCTGTGGTCTCCGCAGCAAGATTGATGTCGAAATTTCAATCAATCGGTTCAATCCCAACTAGCACTTTTTGTGTCAAATACTAGATAATAGTGAACTGCCACCAGATCGCAGTTATCGATACGCTATTTCCACTTATTTTGCCACGACAATGTGAAAAGCCACTCAATGCACCCATTCGCAACGTGGTGGCAACGTTCACATCGGAACCATAAGCATCCGAAATTTCAAACTCCAGTTATAGTATAGAAATAGCAACGAAAACGTTTTAAAAACTTGTGAAGATTCCGTTCACTTTAAAGGAGTTTTATTTATTTGTTTGCTTGGTGTTTGCTACTACATTTGGCCACCATAAAGTGACCAAATTTATGGTTTTCGTTTTGGTGGCAAAAACGTTCCCGATATCGTTTATTAAACACAATTAAGTGTGCTGATTTAATATTGGGTTTAGCCTAGTGGCAATTACTCATGAAATACCCTATAAACTTTTCGTTACTACAATAATGAGTGGCATTTGCTACTAGAAAGTATAAGAAACGTTCTTTTCTTACTGTGGTATCCTCTTGTCATATCTTTCTTGAACCCCATTTGAATTCAGTAACACTTGTGACATAAGCAAATACACACAAACGATTTTAACGTTAAAAAATGAAAAGTGCTAGACCAAAGTTATTTAAGCATTCTACGACCTTCTACCGAAAAACGAAAAAAGCGCTCGAGGGGAGAAAAACTGGGCAGAAAGTTCCAATTGCCACTTTACAGTTGCAGTTGGGTCAATAAAGAGTCAAAGTAGACATCATAGTGGATCTTCGGGACTATAAAGCTATGTTTGGTACCATAGAGTGGCATTTTTTCACATGTGTGGTTATAGATATTATATAGTTGCAATTGTTACGTGATTGGAAAACTCGTGCAGGTTATGGGAACTATGAAGTAAAATTATGAAGTGGCAATGAGTTTGTAGTGGCAGATCAGCACTCGGCCATCTTTTTATGGCTGAAATATGAAGGTCCAAGGAAAATTTATTTGATTGAGAGACACAAAATGTGTTCTTATGGAAAAATAACCTAAATTTTGTGCAGGGACGTACAGACGGTATTGATACGAACAAAAAAAAACTGAAAAACATAAAAAAAATTTTACATGAAATCTAAGTTTGCTATATTTTCGCCAAAATCCTTTTTTAATTTTAACACGTTGCTCAGGCGCATTGCAATTTCCGGTTCTATAATGTGAATATTTACGATGAATTTCAGTTTGTAGGTCATTTTGGCTATGAAATTTGGAATATCATCCTCATTATATTCTCTTAAGAGTTCAACTTAAAATTTCAAAATGAAACTTTGACCTTGTGTTAATTTTTCATCATAGCCACACAAATACATATAATACATATTGAAACACATGAAATGTTACAATCAATCAATCTTTTATTGTGTAAGTGTAGTATTGGTTAATGAATATCAATTTGGTTTTTGAATCGTGTTAGGCACCATCCTGAAACTTTCACCGTACGTAACAAAATAAAGTTCCTGCCACCAAATGCGAACGTACCTTTTCATTCCCCAATTGGGTAACATAAACGATTTTCGTACGTAGCAAAAACGTATCTTTGGCAGATTGTTGCCACTTTAAAAGCCTCTTTTTAGTGTCAGCAACGTGGCAGCACACCAAAATTGCTAGTTTGGATATAATTATACGCACAGATACCAGTAGTAGTAGTGCATATAACATTCCTACTTACTATAATGTATAAACTTCCTCATCTGACCGACTAACTAAATTTTTCCTCAAATCAGTATCTACTCATCGTTTGTTCATTGATCAATATTTTCTGTTTAAAGTGTTCTCTTAGCTCCAATCATCCAATATGTTCTTTATATTATTTTTTCGATAACCTTCGCGAGATGTTCGAAGCTTAGCAAATTTTGAAACCTCTTTTCCAAAACAAGGACATATCGCAATCACGACTAATGAGAAATCATAATGGTCTACAGCTTGGTCCTCTACCCTGATCGCCGAAAATTTTTTAAAAATCTTTCAAGAAATAAAATGTGCATGTAATCGCGTTAATTCTCTATATTCAAAATTAATATCTCTTCGGAAAACCTCTCTCAATAATTTTAGGCCTAGATCTATAGCAACACCGAAAATTCAAGAGTTTTACCTTTCCTTAGCTTACTAATTTGTTGCACTAAATTTATGAAAATAATGAATAAATTTTCTATTTTCAGCCTCGCATGTTGTTCCTGTTCAAAATTACAAATCAATCATACCAACTCCACTGCCGGCCATATGTAAATACTACCCCAACTGCACCAATTCGCTGTGCAATTTTTATCATCCGAAACTGTGCCGGTTCGGAAAGAACTGCATGAATAAGGTCGAATGCAACTTCTATCATCATGATATTCCCCCATCTAAGGACAAATTCAAATGGGTGGCATCGCTTGGCTAATACTCAATCCGCGAATGAGTTGAATCATATTTGTATCATATATTCGTTGTTGAGTACAACAATGAATTCAATATTAACTTAGATTGAAAACATATTTATTTGAATCTTATGTAATATCTGAATGGATATTTTAATGTAATCGAATTACATACGCATTATATATATTTACACAAGCATAGAAACTTTAGATAAAACCTTTTTAGTTTTTATTTTTTAGTTTTTCTTATTGTAAGATAATACTAACAAAAACTCAAGGCATTTTTCATCATTTTCTTCTGAGCTCTGTATTAATTCCATTATTTTCTGTATTCTTCGATGAAATATTTGCTCTCGACTCATGTATAAAGTTAGTATGGATATAACTGATTAGTCATTTAAAATAACAATGAAGAGAGAAAATAAATGGTTAGTTTGAATATAATGTCAGAGTGTTTTAATGGACGTAATTTAAATTTAATTTTATAATTTCCGGCACAAAAACAAGCTAATTTAAACTCCGAATTTTGTAGTTAAGGGTTACATCGTTTTTATTTATGCTTCCTTTTGTTTTATGCTTCCTTTTCTACGAAATAACTAGTGATTACTAACACTATTTAGTATTTCTAACATCCTACTTTAATTTTTTCAATAGTACCGCATGGCTAATGTCTAAAATAAATTCTTTAAACTTGTTGGCGATGAGTTTAGAATATCACGATTCAAATTATTTCTGCTTATCACTCTTTTATTGCTACTGCTAAGGTTTTTGTTGGCTATCGCTACCAAGTCGAACGTGGTTCTGATCAAATGTTGAAGCAGATTTTTGACTGACTCTTTGGAGTATTCTCGGCAGAGCAGTTTAGGAAGGGCGAAACGCTAAGATACAATTTCTAACCTGAAAACAATTATCAAATAAACATAGAGTAAAATTCATAATCTTTTTCTGGTAGCCACCTATCAATAGTCTACAATGTGACTTGAAAGTAGATTAAGATTAGTCAATCCGTCTTGTATACCGGTCCCGGATTTATTTGGATTAGTCGATCCGATCAGTAATTTTTTTCGGATCGGTTGACTTTGGCATTAAAAAATACGGATCGAGAGATTGAAGGTTTAAAAAATTTAAAGTTCATTTAAGTTCTGTTCATGCATGTTACTCTCCAATGGGACATACTTCACCATTGTAGAACTAGCTGAATAGTATTCGGTCGATCCAGTCACATCGAAAACTTACTTTGAATTCTCAAACATTTTCATTTCAATCCAAATCAGTCCAAGTCGATCGGGTTTTTATACTAAGCTTATCATACACATTAAAGCGATAAGTTAAAAATACCAGTAACCAGTTTTTATAGGCATAATTTAATTGAAATTTGATCGCTGTGGGCAGTATTTAGTGAGCGAACACGTGTTTAGTATTTTATTTACTCTTTAAAATGTTTTCATATTGATTCCTGTAAAAATTTCAAGATCAATTTAAAAATTGAATCAAAATTTAATGACCAGAAATTTAAAAATAGTAAATATGTTTGATTGATCACTGTATCTACATTATGTTTCTATATATAATAAATAAGTCTGTTGTTATTTGAATATTTGCAACTATTTGTGCTAAACAAAATATAATTTTTTCTATACTGGGCTGCACTTGTCATACCGAAACGCAGATCAATCCGATTACTATTTTTAGCATAAGTATTTGATGGACGAACTGAAACGATGGACGGACGCCAGTGGTGACTGATATGACATAGGCCTAGCTAGCGCTTCTTCGGTGTCATCTCGCAGTTTACATCGAATATAATTATCGCGTCCATACATCTTACGATACCTCTTGGTTCAACAATGAAATTGCACTTGCATTGCAGTTAAAATATATGGCTCATATAAAATACAAGCGTACGGAGTTGGAAGTGGACTTTATTGAATGTAAGAGATTGATGCCTAGTACTATACTCTTCGCGAAACGAATTCAACGGTCAAATTCCATACAAAAGAGCTTTACTGACGAATTGAAAAGCTCTTTTTGTATGGGATTTGACCGTTGAATTCGTTTCGCGAAGAGTATAGTACTAGGCATGAGGTGAAAAGCGCTGTGAAAGTTGCTATACGTAATTAATATGACAGTTTTGAGTCGTTCATCCAATCAAATCATCGAAAACCCTTCCCATTATGAATCCACTCTTTCAAAAGGTCTCCTAATATTTCTGGTAATATGTTTCTTGATGAAACCACGTTTTCTCATGTCTAAGGTGGGTGTGAGCTTTTTACTTACTATTTCTCATCCACCAGTCTTCAGCACGTATGACGCTCCTTCTTCCTGCTCTCATATTTCATTCTAAATTTGCGCCAATCAGAAGTAGAATAACTAATGCTACACCTCAATAATAGCTATTACCAAGACAATAGGAATATCATTATTGCCGTTATCAAGGTGTAAGATAACGGCAATAATGATATTCCTATTGTCTTGATGAAATATCTATGATCTGTCCTGTGTGTTCTAATATCTACTATCTTTTTACTATACAATATCTACACTGGGCGTTTCCGAATTCACGTCTTCGTCCTCATCTTCAGCTTTTGTGACGTCAGCAGAGTAGCTAAGCTATTCTAACAGTTTGAAACAGACCAAGACGAGGTTGTTGGAATCTATGGCTTTGCTTCGTAACATTGCCTCAAAACACCAGCAAGTCGACGAAAGCTCAAATCAGAACGCGACTTCGTCAACTGTTACACAGCAGAGCTATTTCAAGGCGCAGATAATTGAATTCGGATGGACATTAGGGCATTAATCCCGAGATTGAAATCGCGATCCCGAAATTCGGGATTAGAATTTTCGGGATCCCGAGATAATCCCGAGATTTCGGGATTTTATAAAAAAAAACGGTAAAACTGGACTTGATGCCCCACACAGCTGTTACATGAATTTTGCCGATAGATGTCGGGCTAATATGTTTGTGTTTTTGTGGTTGTGCGTTTGCTTTTGGGGCTTCTTTTCTTTCTTTTTTTTCTTTTTCTTAATTGTTTTATCTTCTTTTTTATTTTTTTGTATAATTTTGTCTGTTTTTCTTCATTTTTTCAGCCCTTCTACCACCTTTTCGCCCTCTGGTGGTAGGATTTCCCGGGTGTGGGGCATCAAGTCCAGTTTACCCAAAAAAACTATATTAGGGGAATTTAAACAGATATATTGGCTTATTCGTACTCAATTAAAACTTTATTTCAATTATATATACATAAAACCGGAAGCTAATGTTAAATTTATGCACATATGTACATGGGTACTGGCAAGTAAGACGTTAATCTATAATTGCATCTAAATTAATCTTATGATCTAATTTCATCTTATCTTCTTGTCCCATAAAGCTCTTTATTTGGTCATGATAGTTAGTTATAAAATTAGTTAAAAACGAATTGAAATTTAATCAGCATAACGGATGTTACGATAATATAATAAAAATACATTATTCTTTTTAGTTGTTTACATATTAATTACAAAATAATATTGCTTTTCAATGAAACAAGTGATAAGTAATAATATCGATTGGTTCAAACTGCTGATTCGTTTTGAAAGTATGCTCTTAATAAACATAATTCGTCAAGAGTTTCAAAATTTCAGCTAGACCTGATTTAGCTGCACATATATCCAGCTGCTGAAAAAGATATTTCGGGTGCACTTTTTGGTGGAATATTAAGCATGTAATCATACGCCAGCTGTAATTCATTATTACAACTGGCTTCCGCTTCGGTTTTCATAAAACAATATGTCTTTTAGTATTAAGTTCTGCTTTCTAATTCCCAAAATGGGTTGAATTTTATCAATCCCGAAATCTCGGGAGTCCCGATAAAAAATTCGGGATCCCGAAAATGTCCAAAATGGCTCGGGATCCCGAGATCCCGAGATCCCGAAATCTCGGGATTGCATGCCCTAATGGACATGCTCGACTTGATCTGACATCACATTCTGTTATAACAAGCTGAAGGCGAAGACGTCAATTCGGAAAGGCCCACTGTAGTGTTACCGCTGGGTAGTTTCCATCGCAATGCAATAGTAAGTTTCCCTCGTTACACAAGTCGTGTGCTTGTATTTGCAATTATCGCCCTATATCCCTTCTTCCCTGCTTCAGTAAGAATCTTGGACCCATGGTATATAGCAAACTGTATCTGATTTGGATCAACAAAAACAAGTAGATATTTTATACACCGATTGCTGATCATGGGCTATTGCTGTTAAAGCGTAAAGACTATGGAATTCTCTAATTTCCTGATTTTCTTTCGTGCATTTGCATGATCGTAGCTGTGTAGTCACTGTCAATTACTGTTCTTCATGTCTCGCTTTCGTCCAATCTATGGCTTACTTCTCGAACCGCTTTTGTTTCTACCTTTTATTATTGAGTTATTTATTTATTTATTTATTAATCCCTTGCGCTACAGATACAATTCCAATTACAGCGCCAAGAAAGCAAAAAAAAAGAAGGAAACATAAAAAAGGAAAAGAAATAACAAAAATAATTGAATAATTTGAAAACTAAAATTAGGACTAAGGTAAATAGCAATTCAAGGTAACATTTTCAATACATGCTTGAATTGTGAAAAAGATTGCGAGAGAGGACCAAGATTAAGGGCATTATGCGTTCTGGCTCCAAATGCTTTGAAAACCAAATTTCTTATACACATAAAAAAATATCTTTGCTTTCTCTTATCCTTCAGGATTTCGCTAAGGCGTGGTCGAAAAACTCAAGGTTCGTGGCAACCTATTTAACACTAAGCTTAAATTTAATCAGCACATCATCACCACGATCTCTTTTTTGTTCAGCTTTGTTCTCAAATCTTCAAACTGTTTTATTACTATTTCGGCTTCTATACATCTTTTCCTATCCTTGTTTCGTAATTTCCTTGAATATTGTTGTCAAATGTGGTGTTTTCAACACATGTACCTTATAGATGCATTAGGATCCATCCAATGTAGGCTCATCTGTTCCTTAATGTTCAAATTTAACTAGTAGGCACATTATCACACTTCATTTCACTCTTCGCTTATAGTAAACACTACAACATCCACATCAAAATTTAAAGAAGAAAATATATAAAATATTGTAAATATTATAAATTATTATATTATAAATGATATTTAAAAATGAAATGTCATTATAATTTAATAACAATAATTTAAAAAAAGACTAATTAATGTATGTATATTCTTGAATCAAACACTACAAGCTGTTTATTGAATTAGAAGATTATCAAGCTGGAAAATTTTAATCTTTTATAAAGTGAACGTCTCACTCTGCTAACAGTTCTGTAAAGAGAGCTATCAGGCATGGCTGATAAGAGCGAGTTGCTAGTAAAGCGGCTGCACATTTTATAGGTCTAGTACTCGATGGACTTCGTATCGGTATGAGTAGCGACTCGATATGTATAAGGCAGGAATTATTGGCTCCCGGTGGTCATCAAGCAACAGTAGTGTACCATGTCAGTAACTTGGTTCAGCAGTTTGGTGTTCCTGTGATTGCTGACGGTGGAACTCAATCAATGGCTCATGAAATGAGGGCCCTGGCGGTGAGCGAGAGCGCGTCGACGATTATGATGGGGCTTCTTATTGGCGGAAAAATCTGCAGCTCCAGGTGATTAATTTTTTTCGGTTTGTATTAAAGCGGAAAAGTATCGTGCAATGGGAAGTTTAAAAGCTATGAAACATAATGATGCCAAAGGCTCAGTAATGAGTCGCTACTATCATACAGATATGGATCAGTTGATAGGAGTCAGTGGTAGTAATGTGAAAGGAGGGTGGAGCGGTGAAGGACCGATTGTAGCTTCAGCTGGCGGTCTCAAAGACAAAGATCGTCATGCTACCGAAACGGAGGAAACCAACTGTCATACCCATGACAATTTTCTCCGTCGAAGTCCAGGCCAGCAAGTCAGTTAGGTATCTGCGATACCAAGCTGATCTATTGGAACATATCCGCGAGGCGTGTGATAGGACTCTAGGAGTCGTCGCTTTCGCTGAGTAGGCTAATGACCAACATCGGCGGACCCAGTGGGACGAAACGGAGGCTGCTGATGGCGATGGTCAGTTCCGCCTTCCTATATGGGCCTTAAATTGGGGGAGATGCGCTCCGAACTAAGAATTTCCAGATGTGCATTGCCAGTGTCCGAGGTAGAGGCGCCCTGCTTATCGCTTGCAGCTACCATGAGGTCTCCGAAGAGGCCGTGATGGTGGTATCGAAGCTTATCTTCGAACCCTCGAACCCAGACAGAATTGAAGCTCGGGCGCGCATTCGTACGCAAACCCTGCAACTCTGGCACCAACGTTGGAGTGAAAGTAGCAATGGACATGGGACGGATAACCTTATAGAGCTTTGTGTTAGCCGTAGCCACGGAGAGGTAAATTTCTACCTGTGCCAATTCTTGACAGGGCACGGTTACTTCAATAAATATCCGAAAATAATGGGTAAGGTGGGCACTTCATACTGCCGGTACTGTAAGACTGAGTACGACGAAGCTCAACACACATTCCTGGTGTGCAGTCGCTTCGCGAGTTTGAGGCGCATCATTGAATCCACGTTCGGCTTGGTCACGCTAGAGGCGATCATGGATACAGTGCTGTGAAACAAAGAAAATTGGCACGCGGTCTTGCCACGCTGCGTATAAAGTGGTAGGAGAGTTGCCTTATCAACCCATGAGCCATGGTAGTTGTTGAAGTCCATGGACACCGATAGGTGAGTCAGCAAGAGCGAGTCGAAGCAATGCTTAGGCGTATCCCAACTCGGAACTTGATGGACTTTTTGATAGTCTTTTCTTAGTGAATCAAAGCTCACATACCCTGTGGTATGATAGATTACCCGGAGATCTGGTTATATTGTTCTGGTTATATTAGGTTCGCTTCGTGGATGGAAGCATTTCCCCCCGAATTTCGTATGAGTCTTGTGTGTTTTTCAGTCTTCTTGCTAGAAACGCGCTCGGCTGGGTCTAACTTGCCAGTTCATGCCTGAGAGCTACCAGGCCCTTTTCGCAAAAAGCATCTTCCTCTGTAAGGTTGTTCATATGGTGCCTAAAGTAGATGTAATTCATGACGAATGAATACAACGTAGCCTCTCCTTCTTCCAGAAGCAAATCCACTCCATTTAGCACGTAGGGCTAGCAAAGCGGCAAACTAGCCTCCATTGTGTGTAGATAAAAGGGTTCTTTGCCAATGCCGACTAAGTGTATTTGCGGCCATTTCTAGAGGACTGTGCTTCAGGACAACTTCTTTTTTTGTTGGTTTTTGCTTCGTTTGTAGTTCTCCATCAAACCTTTTGGCAGACTCTTGACTGTTGAGATGCCAACCCTAGTTTTAAATCGCTACGTGACATAACTATTTTTTTTCTTAATACGCAGACTTACCATTTATTAATGATTTTCCTTTAAATAAACTATATTTTCGTTTTTAGAATTCACTTTATCTTTATACAACTAATTGGAATTTGTTGTATTGGATGAAAGAATAAATAAATAAGTAAATAAACTTGGGTCATTCATAAGCAGAGTCCTCTTTTTAAAAACGAATTGTGTCATCTGAGAGTCTATACTATTTTGTAAAATTTAACATATAATAAATTAATCAGGGCATACCATATGTGAACCAGAGGTTGCATTTTATTTTTAGTTGACATGTATACATGCATCTTACCATTTCATTTGTATTGTCAATTTAGCTAGACATTTCGATCGAACAGGTAATTGTAAATTTTTTACCCATTCATTCGGACTGTTGGAGCGTTGAAACAACTCCCTGTTGTATAATCACGAAACGCCGAACCAACACAAGTCACTGCAAGCATTATCGAATGCACCAACAACCTTTTTTAATACACAATCGATCCAAATTACATACTTAACTTTCTTAGAATATCCTTCATTTTAATTTGACGATTTTTTGTCCACTTGATCACATTCAACCAATCACTAAAAAAAACAATGATATTTTCGATTGATTAGTTTTATTTTCAATTTTTTCCATTTTTTCATATTTTTTTTACATAAAAACAAAGGAACTATATATTTCAGTCTTTCTGAGTGTACTTTTTTCATGCTTTTGAATTTCATCATAATAATATTCTCGCTTTAAACTATTTTTTTATGAATTAATTTATTTACTTTAAATATTACCATTTTATGTTTTATTTACTATTTTAAACTATTTTTTATTTGTATTGTTTTGTTGTAGTTGCTGTTGTTTTTGTTGATCTTGGGTTGGAAAATATGTAATTTAAAGAATAAGAAGTATGCTTGCACTGCCGAAAAAGTACAATTTACATCATCATCTCAAGACAACAAAAAAATATCTTAATGGGAGGGATTCTTGGCATAAATGTAGATTTTATATCATATGGGCGATTTGTATACATAATTAAATTTAAGGGAGAATTCTCGATTAGGGTTCAATTCGGCAGTTCGCGAAATCATCTTTGTTATTCTTTAAATTTGTACAGCGATTGAATCCTATTGAACGATTTTATTTTTTGCTTTTGTTTACGACTATTTTTACATTTGTTTTCATGAATGATCTTGTTTGTCAGATGATTGATTTTCAAATACGTATAATTTTCTTAAATAGTTGCCGTTTTTTACAGGCATGTTTCTTTATGTTCTATTTTTTGTTTATTTCTGATTTGGCCTTTGAAATTCATTTTAAACTTCCGGTTCTAATTTGAATGTTCGTAACTATATGGTGTTAGAATGTAGATTTTTTTCAATAAGTTACTTTTTCCGATTTTCTGTGATTTTATTAAATGCAGCAAAATGTGCTAAATTAGGCTATTGAATGTCGCAAAACAGACATTACTTGCAGAGTGGATGGGGATGTACATGGGTTTTGTTTTGTTTTATTTTCTTTCTTAATTTAGGCTATTTCTTAAAATATATTTGCATTGTTTCCTTTGTTGTTTGTTTTTGTATCTATTACTATTGTTTTCTTTGTATTCAGATCGCGCATTGTTTTTGACGTTTGCGGTAGAGTTATGTGATAGGATTCGCTTTGTCTGTGTGTGTATGCTTAGGTGTTTACACTGTCGACGTTTAGAACTGTAGTTGAATTATGTAGGAGTTTTGTATTATTAGCAGCAGCAGGGTTTGTTTGTTTTTTTGTAATGCTATTTTTATTCTTCATATAAATAAATAAATCTTGATTTATTTCTTTTTCTATCAATTAGGATATAAAAATGTAATAAAACAGCATAACAACGAAAAAAGTACTATTGCAAAAAAATATTTAAAATTACGTTAAAAATACAAATATTATTAAAACATTTTACCTATTGAGAATTTTCTAGAGCAATACAACTGCACAAAAAATCTAGTTTAGTTTATTTTATAGATTATTATTTCTACTATTTCTTCGTTCAGTGTTTTCCATTTACAATTATTTTGATTTTATTCAATTAGATTCTATTTCGATTTTGATTTGCTTTATTTTACATTCGGAGATATCGTCAGGTGCTGATTTGTTTTGCTAGAAATTCTCTTAGCTTTTAATGTTTGTTTCATGTGTAGTTTTATGGTTGTTGTTTTTCTTTACAATGTGTTACTGCTCTGTTTTAAGTTATTAAATTGAAATCTTTTGGTGCGGGAAGTGAGAGTGATTTTATATATTCAGCATGATTACATTGCCGGTTTGTACGGTCGAATTTAGTGTAGTTTATATTTTGTATTTGAGTTTTGTTCATAGAAGTTTTGTTTTCACGAGAAAATTTTATTGTAGCAGTCGTTGCTGTTGTATAGACACGATATAATGTTTTATGTTGTTTCCACATGAATGCATTACACATGTAATTGAGTTGCACACGAAAATTAGCCACGTTTCCAATGTTGCTTAGAGTTACTTTTATTTTACTTTTCGTAATTTACGTGAAAAAATATATTTGAGGGTTCAAACACGATTTACAATACATTTACGTAGGTCATAACGCACTTAGATGTTGTCTGAAAGCAAAATGGTTTAATATTTTTCAAAATACGAAATTGAATTCGACATTAAAGTGTAATAAACGAATGCATCTGGTTTTCCTGTTGTTTTTTGGGCTAGAGGTTTCAGGCATTGCATATGTATATTTTATATGAAGATCAAACGGAACGGAAAAAGAGGTCTTTTTAATGTAGTCCTCTATTTTTAGCGTGGAGAAGTGATTTTAGATTGTAGCTTCAAGAAAATGAACTTAAGTTTATGCAACGTAAGTCTAAAGTTTTATCTATTTGACATTTTAAAGATTCGAGTATGGAAATTATGAATGACGTACTAAGCCTTTACATCAGCATGTGAGGTAATGGTTAATATGTTTAGGACCCTGACTACCGGAGTCGATCTACAGTCCAAAAACAACTGAAAGAAATCTAGTTCGTAAGACGATATCTGCTCAATAACCATTTGGATGGCTTAAAATTGGACGGATTTCTATAATTACAAACAGCGAAGCTAGAAATTTTCATTTTTCATTTTCAAATAATTGTGAAACAAGATATTTGAACAAATGGAAAGGCTCTGAGTTAAATTTGGACACTAATAGTTCAAGCACATGGTCATTTAGGATACAAGATATAGACGATGTAAATGCCCAGCGATTGATACGGATACAGGTTATTCCGCGGAATTTCATTGACTCATCTTAAAAGTAAAGTCAATTCATTAAAAGTGAATTGATAGTACAGTAGCCCACGGATATATTAAAGGATGCGTCGGCTTTACCCATGTTTTATGAACCTGAAATTTTTCCATGCATGATTTCATAAATTTGCACCCTGATAAGATCACCCCAAAATCAATTTCTTAAAGTTGACCCAACTATTTGATTTTCGACTGTACAGAGTGGGTATAAATAGTAATGAGCCCTATTTTTTGCGACGCGACTATAAGTCGCAGCGCACTCGTCCAACGTGAGCTTGGTAGAGGTAGAAAGCCAGCTTCAAAAGGTACCAAAATCAGTCAGTCAAGCGAAGGAAAAAGTTCAACGGACAATCAAGCGGCGTTATGCCATCAAGTTTTGTGTAGAACTTGAAAAATTGGCTATGGAGACGTTGGTCGTGATTCGATAAGTATTTGGGAATAAAGGCCTGTCGAAAGCTGCTGTTGTGAGGTGGTATAAGTGCTTGAAGGACGGTCGAGAGAGTGTGGAAAACAAAAATCATGCTCGATGCCCATCCGCAGAAAACAATAAAATGTGAAACATGTGCGTGATCTTTTGAACTAAGCTTGATGGCAAGATAACACCAAAACAGACGAGAAAAACCTGTTCTAAATTCGTCCCGAAAGTGCTGAGCAAGGACAAAAGCACATCGTGTCGTTGTTTGCGAGGATCTTTCGAAGAGTGTTCAAAATGATCTGAAATTTTTGGACATGGCCCCGAAAGACTTCTTCCTATTCCCCGAGTTGAAGACAGCCCTAAAAGGTCGCTGCCGTGGGGCCGTAGCGGAGGTTAAAAGTGGCTTTGACGCGTTGCTTGAAGGACTTTCCGGAAACCGCCTGCAAAAACGCATTTCAAGCATGGAAAACCCACTCGCAAAAGCGTATCGCTACCTAAGGGTCCTACTTTCAGGAATTTCAGTAGTTTGTAGAGATAACTTCAATAACAAATTTTCCTTAATTTAGACACATTACTTTTACAGACACCCTGCAGTGTTGCCGACTATTTTGCAATATTGCTATATTGCAATCGCCAAACGTGGTCGTACCAATCATCTTGCCGGGATATGCATTAGCAGTTGATCATAGTACGGGAATTAGATGTAGACATATACTGAAGAGTTATCACGAATGAGTTTAAACGGATTAATGACAGGATGGTGGCCATCAATACAATCTTTGGGTGGAATTTGCAGGGACCGGTATCGATGTAAGGTCAGGAGATGACTTCTGCAGTCAATCTGACGATTAGCAGTTGAATGATTTTGTCGTGAAAATTAAAATCAAACTCAAAAATAAATACGAATATTTCAAATGAAATTGACTGCGTGCCACATTTTAAACTACACACAGAATACTGAAAGTCGAATTCAAGTACTTTGGGTTTCGTAAGTATAAAATACAAATTGATACAATAAAAAAATATTAAAATTACGTATGCGACTTCGTTCTGAAAACTGGAATGATTTGAACACATTGGTGGTTGAAGTTTTGAAAATTCTATTGCTTGGACTGCAACGTAAGGGGGGCTTGGTGCTCTATTTAGAAAATATCAATATTAATAACAATATAATTCTTATTTTTTGTTTATATGTATGACTACTACTTCTCTAATCAGTTTGAGTTATATCATCTATAGATTTAAATAAATTTGTATATTTGTTCTATTGAAATATGTGTGCAAAAATGTATTGAGTCAAATTAAATCCTGATGTTTAAGTTTAATAAAATTTTTATGGTGCTTTGCAATAAATAAAAGATGTCTAACAGTATAGAAATTCGTTATTGCTGCAAGTTATTGTGGTATGTTGTATTTATATCAGTTACCAGATGAAGCGAATCTATTAAGTGTATAGCTTTTCATTTTTCTTCGAATTTATTGGGAATAGTCCAGTACTTGTGAATTCCACTTTCAACCTTAAGCGTGTCAATTTCTCATCTGTGATGTAGCTGAACATTTTAAAAGATTATATAATACCTACAGTTACGTTTCTATCGGGAGAGATGCTAATCGGCAATTTTCGATAGAAAATTGCCGATTAGCAGCTATCGAAATCGACAGGAGAGAAAATACTACTATGACCATCAGTAAAATTGGAGAAAATATGTTTCGTAAAAAGCCGGACAATGTATGTAGCGAATCGAGCACGTCAGCATTGTTACGCATTGATGATTGCCTTTCCCTCATGCTGGAAAGTGGTGTGATTGCAAAGCGAAAAAGATATATGAAGGATAGAAAGCATTGTTCGTGGTGTTTACTAGTGCAGTATGCCGCTACATGTATTTATATCATTCCAAGGCAAGCCGACAACGATATAGCGTGATAATGAATGTAATTTCATTGGAGCAATCAATTTGTTTAATTACATTAATTTGAAGAAGGTCTAAGAGGATAATCAAACGTTACATATTCAATGGCGGATTAACCCGCCTTTTGCGGTATGCTGGGCGGATGCTGGGAACATTTTATAAGGTCTGTGATACATCTGCTAAAAGAATGTTAGGACACCGAAAAACTGAATTTCAACTGTCTCAAAAACTCAGGTTCAACTGGAAACTTGCATGTGTCAGGCGAAAGCCGTTGTAAATTATCGCCCGCCCTCATGTATCAGTGACGTCTCCAACGACCTGATCACCATTACTCCTTTGTTTATGCGCAAGACTTAAAATAGAGAAAAGCCGAAGCTGAAGCTTATTGACGAGACTACTCACGATCTCAATTATAACTTAAAAACATGGATGCATTTAAGGGAACGGAAGCAATTTATTCAGCGAAGGTTGTGCTGCCACGAGGGACAAAGTAGAAATAGGCGGACAAAACCAAACATTATAAAGATTCAATCGTATTCAGAGAAAAAAATGTTTTAGTCAAAAGTAATTCGAGAGAAGCTTTTCGTTCTAAACCAGAAATAATCATATATGTTTTTAAATCACCGAAAAATACTAATAATTAGAAAAATTGGCCAGAGAAAACGCAATTTAAATAATACATATTTCAAGAACACATTTTAATATTTTTTAAACTGACCTGTCGTCACCTAATTAATAAACTTCAAAAGATTTGAGTAGATGGAAGCCCCAGCAGATCGTGCGCAAACATAGAATAGCTGGATAGCAGTTTAAGTTGGCAAAATTCAGATGAATTTTAAGATATAACTAAAGATAATTAGATGCATTCGAATATCAACACTTCATAAAATCCATTTTGCTTGATATACAGAAGTTTCCCGTAACATGCCCTCCTCTTTTTAATTACTTATGGTAAATATCTTTCATTTGTAAAAATACATATCTATGTGCATATATACGTTTTTAAAAACGAATATAGATTCTACAAGAATTCTTAATCTTAATTATGTTAATCGGTCTTTTTCCGAGCTATTTACCGACCGGCTAACAAATAATCGATTTCGTATAAATTTTTCGATGTTTTTGTTGTTGTTGTTTTCTTGTCGTAGAAACACGTATACATGTACAT
The DNA here is from genome assembly GCA_963978885.1 of Nemotelus pantherinus. Lineage (NCBI taxonomy): Eukaryota > Metazoa > Arthropoda > Insecta > Diptera > Stratiomyidae > Nemotelus > Nemotelus pantherinus. The sequence continues at coordinate 57,277,324 of OZ022264.1, read as the reverse complement.
AATTGTTGGGGTGTAAATTTCGAAAGTTATAACTCTATCTATGTTTTTTTTCTGTTCTAGGATTAAGTTTTTCTCACGAGGATCGCGCGTATCTTAGACCAGATTTTCGAGTATGTTTGTTGTGTTCAGTATGCTTTTATTACTCATTACTTAGATACAAATCCTGCACGTACGAGTGATTTGATGATTTAAACATGACAATTTTAACAAGATTGTTTTTTAATCTAAAAACTTTATGATACCAATGAAAACGCGGAAAATTACAATATCGATTTTTTTTGTGGCATATTATGATGAATAGCTATTAGTCGTGAAATAAAATTTTATAATTGAAAAATCGAATATCATAATTTAATGGAAATGCGTGGCGTTTTATCATTTTCAATACATACAACAGCAGCGCTTATGTGTCTCAACATTTTATCGACTTATTGGAAAATCTGGCAAGTTCTTCCAAATTTCCAACTACTTCATAAATATTCAGATCATTATTTCTTATTGCTTCCCGGCTCAAAATACAAAACATTCTCGATCTTGCAATTATCCTTTCGAGACAAATCGCTACATATATTTCGAAATAAAAACAAATGGCCAGATATATACATATGTATGTATAGAGTGGTTCAATTTAAAAAAATAAATTTTTGACGGTTTATGGAATGGAGGCAAATTGATTTGTCGTGGATTCTATGATAAGTAACTATTTATTAGCATTCTGAATGTGTCATCTTTAGAAAAAATTTGATGAAGTTCATGCTTAAATTTTTGGGTGCCGGTTTTGGGATTCACAACATACATGATGCATGCTTGCTTAATTTTTTTTTTGTTTCAGAGGTATACAGATAGATTAGATAATCTTAATGTTTACGTCACTGATTTTCGTTTGTATTAACATTATTTCTTAAATCCTTTGTTTTTCGTTCTTATTTTTTTCCTTTGTTTCTCTTTCAAATCAATTTTTATCTCTTTAGCATTTTTTTGTTTAAACATTATTCAATACATATACAAATTACTTACTAAATAGTACATTTCAACTAATATTGTTACTTTACAAACAAATATAATTCCTCTAGAAAAATTTATTGTATGTGTATGTGTGTGTGTGTGTGTTTATATGTTGTTTGTTTTGATTATTGATCCGAGACGTGCATTATTCGTCTTTGTTTACAGTAGAGTAAATCGATTTTAGTGTGATTAGAATCAATCAAATTTCAATTCTTTTTGGCTGATTACGATTTGTCTTGTCTTGTTTTCTTTGCTTTATTTGAAAAAATAAAACTACTTTTTCGAAATGTTCTTTTTCTAAAATTATTACACACATTTTTACCGAAGATTTCTATTTGTTGTTTTTTTATAATTTGTTCTTCTTCATACTATGTAAATTTTGTATGAAGAAACCTTTCCATATGTACATACATGCAAATTTCTTTTATTTACTTTTAATTACAAGTTATAATAATGAAAAGTTTTTTCGAAGTTATCAAATGGAAGTAAGATTCATGACGAAAGAGAAAAAATCGTTGAAAAGGAACAAACTGAAAAGATGAGCTTAAAAAAGCCAATTTAAACTCAACCGAAAAAAAATTGTGTTGAACATTTCTTTCTATTTTTCTTAAACAGTTTTGTTTGTACTGAAGTTTAAATGTTTCCCTTGACAGAATAATATTTTCGTAATTGATTTTTGTTCAGCTTCGTGTGCACGTTAAATAAATGTTCCGACTTATTAATTCTAATTCACTAAATCTCTTGTTGGTATAGTGTGATTGTCAGATGTTTTTCTTGTGCTACAAATAAATCTAGCAGACACGTTGCGAATTCAATTTATCTCTAATGTATTGCAACAAGCTTGTAAATAACTGCATGCACTTACATGATTAATACTTTTTTTCTTAAACCAGTTTGAATGCATTACTTGCTGCTTTTAATTAATCGATATCTATAAAAAAAAATACAGAATGAGACAGTTGATCTCCTCCTAGGTAAAATTTCTATCTCTATATATGTTTACACATTAAACGTTTTATTCGCTATTTATTTTCATTTTTTTTTCTCAATCGAAATATGTTTCGATTGGAGAAACGGTCGCTCGAATAAGAACAACAAGCCCTATCCATTTATTTGAGAAGTCTATATATCCCATTTTCTTCGAAACAACTGAAATAAGAGTTTGGCATTTCGAAATGAAGAAAGAATATAAATAGTTCGCGATATTTTCATTATCATCTTACGAAATTCAATTCTTTGCAATTACTCCTGAACAACTTTGCTATTAATAACAAACTTTACAATGAATCTACTAAAAATGTTTACCTTAGTTTATCTTCTAACAAATTTTCTTTCTAAATCGTCTTTGCTAAATCGCTAAATTTTTATTAATTAACGCAACATCAATTACAACTATCAATTAAAATGTACAATAACTAGGCAAATCGAAAAAAAAACACTTTAGCTACATCATTACAATCATTGTTTTAAAAAAGACACTTGATAGGGTGGTGTATAAGGGACAAAACGCCAACAACATTCACTAGAACACGACTCCAAAACCTAAAATGCTTACACAATACCCAATGTCATTCAAGCAACACAAGATCTACATATCTTTCAGTATTAATTACGTAAATGCATACAGTCAACGTGTCTGAGAAAGTATATATACAGCTTTATTGTAACCTTGTTTTTCACCACGCATAGTTTCATGCATTAGCAGTATACATAAATACAGCACACGACAAAATTATCGATATGCATTAATGTACTATGCTCTTTCTCTATCAAAAATCATCAAAACCATTAACTACTCTCAGCACAAAGAAGTTATTTGTTGTCATTATGATTTGTTCGAGCACATACAATTGAAATCACATCGAAACAATTGAAAATTTGACAATTGCAGCCTACTAAACAACAATCCCGTTGTCACGCACCGAACGTAAGTACATTTTTTACGTCTTAATATGTGTGATGCTAGATTCTGCATGCTTCTCTATAAAATTACTCCCACTGGATTTAATTTCCGAATATCTTCTTTTCATCACTTATTTATGATAATCATTTTGGGGCGAACATTTTACTCTTTTACCATTTACTCAAAAAAAAAAACAGAAAAGAAATTTCAACAGAAAGTTTTTAAAAGTAAGTAAATTACAGTTTACACATTTTGAAGATGAAGTACACAAGAAAAAATTTTGATAAAATTACTTTTAAAGAATCATAATCTGACTCACTTACTCGCCTACATTTTTTTCTAACTTTTCTTGTTTTAATTTTTTAAATTTTTTTTCAATGATTTTTGTCATAATAATTCCGAAATGCTATTTTTCCATAATCGTTCCGTTGTGGATTTTGAAATTTCTCATTTCATATTTATATATATTTATAAAAAAAACGTTTTCACACACGAATGTGGTGCTTAAATAATAATAAAGGTAGTACGTGTTATCTTCCTTGTTTCATTTTACACATACTCGTATAGCCAAAAAAGTTTTTATTTTATACTTTTAAATTTTAAAAACGTTTTGTTTTTTTTTTCTTGTCTCTCTAAATTTATTTACATATACAAACGAAACAATTTTTAGTGTACATTTTTGTGTTTTGTTTTGTTAAAAAAACGTTGTTAAGAAAAGTAAATAATCAATTATAAAATCAAATCAAATAAGGTTGTATTGTGAATGGAAAAGGATTGTATTTTTGTTGTTTAAGAAATGTAAAAAATATGTTTTGTGTATAGTAGACATTATTATAATAAAATGTATGTAGTAATTGGTGTATTTTTGTTGGTTTGTGTGTTTCTCTCTTTTGTTTATTTATTTTATTTTTTTCGCTACTTTTAATCATTAAACCTAAACTATTTACAAGTCGTGTCAAAATGGTAATCATTTTTTATTCTCATTTTATTACTTTCTTTTGTGTTTGTTTTACTTTCTTTTTGTTTCATTTTGCGTTTTGTTCATTTAATTAAACGATGTATACAGGATTAGAAATTGTGTTTTAAATAAATTTACATACGAAAAAAAAACTATTTACTATTTCCTTTGCTATTTAATATTTCTATGAAAGATGGTCGTGTATAGACTTCCTAGAATCGATTTGATTAAACAAAAATTAATCAAATGATTTGTGTATGCGGGCGGGATCAAAGTATTTTATATTTAAAAAGTAAGGGGGTAATGTGCGGAGGGACCAATGAAGATATATAGGTATATATGCAACAAGCAAACAATATTTATCAAATAGTGATGCGAAATATGTGAGTGTTTAATGCATTTTAAAATTAATATCCATTTCGGGGTTGATACTTGCGTTATTGTTGATGTTTAGTTTCTGTTATGAGGAGGTCGACGTCGGTGATCTTCGTCTGGCAATTGAGTTTCTGCCTTCGGGCTGCTGTTCCGCATAGTTTGCTTTTTGAGAATAATTCTTGTTTAGTCTTGCTTGTGATGTCCTAGCTGTCACTGGTTCTTTGACTGAAGTGACGTCGGGATATCGCTTAGAGTCCAACACCTTCGGTGGTGGGCGTGCACCATCGCGGTACAGTTGAGATGAAGATGTTTGTGGTAAGAGCGGTGTGGAGGAATTACTCGAAGGTACAAAGCCATTCGAATACATCCACTGCTCTTCACTTTGGTTATGTTGCGCCGTTTGACGTTCAGGTTTTTGATATGGTGACGAGGCAGACGACCCTATTTGATTGGTTGACCTATTTCTATTTTCTAAGCTACTATTCTTTACCTTGTTGTCATTTTGACTGGACTGTAGTATATGCGGATCCGGCTGAATGTTGAGCGTTGTGGATTGAATTGCTGATATCTCATCGAATGACGTGTCGCTTAAAAGCGGGTTGGTTATCGTTTCTTGGCTCACCTTTTGGCCACTTTTCGATGAAAAATCCTTTCCTGTAGAACGAGAATTACTACCACCTCGGCCATCGCTGTTCTGTCCGCGCCCCCTAAGCCCACTCAAAAGCCCACTAATTCCCGAGCTTATTACACTTCCACTATTCGCACCACTATTGCTGCCTGCTACCGACGCTTTCGCACCTATTTCAATTCCCACAGGTACTGATGTCCCTGCTTCTGCTACAGATGGTGTTGCTGTTGTAGTTGTTGCTCCTACTGTTGCTGCTGTATCTGATCCTCCTGCTCCCGCACCATTACAGCTTCTATTGCTATAGTTACTATTACCATTTCCTAAAAACGCATTACGCCACATTCGACGAAAACGCGGAGGAACTAAACTATTACTAAAACTTTGTACTGTTGTGGCTGTTGTAGTTGATGCTGAATCTTTATCCTTTTTATTTGATGTTATTACTGATGATGGACTGCTATTATCATTATTTCGTTTTGATGTGCCATCCGGTATACTGTTGATTGCTAATGCAGAGCCGAGACTAGAATTACAAACAGACATATCGAATGGAATATTAATAACAAAAGATATTTTTTCTATTCTATCAAAATAACTGATTTCTATTTACTTTTGATGTCTAAGGGGCGAATTATTTGAGCAGTTTAGGTCATGATTTCACTGTAAATAAAAGAACTTGGAAAGTTGCATGAATATGTTCGACGTCTGAGATAAAAAAGTTCTTTAAAATGACCAGAATCGAACCCTGTGACATTCGATAAACAGACTTTCGTTTAAATTTGTAAATTTCAAATCATCATAAAAATATATAACGATGTTTTTTCAATTTCCTAGCATTATAAGCGAAATTGATTACCTCTACACTTCTAAAAGAAAGAAATATACAATATATACTCTAAGATTTTCTGACAGATTATATATGATAATCGTCAAAGTTAGAACTATTTGCTGTTTTCTAAGTAAACTGTTTTCAAAAACTAAATACATAATTGAAGTATGGAATTTTGGGTTTAAAATAGTTCTATAAACATGTTATAGAGATTTGCTATTAAGCCCACACAGTCATAAGTAAAGGGTTTGCGACAGGTTATTTTAAGTATTACAATGAATTTGCCATCATTTACTGGGTTCAATTATGGCCACAGCAATATACTTTCATCATACATGTACTCACGGCAATATGGTTTTTTTTCAATTCACAATTTTTTCATTACATTATTTTATTTTTCGTTATTTTTGTATTTTTTTTTTTTTTCAAATTTACAGTAAATCATGTGCGAATCAATTTTAAACTCATGACTATATTTTAAAGAGAATTCGTATTTTTTTTCGCTAACATTCAAATATTAAGAATAATAAATGAAACTATGAAAAATGCTCTTAGCCTACCCCTACATTAAATCTAGAATTATTTGTCTCACTTAAAACTACCTAATACTGAACTCGAAATACAGAACAAATATGGCCGAAATAAAATATTCGAACAAATTGGTTAATGCATTTTGGTGTGATGGTGCGGTGTGGTTTTCGGAATATACATAAATGAATGTGTCATTGATTAGTGGTTAGTAGTAAATTTGTATTATGTTATAAAACGGGACAGACAGTTGAACAAATGTTATAATCGATGCATAGCCTTCAGCGGTTGGTTAATGAAAGTGGTATTCTATTCGAAACAAGCAAATAATGTGAATATTGTCAAAAACAAATAAATTTTAGTGATGTTAGAATGAGGCGCTAGAGTGTTTTTTCAACATACAATTAAATTTTTAAAAATCAATGAATTTTGTATTGTGTTTTTTGAGTGGCCATTTTACTAGGGGACCGTTTTTTTAATCCTATTTAGCAAATAAGGGATTTCTGTGAACAAGGTACCCAGAAGGAGCAAAGAGCAAAGGGACTATATTAACTGATGATTAGGCTATTAAAAAACTTTGTGGCCGTAGCTGCACCTTATTTGTTTTTGAGAATGAACTAATGATTTTTTTTCACGTCACATATCTAGTCTTGCCATACATACATAGAATTGCGTTAATTGTTAAGACAACAGAAATGTTCGAGCATTTCGAGCCCTCAAAGGTAAGTCGTAGATTTGTTTATCGTGCTATAGAACGACTCAATAAAACTTCGGAAATATGTGATCGACTACATTCAGGCCAGGCTCGCGTTATTCGAGCTTTAGCAGCAATTAAGCCAGCAGAGAACAGTATTCGACGAACCCACTACGGAAACAAAAAATCATGGCAAGAGAAATGCAAATTTCAACAAGAAGTACCGGTCACTCCTACGAATGAAGAAATCTCGAATCTTACTTAAGCGGTACCCCGACGGCATGCATAAAAAATTTTTGTTTACTGACGGAAAAACCTATACAGTTTCAATAAACACATGACAGAATAGCCCATAACTCCAAAGAAGCTATAAACGTGACAAAGATGGTGCAAACAGGCCCACATCAAGCGTTCGTTATGGTTTGGTGGGGAGTGAGTTTTTTTGCCGTGACAGACCTAAGTTTTTGTGCAAAAGGGATAAAAACGGCTGCCAAAAATTATCAGACTGATATTTTATACGCATGCGTAAGACCGATTAATCAATCTTTATTGAGAGAAAAACATTAGCGGCTCAGACATGGTTTGAAATCAATGTCCTAAAGTCTGAGTCTGATTTAAATCCGCTGAATAAAAAATTGTAATCTCAGTTTGAAAGCACAGCCTGCAGTAGGAAATACTCAAAGCGGCTTCTTATGCAGAGCTGGATAAAGTACGTACTGCTGAATGAGCTAGTATACTAGAATGAACTAGTATACTAGTATAAATGCATGTGTTAGAGCTAAGGATGCCATTTTGACAAAAACTTTTTATTATTGTTAATAAAATTATGTGAGTAATAACTATATACTTCACCGATCTGGATATTTTTTTTAAATGGCTGTTAATTCTACTTGTATATCTAACAGTTTTTATGGCAGGCCTAGGTATAGTTTTCTTTTAAACACAGATTTGCTGTAGCATATAAAGCGCATATGTTTATGACAATCAAATACATCAAAACAATAGGAATATATTTTCACTGCATGAACAATAATTTAAGCAATTTAAGAAAAAAATATATTCATTTGGAATTGGTTTAAAAGTACCAAAAAAAAGCTATCCTAAAGTTTTATCAAAACTTTGATTTTTTTAGACACGATGTTTGAAATAAAATACTGCTGTAATGCCGTTGGCAAAGATCACTAGATTGAGCCTTGATTCGATGTTGTTGGTGAAACGCCAGTTAATATATGCATTTTGCGCACTATAATGGAATTATGTCAGGAGAAAAAGAGAGAGGTTCTCTCATTGTACGCGTTGATCAGAGTATGTACCCATAAGACATGTGTACCGAGTACTAATACTAGTGAACGAATACTAATACACTGTCATGCTTGATTGTCATTTTGGACTTTTCCAGAAAAGGTGAAGAAATTGCATTGGTCATGAAGCCACTTACGACGATACTTCTGAGAACAAAATGGGGGAAAACTTGTGAGTAGAAGGAAAAGCAGGAAACTGCATTCGAAAAGCTGAAGTTTATTTTTTCTTTGAGATCAATTTTGCAGCTCTGTGACCGGAACCTTCGACACGAAATACATCCTGATGTCTATGCAAATGGACTTGCAAGTATTTTGTTGCAATAAATTCCTGAAAACGGCTTATGTGGTGTCGCATTCTTCAGCCGGCAAATGTTCGAAAGCTGAGCGCAGCTAGCATAGCTACCAACTAAAAGTATTGGCGATTGTCGAGTCTTTACTACGCTTTCGAATACTTGTTCTGGGTAAAGCGATACAAGTCATCACCGATTGTACCACTGTGCCTACAATAAAAACTAGCAAATAGATGAAGCTGCGTATATCAGGGTGACGTCATTATGTCGACGTCAACATGCCGACACGATGCGCAGAATCCCGTATGGGCCATCAGCAAATCCGGATACAGTACCTGAAAATGTCGATCGAAGTTAAGCCGAGAATGACTACATGCCATTCAGCTTCAAGATCCGAAACTTAAGAATATTGTCAGCATTCTTCGAAAGCAGATAAATTGTTATAAGCCCAGAACAAGGAAAACAAATTCAAGCTGTCTACTCTGTTCAAAATAATCGCCTTAACCGTCGAGAGGGATAGCCCTGTCACTATGATATGAGCAATTTTGGCATTGATAAGACCTGGAGCGACTATCGCGTCACTCTTGACTTAGAAGCTATGTAAAGAGAGTGTATTCTCTGTTTTGATAAACGCTCGAGCCGATATACGTTGTATATGCTAAATTAAAAACAAGAAGGGAACCGTGATCACAAATTAATAACCTTTATGAGTAAATGATATAAGTCGAGGATGCCAAAATTCATCACAACTAAGGTAAATAAAAATTAATGATCTCCCAGTGCAAGTAGTCACATTAGTCAGGTATGCTGATGTCTGATGAGAATCAGTGCATACTTTCGAAACCATTTAGTTAAAAAAAAATTCAATTTTAACCATCCCACAAAAAAAAATCCATTTGATTCTGCTTTCGGGGGCTTATTCCGCAAAACGAACCAGTTGATTGTTCCAAAAGTCGGCCACCTTAACTCGTTAAAAAAGTAAGTACAGTGGCTATTGTATTATTAATTGTATTACAAGTATTGCCGTTTAGATTCCATGATTCTTGCTATAAGACAAATAATGGTTGGGTGGCCGACTTTTGGAGCAGGTCGACATTATGGGCATTCGCCCTACCGAGCCCGAAGAACGATGAGTTTTGAAGGCTCAAATAGATGGATAGTTAAGAAACTTAGCATAGACGTAGTGCGCAAGACTAATAATAGCTGGTTGGGCTCTACTTGTTTCCATAAAAGAACATGGAAATCATAGGACTGCCGCACCTTTAATCAGATCGATAAAATTCTGAGTCGAAAGATGTGGACCTCCAGTATTCTGGATGTGTGGTCTTTCCTTGGGGCCAACTGCGATTCTGAAATCTCGCTCACTAATGAAACCAGAGCAAAGGCAAAACATGAGTCCGATGTCGACAAGTTTCGAAGCAAGATGATGGAAGCCGAGTACTCTGAAACTGAACTGGTTTCCACGCTTAACACCATGTATATGTATCAAGGGGATCTGGACAGCCAGCAAAGGCGCACTAAATGCAGCAGCCGAAAAGGGTAATGGGATATACAACTCGGCGTGATAGAAAGGAATGATTTGACGAAGAGTGTCAAGCCGCGCTAAACGAAAATAATGCAACCACAGAAACTAAACAGAACGGCCGACAAGAGCCAAAATCTTTTGTGAGTAACCAATAGAATAATTAGACGCAACAAACGACAACACTTTGGCAATATGCCAAATAGTATGATTGACAACTTTATGGCTAAAACTCGACAAGCGTACAAAATATGCGATTCATGAGTTAGTCGTAAGTATCTGGGAGCATGACACGATGCCAGATGAATGGCGAAAGAGTCTCATCTACCTTATTCAGAAAAAGTGTGAAACTGTGGTGCGGATATTACAGGCTAATCTCACTACTTTGTACATCGTGTAAACTGCTGACGAAGATTTTAGGATTTCCATCATGCTGAAATAATTTTTGGCGAATATTAAGGGGGTTTTAGGCGTAGAAGGTATTAAAAATTAAATATTTACGGTCAAACAAATTTTTGAAAAAAATCCTAGGGGAACCCTACTATTTAGTAGCTTACGCTGATGACATCAATATTATGTCAGTTCCTTCAACGACGCCAACGAAGTATTTGTTACACTGGATGAAACCGCCATAGAAGTTGGTTTTCAAATTAGCGAGCATGAAACAAAAATTATGACTCAATTAAGGAAAAGGATGACCGTAAGGCAAAATATAACGATAGGAGACTATAGCCTTGAAAAAAATACCACTTTTGTACTTAGGAAGAAACATCTTTCGAGGGATTGGAATGAACTTGATGATTTCAACTAGTCAATAAAAACAATTATTTTCGGTGCTCCTCACTCTGAAATTTCGATGCGTGTACAGCAAAACGAAGCTCCGCGTCTATAAAAAAAATCATTAGATCTGTGTTATGGGACGGAAGTGAAACTTAGACGCTGAAAAAGCCCTAAATACCTTTGATAGGAAGGTATTGCGTAGAATCTTCGATCTTGCATGGGAAGAAGGAAATGGAAGGCACGAAAGAAGGAATAGAAGAAAGAGGAAATAAATAAAATAAAAAAATTAATAAGAAATATATGTCGAGCCAGAAGTCTACACAAATGGCAATTAGCCGACCACATCGAACGAATGAGTGAAAAGTGACGGGCGAGACGAGCGAAACGAGCAAGGCCAGTCGGAAAGTCAAGCAACCGTTCGGAAGACGCAGTTGATACTTATAGCTTTTAGGAGTACCAAAGTGGAGGATGCCGCGATTGAACCGAGATGACTAGAGGTGCTGTATTAAGAAAACCAAGGCTCGACACGAGCTCTAGTATCTCGATGATGTTGAAACTGTCTCTTCAGAACTAACCAAACGATAGTAGAATATTTATTGTGAGCATTTTAATTGGTCATGTTTCCTATTGTGTTCTAATCATTAAAGGTACCTATTAACAACGTAAATTAAACTTTAGTTACGAATACATCTAATAAAGAAGCATCATTGATAATGAGACAGGAAATATTAAAAGTATTTCTCACGATTTAAAAATTCGCAAGCACTAGAGAAATTTTTCCAATCAAGATCAAACAAAAGCAAATGTATTCCAAGCAGAGGAGAAAATGTTAAAATGGTTGTTAGTCAACATAACTTTTGAGTGTAACAAACAGCAGCATAGCAAAAATATTGAGTCAATCTTAATACCGCTTATGCTCGCATGCACCTATAACTATATAGCTTAGAGCATGATCAGTGATGCCAGCAGCTGTAAAGTTTTTGTCGGAAGAAACTATGTATTTCAGAGGTTGAGAAACTATGAATTTAAACTGAATATTTTTAGAACTATATTACAGTTTAATATTTGAAAATGTTTGAGAAGAAAAAACAAGTGAAACTAAATAAATCAAAAAGTCAATGATGATTTTCAAGGCTACATTTTTTTACGTTAAAAGAAACCTGCTCCGCATTAGGCACACTTATATTTAAGATAAATAATCTAAGACATTTAAACCGAAACCAAGGGACGTAGTAATTTGTTTAAAGAAATAAAATGAATCATACGTGAGCAGTAGTGTAAAACAATAATTGCCTCTATGATCAACCAATTTGTTCCGCATTAGCATTAAACGTCGTTATTTTCATTTTTTTTAATTCCATACTTTATGAATAAATTTTGTAGTTCTGTCATGCCTAATTACCTAAAAAGGATGTTCTTCTCACCTATACGGCGAGTGCTGAGGCTCTTCGGGAACTAAATGACTATCGGTACGATCCATTAAGAAATTCTCGCCAACATCAAGCTTAAAATCATCGTCGCCCATTCGTAATGGTGTTGTGTCATCGATATGATCTGTAACTAAATTATAGTCCTCATGAATACATTTCATGGCTCTTGTAAAGTATTCGATATTACTTACATCGTTTACCTGCTAGCAGTTGCTTGAAAATTTCTTGACCATGATCCGTATGGAAGAAAGACACTGTACGGAAATTTGTATTTGCATCGTCCAGTAAATGATTGATGATTTCCATAAATGTCGGACGCGATGATGGTCGATGCTGCCAGCATCTACGCATTAAATTGTACAATTTATCCGGGCAATTTTCAGGTCGTTCCATTACTCCGCCATCTATGACATACCGCAACACTTGATCATTCGATAGACCCTAGAAACAATTTTTAAGTAAGTGACCGCGATTTGGCGGGATTAAAACATATATATTTAAGAAGACTTCAACTACTGTGCCGGTTGATTGATCAATTTGTAAAAATAAGAACTTAATCAATTCAAATAAAGTCAAATTAATAGTATTACCTGATATGGCTGCGAAGCAAGTGTAGCCATCTCCCATAGAACCACACCATAACTGAACACATCGCTTGAACTACTAAATACCCCGTCTTTTAAGCTCTCGGGAGACATCCATCTCACCGGTAGCAAACCTGAAATTCATAATTATTCGTAAAATCTCCGACCTATAGAAACACACCATTCATTCATTTTACCTTTTGTGCCTTTTCTATAATAATCTGTTTCATAAATATCTCTTGTCATACCGAAATCTCCAATTTTCACTGTTAAATCCTCCGCAACCATACAATTACGCGCTGCCAAATCACGATGAACAAATTTCTTCGCTGATAAATATGCCATGCCATCGGCTATTTCTATCGCCATTTGCAATATTCTCTTTAATGTTGGCGGAGTCCCTGTAACTTTGCCAGCTTTGGCCGCCTCTGCATCTGGACGATTCGAACGCAAATATCCTTTTAGATCGCCGTTCGTCATCAGCTCCATGATAACAAGTGTAGGTTGATCGCGTGATACCACACCATACAGACGAACTACGTGAAATGTATCGAAAGCTTTCATCACACTAGCCTCATTGAGAAAATTTATTCTTTCGCGATCGGTTGCGTTCTCATTCACAGTCTTAATGGCGCAACTCACGTCGACGCCATCGTTTCGTAAGTTCTCCACAATACCTTCATATACCATCCCAAATGATCCCTGGCCCAGTTCACGTAGTTGAATAATCTTCTCCCGTGGAATCTCCCATTCATCTGGGGTGTACTGCATGCTAATATATTCGGGATTGACCGATGTGAACAGTTTAAGATCATCTGGTGGTGGTAGGCAGCGTCTTCGGAAATACCATATGAGAATACCGATAATGATGATAAATGTAAGGATCAAGACGCAGATGAGCGTTATCATTTGCCAACTTAGCCGAGATTCCTGAAATGAAATGCTCGTTAAAAAAAGTCTAGGTGTCCTGAATTAAACGCTCGTCACTCACTTTAATATAGAAAAAAACTGGTTTGCAATAGGTTCCATCGCCTGCCAAAGATGTTGCCATCACTTGAACACTATAGTTTCCTGAATCCATGTCATACAAAATATAGCCTTTGGTTGAATTGTACTCGCGGTATGTTATACACTTGTCTACGTGCTTTGCATGCTCCATATCGACCCGATAGTATTTTATCGAATACGATACGACTAAGCCATTGGGAACAGGAGGTTCTTTCCAGGTAAGACGAACACTGTTCCGAGTATTGTTTATGTTCTCAATATGAGCGGTGAGATTCTGCACGTCATCAGCACCATCTATATAGCAACAAATACCATTATTTTTTATCCGCTTATTTCAAAACAACTCTTTGCAGATCTTACCTTTTTTGGCAGTTCGCGGATAGATTCTTGCTTCCATACTACATCTGGCTCCGGTTCCTTCTCGGCACGCTTTTACGTATATTTTGTACCTCGAATAGTGTTTTAGTCCGGTAAAAATGAACGACTTCACGTTTGCCGTCACATTTTTGCCATATTGACTCCACGATCCGTGCTCATCCTTGATCATTCGTAGCTCCTCTTCATGTGGGGCGTCAGTTTGATTGTTGGTGTTCGGTAGAGTTTTCACAGGATTTGTTTCGATGGATCGTTTTGACCTCGTCTGATTTTCAGCTTTCTGCTCTGAAGGAGTTGTTCGTCTGTCAAAATAGAGTTTCGCATTTTCAACAGTGAGTTAAATAAATTAAGATATTTTTAAAATAATACGTTTCTTATTATTCTTATAATAAGCAATTTTCTATTGAACTCACCTCACATAAACGAAATTTTGAATAGCATCTTCGAAATCAATTTCGTTTTCACGTACTGGAGATTCCTCTATGGTTTTCGAAGGAAGATTATGCTCCGTACCTTTACATATACTTCGACAAGACTCTTCACTAGCAATGACCGGTTTCTTTGGTGGTTCGTCGGGTATACGTTCACGAATCGTTTCTTTAATGGCTGAAATATTTTATTGCAATAAAGCGATTGTCGTCAAGAAAAACGATAAATATATATTTTAGCACACATTAGATCGACAGTAATAATTTTACATTTTACAAATACATCAAGATGATTTATTTGATTTTTTTTTGTACTGAGTCGGTGGTTCTTCGAAAAAATGAAATATATTAAAATAGCGTAGAAGTTTCATTTATAAGTCTAACCTATCCCCTTAAGGCATTTCATGCAAGACTTCTGACTGTTACAACTAAACTTGGCCATTATTCGCTTTTGTTATTGTGTCGAAAGCTTACGTAGGCCAACCTCAACCATCAGCAACTTTGTTCCTTCTGTTTTACCATCAGCACTGGTATTACTGATCTGCTGAAGAAGAACTTCAGCTCAACTGAAAATGTGAAAATTTATTATCAGAGCGTTCGCGACTTGAGGAACAAAGTTAATGATGTAAAGCTTTTCTTCATTATCGCGTCTGATAGCATTATCTGCCTAACAGAAACCTTGTATTCTGCGGCTATATACAGCAATGAAATTTTACTTCACACTGTCTTTGGCAGGGAACCGATCTGTCTGTAATTGATCTGTGGGAAGTGATGTTTTAATAAGTGTTCATAAATCTCTGAATGGAACGCTCCACAGTGACTTCATTCTTTCTTTACCGTATTTCTCCTTCATCATTTTCGCTTAATCTATACTCCTTGCAGCAGCCCCGTTCTGGTCCATGGATGCTTCTTTGCGGTAATAATAGGCTTCTAAATAGCAGACTGCTATTTACAAATACCAATAGCAGCATGCTATTTACAAATGCTATTCGGATAACATAATAGTAGACAATAGACTTTGGTGAATAGCAGCAAATAGCAGTAGCAGACAATAGACTTCGGTGAATAGCAGCAAATAGCAATAGCAGCATGCATAAAGAATACCTACTACTTTATGATCTTTATCTCATAACCACGCTAGTTTTTAATACACCTTCGTTGGATTAGGGTGACAGTTATTCGAGTATTTAATCTTCAAGCAACTTCACTTCGCTCTTTTCTCCTCCTTTACTCACTTTCCCGAATTAACAACGTACCCGATAGATAACAGAATCCTCAATTTTATCCTAACTAAACTTCCGCTTTCTTGCTTTCGCTTGAATACCTCTCTATCTCCGCATATAAGCCCTGATCCTCATTAACCTCCTCTTTTTATGGAATTAATTTAGAACCGCTAGTCTAAACTACTTCTACTGTCCATTTCAATTTCGGAAGGGTTAATTATTCCCCTTTGACCAATGAAATATATGGTACTAACAGGTATCATTTCTTCATAGGGCTAAGTGTGGAGGATGCTCTCTACAAATTTCATTCCTTCCTGACTAACTTAATCTCTTGTTATACTCCTTCTTAAGCTTGCAAAAGAATTTTCGAGCTTCCGTGGTTCACCGTCGATGTAAAGCAAAAAATGCAGTGCATAGCAAATGTCTGTCAAATGTCAGTGCATAAAAATGTCTGGCTTGCTGTAAGACTTTTTCATATTTCAAAGGCTATATGCTGCTGCTCAAATGCAGTTAATGATGCGATGCGTACTTACTTTGCACATATCGAAGCTTCTATTACATCCGCTAAGCCTTTCTGGACCTATATTAACTACCTTAACACTTCCTCTTGCATTTCTTCTCCTGTGTATGCTGGCATTCTTTTTGTTAGATCAGTTTCATCTTCTCTTCGTGCTCCTCTGACACTAGTTTTTGATCTTATCAGTTAAACTAACACCTTTCCATCGCTTTGGAAATCAGCAAACATATTCATATCCACTAAGCTGGTGGTATTTTTTGTATCTCCAACTAACGCCCCATTTCCCTTTTGCAACGTTTTCCTAAACTTCTGGAAAGAGTAGTTTACAACAGAGTATGCTCTTACACTCAGCCCTTGCATGCCAGAGAACACCATGGATTCATTACAGGCAAGTCAACGCATTAAAGGTAAGTCAACGGTAACAAACTGATTGTCGTTTTTATAGATTGATCGTCGCTTCGGAAATTAACCAGAAAGTTGACTGGTGCGCTGCGAATTCCCTTACTTGCTTATAATGCTTCAAAATGCAATCAAATGTTCTTCATCTACAAAACATTCCCCCTGCTACTCTGATCTCGTTTTTTTTCTCAATGCTATTGATAATTTCAAAAACCTTGCCGTGATCTCTGACTCTAAGTTGATGTTCGACCAGCATATATTGCATATCACTGCCAGGCTCTCTCCTTTTTCCGGAATCATAGATCCTCTAAATTTCTTGTTATTCCTTTCCCTGTACCCCTCTTTCCGCCTTACACATTGTTTCCAAATTTGGTGTCTCCACAACGCCGATTCACTTGCTTGTTATTCTATAAGTTCAGTTTTCCTTTTTGTGATTACAATAGTATACACCTCTAAATCCTAGAAATCTCTTCCCTTGTGTCACAAAAACTACGACTGCCGACAAATGCCTCCTTTTAAAATTTAAAATGGCAGCACATTAGTTGATCAAGCATTCACTTTTCTGTTATAGAATCGGGTTCTATTAGGACCATAGGCGGGCCGTGGCCTAAAATCTGGCAGGGGCCAGGGACTGAAAGGTTCAAGACATGCGATGATTTTGTTTTTGTTTGTACAAGTACTGTTCATACAACTTATATAATTTACTAATACATTATATATTTGTTGATTTATTCTTTGTTATTTGCTAATGCATAATGTATTATCAAATAAACTCCTTGTCTGTGAATACGTATGAGCTACTACCACATGTATATAATGTGAATGGTAGGTATGAACTACACATGAATTATCAATGATCGCTAAGAGAGAAAGCTTGTATGAATTATACGGGAATAGAATGGAAATAATTAGAAATGTAAGAATATTTTTTCGTTTACAAGCTAAATATATTGCAACTTATACTTGAAGAAGAGGATAGCTTAGTTTCAAAATATCTTTTAAAAAATTAGAATATATTAAGCTTAGAAGGAAGAAATTGATCTCTTGCTTCAAACACTTGTTACCTAGAAAAACCGAAAACAGTTTGGCAAGATAAAAAGTGCTGTAACTTACTCTTTTCGAGCCATTTGGTTTGCAGGAATATCTTTGTAGCCCTAACTGCGTGTCCGAGGCTAAATGAAACAGCACAACCTTTGAAACTAGTGCTTTTTGCTGTTTTCCGTTTTCGCCATCCTCTGGTAAATGTGAGATTCAGACAGTTCTTTTCTGCGAATGATTTAATTTTCCTCCAAACTACATACAAGTCTTCTCACTCAACTAGTAGTGTTCCATTCACAAGATTTATCCCATCCCGAAGAGTTGCATTTTTAGTTTGGAAATATGTGCTTAACATGTTCGTTATAAAAAGAACATGGTGAAAGATGAAAAGATTTACTACAAATTTAGGATTACTGATTGAATGAAAGATCCCCAATGAATAAACTGAGTCGTTCTATTTTCCTTCATTCATTGCTTTTTCTAAAGCCTCTTTCATAGTCCCATAGCTATCGACCACATATTTGCAATTGTGAAATCTCATTGACTAACGAGTCTTCTCATTCTACGCCTTGAATTTAGACCAACTGCCTCTTCAAGCTGCTTCAACAATTCGTGTTGTGATGGCTTCGAAAAGTGTAGTTAAAGTGATTTGGTGGCATTGAAAAGGATGTACACGTTTCGATTGTGAAAAATGTGTCCATCACAACCAGGATAATTTTATGAGCTAGACAGTGTACAAATGTGGCTGCAGGGTGTTTCATCTTAATTTAGATTTGTACACCACTTTTTTGTCCTGTCATGACACTAGCACCATCATAAGACTGTCCAACAACAGGCAATTCGGGAAGTCCGTAGCTGTCTAACAGGTTCAAAATTATATCTGCTAAATACGAGATATTTCTAGCTCCTGAACAGTCTACAAAGCTTGAGAACCTTTCTCCGACTGCTGGCTCTTTAGAAAATCTGACAACTACGGAGTGTTGTTCCTTCTGTGGACCCTTGTTGCGTCTGCCATAATGGATATCAATCCGCAATCTTTTATTTCAGCTGTATTATCCTCGCGAACGATTTCAGCAATTATTTTCATCAATTCATTTTGTATTTTGCCACTACAGTAGTTCGCAATCTTGTTTTTAAAATTATTTATTAATAATGCACAAAGTTCCGAAAAAAATCACGGTTATCACTGACACCACTTTCATCATGTCCTCTGAAAGCACGTCTTTGGCGACTGAAACACGTCGTAAGGTCGATAACCTTCTCCAAATAATTTCGGTTCATCTTGACAATATTCCAAGACTGTTCAAGCACCATATCATTTACTGTCTTGCAAGTAGTATTAGAGTTTTCTCATTGTGCATGCACTTTACTATTATTTAAATTTTGGTGTATTTTTGGCGACAATGGAAACTCTATGGAAAATTTCACATTGTGATAACTTCACACCGAGTCATCAGATCATCACAAAATTGACAAGACTCATCAATGGGCATAAAAAATAAGTTTCTGTCGTTTTTAAATAATGTCTGGGCAACCTTGCAGCTACCATAAGTACGTAAACATAAATCTTTCATACGGCTGTTAGAATAAAATGCAAATGATTGATAAATTTGATTCTATATTTATACAGTCAAATCTAAACTTGTAAAATTCCCAATCGCACAAAAATTGCACCGAATTATTTATATTTTTAGCACTTGGAACTTGCGTTTACGATATCTCGCGACCGGATAAAATTCATAGGATATAGTGGTCTTGAGTAGATACAGGTCTGACAAAAGTTTAATGAATATGATAAGAACTATGTGGCGGCTGTGTCACTATGAAAAAACGTTCGATGAAATTGAAGTGCTATGCTTTTTAACTTCCGATGCAGTTATCAAATTATAATAAAATTCACACACATTTAACCTGAGTGTAAACCAAATAGGTCATAGATAGCATAAAAGTGGCAGGGATGCCATTTCTATTCTCCAAATGACTTCGAAAATTGTATTCTACGTTAATTATCTTATCGCCTACCATTTTAGTACTTAGACTATGTTATGTGAAAAAACATAATTGCATAAAACGCTAGTTTATAAAAGTGTTCTTACCTAAATACCTGTATATTGCCTAGTAGGAATGAACAGATAATCTTAATAAAAAAAGGATGATTGGCGAGGTGTTTTTCGTCTTTTTCTTAACGTTCAATTTGCCGAAATTAAATATTGCCGTCCATTTCTTGAAATAAGTCCCATAACATCGTAATTAATACCGCAAGTAACACAGTCTCTATGTTATAAGTAGTGTAAGTTGGTATAGGCTTACACTGCTGCACTACACAACTCTTGCTGTAACCACAAAAACCTAAGAGGCGAAAACTTAAGTGTCTGCTGTTGGAAATATTTATTTTTCTGGGAGGGGCCAACCTAGGGTCTGGGGGGGTCCCGGCCCCCCCTGCCCCCCCCCCCCCCCCCCCCCTACGGCGCGCCTATGATTAGGACCTTATTCTACTTTAATGACCCTTTTGCTCGTATATCTGCATATTTCTCTTGTTTGAGTTAACACCGGATTCGAAAACGATATACACCATTGCATAGTTCTACAAAATTTAAAAAACCTATCTTTTGTGGAAGTATGTTAAAATCAATATTGAAAAATGCACTCTCCATATACCTCCAGTACAAATCAAAACACAAATCAGTAAATATCTCGAAAGTACTAAAATGTAGTTACAACCTTTATGCTTATAGTAGGGCAGTATTTTTCCCCCAATTTGGCATTTGCCTCATCAGCACAATGGCTTTAACCCTAATCTTCATTCTTGTGTGTTTAGTGCTTTAAGAAAAACGTCCTTTCATATACTTCCAATAAGTTCTAATTGCCTTCATTGTATTAGTTTCTTTTTACGGTCAATTTAGATTTTTTCTTAGTTTTTATGTTTATCTGTTTTTTTATATCTTTGTCTATTCTATAACTGTATTTGTTTCTGATTTGTAAAATAAATAATTAAATAAATATTCTATCTTAACTTAGTTCTACATTATTATTTATGATCACTATTTAAGTCGCTGTTGTAGGTTTGAATTAGATTTATGAACGCAATAGGATCGAGCCCTTCGAATATACATATATTGCAAAACGCATTCACCATTTACATCAGACTAAAAAATTGACACAATTAACTTAAATATACTCACGCTCTTTGCAATAATTTCTTTGCTCTAGTATCATTGGATTTTCTGCAGTGATTTCAGCTTGGAAACGATATTCAGTGAGATTTCCTTTTGGTTCGCGTGGTTCAATCCAACGTATTTCCTGATAAAGGGAAAATTTATTTGTTTAGCATATTCATTGACAAACGTTTTCAGAGTTATCAATACTTACAATGCTCGAATAATTTAGTACTGTATATTCCAGATTTCGTACGGGATCAGGAGTACTTGGTAGAGTTCGAAAATAATGAATTTTACTTTGGCCACCTTTCTTCTCACTTGCTATCGTATATGTTTTCACATAGAGCGCATATTGTGTGTATGGTTTTAAATGAGTAAATAAATGCACTGAATCTTTATTGTGATCATCGTCGACGTCCCATCTAATCATACAATACAATTTTGTATATTATAGAGAGTAAAAAAGTTTTCGAAAAATAAAAATTTTGACTACAAGCATTGCCGGGAATTTTATCATAGAATTAATATTATACTCACGAGTCATATCCACATCCATGACGATTTTCATAAATTGAAACATTTTTATGTGGAGCTTCTATGTAATAGTATTGATAGCCGAGAAAAACACGTTCATCCTCGAATCCCATTGGCACAACGGTCACAAGGGCAGCTTGTTCAGAAGTTTCAATACTTTTAATTTTCAACTCTTGAATATCGCCTTCGAGAAAGTAAAAAAATTATCAAATAATCTTATTTGGTTTACAAATATTTATAGGGTTGGATAGGAACTCACATGCAACTCGATCTCCGTTCGAATCTGGAGCTACTTCGGCCAAATCAAAAGTTTTATTTCCCGATATGAATGGTTTCAATGCCTCGATTTTATTGTAGCATAGTTTCGGATTGAAATGGAAGAAAATTCGACCACGTTCAATTGTTACATTTTGATTTTCGGCCCAGAGGTTTTGCAAGTTTTGATTATCAAGGACGTAGAGAGCATATCTGTAATTATGGCAAAGAAAACATGTTTTGAATTCATACTCTATAATATATTTCTTTAATTTAAAAAATTCAGGATTAAAAGGTGAGTCTATGCAGAAACATAAGTTTTAAGCAGTTCTTAAAATAGATATATAAATTTTCGTGGCATCAAAAAATGTAACATCTCTTCGAAGAGAACAGAGTACTATATTTGATTTCAACTGTGGTGAAAGTTGACACGTATCAACAAAGTACAGCTATAATACAGTAATAATAGTAAGGGTTTGTGGCATTATTCAAAAACTTACTTCAGACAAAATAAAGTATCAGAAAAAGTAGTGGACAATCCTCTTGAAGAGAAAAACAGTAGATATTTTGTAAATTCTGAAATAAATAACAAGACGCTTGTCACAGGCTGCATTACAGTGATTTTAACCGAGCACGTAGCAAGAAAGCTTGATTTGATCATGTAATCTGCTTCGATGTGAATAATTGGTAATGGAGATGAAATGGTAAAGAGAATCGAAATGGTTAACATTACTTTCAAAGTAGATCTTATTGAGTATGACATAGAAGCTTTGGTAGTATCTGAAAAAGAGAAAACAGTGTACCAATCTTGACTGGACAAATATTTTCTCGATCGAAGTAAGGTAGTACACGGATGTAAGGTTTGTGTTTTTGAAAAGTAGCATATTCTATTACTACAAGTAGATTTATTGCCTCTAGCTTAAGGTATTTTGTTAGCAAAAGAAAATACTATTATCCCCCGAACGCAACATATGTTTTGTGGTGCTAGCATATGAAACAGATGAAGATGCCTATATCGAGAACCAACATCATCGAACACCAAATGGCGACAAATGGATGAGGGAAAAGGTAAGAGAGTAAAGGTAAGAATGCAGCTATAAATGTAGTTCATAGTTTAAAAAACAAAATTATATCTAACAAGAATCAGATATTGACAAGAGGTACAATTTATAGGGACGAGTTTGCCGACGAAGATTTTGAGAATCAGATTCCTGTTGGAATCAGATTTCCCATACAATAGTACAATCTTTCTTGTAAAAAAAGAGACACGAGATTATAGAATTTGTGTTGATTACAGAAAATCGAATTCTAGCACCAATAAAGAAAGTTTTTCATTCCCACGAATGGATCACAAATCGAACGATTGAAAAGGTTACGAATACTTCAAAAGCTTGGAACTCGCTAATGGCTAGCCAGTAGATAAATATTGAATACCAGTAGCTAAATATTCTATAAAAAAACTGCATTTATAACGCCTGATGTATAAGGTTTGGCCTGACAAACGCACCGACGGGACTCCAAAAAAACAATCAATACTACATTAGGACAACTATGTTTTGATACACCACTGGTTTACATGAACGGTATATTGACCCCAACTAAGGGTTTCAAAAACCTGGAGCTGTTTGATGGCGATCGATGGATTTACGAGTTCATTTTTATGAAAACGGTATTTAATACTAACGTAGGACCAGTCATTAAAATGTTTAATAAGGTTATCGATACGTTTGGGGCTCCAAACCGTATTATATGTGATAGGGACTGAATATAAAAAATGTCGATGCTCTCCGGGGCCTTTTTTATTTGAGTATCCAAATTAAAAACCTAAATAATTCCCAAAGATTGAGTTAACTTTACTCATTCCCTCCCTACCATAGAGCAATTTTTTTTTACTTAGAATATATTGAGAATTTACGATATTCCTGTTTTGTGGTTCTGATCCCAAAATATGTCTACAGCGATGATCAAATAAATACAATGTTACATTTGAATTAAGAACCGAAACTAGTATTCCCATATAATACTTAGCTTATTACTTGAGATAGATATAGTTTGAGTTAAAAAGTAAATGCCAAGACACTAAAAAATATATCGTTTGATATCAAACTAGAAAATATTCTAGTCAATATTTAGTGTACGATTATTATATCAAATTATATTTGATATTACATGAGTTTACTGCAGTATTCTATAGAAGTATGTAACAAATAGTTAAAAGTATCTATCTAGCAGAAGCTTATTAAACAGTAAATATATTGGAATTGTTTTTGCGGGATGATTAAAATTGAAAACATTTTTTATTTATAATGAAAATTTTGCACTTGCAGTTGGAAATCATTGATTTTTATTTACGCTAGTTGTGACAAATTTTAACATCTCCGACTTATATCTATCGATATAATTTACTTGTACAGGTTATTGAATTGTGATCATGGGTCCCTTTTCTTGTCTATAAATCAGCATAGACAACGTATATCGTCTCTAAAGCTTATCAAAGCAGAGAATAATTGATACGGGAAACTCGATCGTTTTCTCCGAAGCAGAATCAAATTGGAATTGTTTTATATATATATATATATATATATATATATATATATATATATATATATATATATATATATATATATATATATATATATATTATTTTTAAATGAGAAGTATAAAAGTATAAACAAACTTTTTGATTAGTAAACATACTTTGATTCATCTAATGTTAAGCCTCTTATAACTCGAAGACGTCTGAAGAATGACAGTGACACTATCGAATAAGTCCTTGTGATTTTTAAGTAGCCTTGAATTTCTTCAATCGATGATAGTGCACTCTCCAAGTCCTCAACTAAATGAGCTGTAATAAATTGACACATTAATTGTTGTGTTCACTGTAGCTGTTTAATCACACTTATTAAGTTCTTTTTATTGTTAGGGTTTTGACATTTATATCAAAAATTGATGAAATATTTCGAAATCATCTTGCTTTTCAATAAAGTAGAAGTAAAACTTACGTCCCGCTTGGCGAATACTGATCATGAGATCACCAGTTATTATGGTACAACCACGTAAATCTTCGGCATCACGAATACTGAAAATCCGTTTTGGACCACATTGTTTTGTGCACTTATTATGACACGGAACGCATGTTCGATTCACTTTTTCATATCCAGATTTACATCCTAGTAAGCATTCGCCTTCGAATGGTACGTACGGGTAGGTTTCCGTGTCAACTCGCAGCGGTTTCACAACTCGTAAACATTCTTCTTTTGTAAGGCATCGCCGATTCATATGCTGAAAATAGATTATTTCGTTAAAATGATGTCTGCGGATACAGCAAGAATGTTTTATGAAAATAACAACAGATATTGCATCGATTCTATCAGATTTTCATAAAAGTAAGCTTAATTTCTGAAAATACCTTGTACGAGTTGGCAGGACATTCTTGCACACATCTTTTTTCGCCGTACTTGCCGCCATACGCAACCAAATTACGACACAATGAACATACATTTTCATCGTTAGGACAATCACCAAGACACGTTTCGTTGCAGCATTTTCCTTGGCTATTGCAGGCTCGATGGCCACATTCTGACGGGCAAACTGTAAAACAATCACATTATTTTAGTATTTTAATGCAAGCATATGAAAGTCTGTTTCAACTTACTTTTTTGATAGTGATCTTGATTCCAGCAATATTGTTTATTATCAGGCAGGTGATATGTTGATCCTGCACCTTTCACTTTTCCAGGACCACATAGCGGGCATTCATTCGTTGCTTTATTATGCTAATATCATACAAAAAAAATCGATTGAGATTAATGTTCATCTACGTAATGAATCAACACACTTACCTTGAATACTAGCGTTTCAGGTGTAGCATTCAATGCAATTCGATTCCAATGGATGGTATGTACAAAGCACAAAACTGGATTCTTCTCAATACGAACTCCGCCACGCATGATCGTTGTTAGTGATGTCAAACCGATTTCTTCCATATTCGCATTTTCAAATATAATCAGAGCGAATCCTTCGAATAGATAGTTTCCTCGGATGACTTGTAAATTTGGAAAAAGTTTTGCCAACGATCGAATACCACTGACACGATACAACATCAAATATTCGGTGATTTCTGTCAGATGTGGAAATGTATAGTTTTCGAAATCTGTTTGATTTGCAGAGTCCATTAGCGTTATAACCAAGAATCCTTCGATTACTCGACAGCCCGTTAGGTTGTTCAATGCTTGTGCCCGGTTGCGTATATCGATGCTTGTACAAACTGAAAATATATTAAGAATTATGTTTATTAAAAATTGTTTTATGAACTTATTTATTTACAGATAGAGTGACATTTTTTAGATTTCAAAAAAGGCTTGTGGGCTTGTTTTCTTATCAAAGATTTATTAATTGTAGTCCTCGTTCGTAAAAAAATTTTACATGCTAAAACAAGCGATGTACACTGCTCACAATTGCTCACGGGCGTAATTTGAATGTAAATGTATTGAACACGGGCGAAATTGAATGTAAAGTTCAAAGGAGAATGGAAATCAAAACAAGCGGCTGCACAAAATATTTCATTTTATATTAATGACGGAAAGGGTAGTAGGTCAGTTCTTTTCAACTACTGATGATGAGTTAAGATCTTTTCGGGTAAATTATTGGCATGATGAGCAAGAACTGCAATATATTTTTCTTTGAAGTTGTCGATTTCTTTTGGAATCGTATCGATTAGTGGGTTTTTTTTTTGTAGAGACAAGTGTTGCAAAAGTATCATGGAGTCCTGATGATGTCTCTTAAGATTTTTGATTGGATACCGTGAATGGTGGTTGTGTTTAATGGACTAGCTGCTCCCTAGAATTGTAAGCCACAAGTCCAAATCGGCTTCAAAACAGATTTATAAAAAAGCACTTTAGAAGTCAAATGAAAGTGCTGACTTGCTATTGAGCATCCATTTGAAGTTAATGAATTTGAACTTCAAGTGCTGATTTTTAGCTTTAATTATTATTATATTCTAGTATAAAACACAGGTCCCAAAGCACTTTTTTATGGAACTCCAGCACGAACTCGATGTTTGCCAGCTGTAAAGCTTTTATGACGAACCTAGAATGTGTGGTCGGTTACGTAAGATGAAAGGGCATTATGAAAGCATAAACTTGCTTTTGTAGATCAACTCTTGAGTTTATATACACCAGTACTTCCTATCTCCAAATGCTATTTTGATATCTTACACAATTCTATGAACTTTTTGAATAGTACTACGTTGTCTTGAAAATCCATATTGGTGCTCAGGAATCTGCAAGCCTTTATCAGCTTATTCAGCATTCTTTAGAATCGTTGCCCAGTTTCAAAAACAACAGGCACAAGAGTACGGTGGAAGCTAGATGAAAGCAGTTGTACGTGGCTACTATTGCCTGAGATACTACTGGGATAGGTGCAATAATAGAAAGCCATGTGGTATTAGTGACTGTAGAAATCCCACCAATAACTACTGCATTAGGTTGCACATCTGAAGCCAATTGTGATGTCACACTAAAAATAATAGCAGAAATACTAACGCATTCGCAAAGAAGCATCTTTTTATCAAACAAGTGAATATACATATAATGCTTCTATAACCAACGCTTCTATTAACCAATGCTTCTAATCGAGGAGAATAATGCGAATGAATGCGAAACGTATCACATTGTGACATGCGATTGTCCTAATACGGAAGCGCCAAATATTTCTAAAAAAGCTTTGGAACGAGCAATCCGTGGTCCAGTTACAGATACAGGAGCTTTGGGCTTCAGCAGATTGCGGAAATCAATTCCGGTACGAAAATTAGGTCCGTAGGTATAAAGCGAAAATACTTTGTGGGAAAGAACGATTACCAGTAAAAGGAACTTATAATGCCGCAGACATAATTTTAATGACAGCCAGCGTAAAAGGAAGCGAAAGTCGGTGAGTCACGGACACAAAAACTAAAGGGTCAGAAAAGAAATCTCGACAAAACTAAGTATGTAATTCAGAATACAAGCATTCAAATAAAAATAAAAGGAGCAATCAAGAAAATTGTCTCCGAAATACTATATAACAAAACTCATTGATATTGCGATGAATATGTAAGGACGGAGAAACGAATATACATGATTTCGTTCGATATATGAATGAACGTTAGCAAAATAGCAAAGAATAGAATAGTTATAAAACTAATGACAAAGATTTCAAGCAAAGGTTAGCTGGAATTCAGGATATTACTTTCTTGAGGTCGAAAAACGAAAGCGGGGGAAATGCATTGTGCACTCAAGGAAGGCGTAACAAAGGCGAGTGAAAGTAGACTTTCGTACATGTAAAACAAAAAAAGAGAATATCCTAGATTATCGACTGATGATAGATGCATGATTATCAGGGAACCAATATCAGATCAAAAATGCCTTGATAAAGCTTAAAAAGTAATCACTCATCGAGAGACTCTCTACATGCTTTCATCCACTATGGATGAAGAGTGGAAAGACGAGAAGAGTAGGGACAACAAAGTATGCTGAATTTAAAAAACCCTAGCGCATCAGAACCGCTAGAAATACTAATGTTCGAAGAACAGTAGAGGATTTGTGCAGATTTTGAGTGTATTGTTATATATTGTTGTTATACTGTTCTTATTGTCTTATATATTATATATTGTACGTATTGTCATATATTGTTATATATTGTATATTCGCGATGTGAATACTTAATGCAAGCATTTATTGGTACCAAAATAGCAAAAACACCTCGTGCTAGCAGTCCTATCTGCCTCACGTTGAAGTCAACCTGCTCTGCGAATTTCGTTTTGATCCGATCACTGCATTGGAAGTAATAGGGATACAAAGAAATTTAGGGTTACCATTCGCAAGAGCTTTAAATTTTCTAGATCTTAGTATTTGGTGTGTATTTTCACTACAAGATCACTACGATTTGAAAATTTTATGATAAAATCGCTTACTAAAGCTATTTCAAAAAATACAAAAAACAATCATAGCTGGCAACCCTATCATTGTCTTTCAAAATAGATTTATACTGAATATTGTCTACAATAATTTAAATTTGTCATATGAATTTCGTTATGATACCATGACTGTACTGGAGGCTATAGGGCAAAGAGCTTTATTCAAATAAAATAACATTATATAAAAAAACTTGGTGCAGTTGCACCAATTTTTGACGATTCTAAAAGCATATAGATATATAACTTGGATGCTTTGCTTTTATATGATGTTTTAGTGCTTTTATATAATCGAAGTCGTTTGTCATAAATTATGCTTACCATAGAAGGGGGATGATGCAGATGAATAAACTAATAAACTCGGTTATAGGTTCAAGTAACAAACAATAAAATTTCCAAAGCTCGGAATATTTAAATATCGGTTGCTTATTTTATTGTAAATAGTTTGCTTATGAATAGAAAATCGAAGCATCTGTTGGTGCGATATTTACGAAATTGTCCGGTGCTGGCAATCATGTGCTAGCACCATGGCTGCTTCACGTTGTGTTAAACCCACCCTATGAATTTCGTTTCGATTGAATGTCTGTGCTGTAAGTTATAGGAGTGAATTAAATTTTAGGGTTACCATCGTCCAAACTTTTTAAATTTTTGAAACGTAAATATTTGATGTTATTTGTCATTGCAGGATCATTCCCACTTGGAAATTTTATGACAACATCGCTCGATAAAGAAATGTCAATAAATTACAAAATTCATCATAGCTGGCAACTCTTTCACGGTTTTTCAACAAAATTTCTACAGAATTAGAAACGCAACAAGATATGCTTTTCACACGAATTTCGTTTTGATTTCATCACTGCATCGGAAGTTATAGGGAAAAACCTTTATTTTCCTGAGCAAATTTACAATATTTAAGAGACAAAAATTGCCGTAGCTAGCTTCCATATACTAATTTTTCAACCAAATTTCTATGAAATCTATCTTAGAGTAAGGTTCACTTACTGCTTGAATTTTGTTAAAATCTGGTGGCTAAATCGGAAGCTATAGGACAAAAACCAGTTTTTTTTCTCAGTGATTTTTCCATATGGCACCACTACCACAGTATTGCCCGTATTGAAAAATCGCTTCTATCAGACCTGGTCCTAATTAATACCAACATGTTCTGTAAATTTCATATTGATCGCATAATCCGATTGTCAGTTCTCGTGAACAGAAGTTTTGGGTGCTGAAAATAGAGGTAATTTGATCACGGGTTGCCGTTCTTGTTTACCGCGGAATTTTTGAAATTTTTATTTGACTTGGTGGACAAAAGTCAAGATTTGTCAACAATTTGAATTTATTTTCAAAAATCAAAAATTTTTCAGGAGACTCGATGATTTGAAGGATTTGTTTTCAGGAGCCTGCTGTAGCTACAGAGTTGGCCGCACAGTCTTGAAAGTCCATGTGTGTTAAATTCTAGTTTACATGAATACGCTCTGCGAATTTCACGATGATCCATTGTTTTTCTTAGAAGTTATGATAAATCGAAATTTGAAAAAAAATCCTTGCCTACTTTTAGGCACTCAGCGCCTACACCTGGCCCAAAATTTTATATTTTTTATCATATACAAACTACAAACATAACAAGTTTTCATTCCTAGTACTTTTTTTTAACAAAAATTTACACTGCTTGGAAATATAGGTGTACCTGAAAATTCACTTAAATGCCCGCCGCCGCCAAAAGGTTTAAGATATCTGAATTCTAGCGAGTCATGGACCTACCTGTTATATACAACTATGTTCTCCGAAAATTTCAACTCAATCGGATCGGCCACTCCAGAGATTATCTCTCTTAATCATTTTGCTGATATATATATATATATATATATATATATATATATATATATATATATATATATATATATATATATATATATATATATATATATATATATATATGACGAATTTTCGGCGAAGCGATTTTAATACTAATGTTCTTCGAACATTAGTAAAAAGAGCAAGCGTTCATTCGCTGCACAAGCTGAACTAATTCGCTGCTCCAGCTGAACTAATTCGCTGCTCAAGATGAACTAATTCAGAGGCGTCAGATAAACATTGATAGCGGAGGACCAGACTTGTCAAGTATTTTCCAGAATACTACTTACTACGGTAAAAAGTAAATGAAATATTTGTAAACATATACGACGAAACCAAGCCAAACGCCCGCAATTTTAGAGACCCTGGTCGTGATAATCACGATATGAGCATTAAATTTCAAACTGGAATCATACACAACAACAACGTTTCTAAAATGCTGGACAGACAGGGTAATATCAGACAAGGAATAAAATAAGTGAGGAAGATTTTTAGATGAGAATAACATTTGGTGACACTTCAAGATATTTAGAGGTTAGAAATTATTTTGGTACCAGGGGTTAAGGGCCTACAAATCAGCTTGCGACTGGTTAATTTACTTGATTATCAAGTCAACTGCATATAGAAAACACGACGCGTTTATAACAGAAGTGAGATGATTGACAAACAAGATAAAAATTAAAGGATCTACGATATGCTCTTGAAGAACTCCGTATGTAGAAGAGAAAAGAGAAGAAATCGAATCGTTTAAAGTAACTTTAAAGAGACGGCTATGAAGAAAGGAGGAACGCCAGAAAAAAGGGAGCCAAATATGTCAAACTCTTCAGGTTTAGTGAGAAGCAGGTTATAGATCACAGAGTCAAAGCTTTCAAGAATCCCGTGTAAATTGCATCAACTTGAAATTGAGAATCGACGGCTGAGGCGACGAAATTAGTGAACTCCATAAGTGTGGTCGTTGAAAAGCGGCTCTTGATGAAATCATGCTGCCCAGGAACATGAAAAGAAGGTTGATGAGACGAATAAACTCTATTATAAACAAGGCGTTCAAGGAGTTTAATGAAAAAGCAGAGGTTTGATACAGGACCAAATCTAATATTGAAAAGGATCGCCAAAAGAACGCAGAGAGAGGATGGGAGGTGTTTTACCAGGATATTGGGAATACCATCAGGACCAAAACTAAATAAGGATAAGGTAGGTGAGGTCCGGGAGAAATTAGAAGATATCGAGGTGACTGATGCATTATTAAAGGAGGAGAAAAATATAGCAAATGGATCGGAAATAGCCTGAGGATTCATCAAGATGTATAGAATCAAGCACTGATTCATTGGACCTAAGGGTAGTGATATATGACCAGGAACTTTGTTAAGTGGAACATATTGAAGCCTCGATGCTCAGAAAGTAGCAACACATTGCCTGCTTGCGTACTCTTTTAAATTCAGAGCATCAACTATGGAATTTTTAGTTTTTAGAGCAACAAAAATTTTAAAAGTAAAACAAAGAACATAATTTGATTTAAGGGGACGTTTAGTATGAGAAAAACAAAATGTAAGATTAGAACAGAAGTAACAAACGTGTGGCAATGCACAATGAACATTAAATCCCCTGAAAAACGAATACCAAATGATAAAACAGATTTCAGTAGACATTATTAGAGATGAGGCGTATATACTGGAACAGGTATATGGAACAGGTATTTTTTTGGAACAGCCAGCACCTAGTACGAAATTCAAAAATACTAGGTACGAGTATTTTTGTGGACTATACATGTAATCAAGAATTTACACAATGAATTTCGTACATTTAATTCATTTCAATCAAACAGACGTAATAGTATCCTAATATTAATATAAACTCGTATTTCATACTTGCAAGTGCTTTCATACTCACGAGTATCTCGTACGCGAGACGAAAATACTTGCAAGTACGAAAATACTCGATACGAGTATATACTCCTATCGTTCCAAAATATTCGAATACGAAAATAACGTATCGTTCCAAAATATTCGAATACGAAAATAACGTATCGTTCCAAAATACTCGAATACGAAAATAACGTATCGTTCCAAAATATTCGAATACGAAAATAACGTATCGTTCCAAAATATTCGAATACGAAAATAACGTATCGTTCCAAAATACTTGCAAGTATTTTGGAACAGGTATTTTTGGAACAGGTATTTTTAAATACTTGCAAGTATTTTGGACCTATACGAGTATATACTCGTATCGAGTATTTTAGAACTTGCAAGTATTTTTGTATCGCATATTTTTGTATAGAGTATTTTCGTGCTTGCGAGTATTTTGGGACTTTAGGTTTAGGTTTTTAGGGCAAAAGTAGCTGAAATCGGACAAAATCGGACAAAATCGGACAAAATCGGCCAAGTTTGAGTTAGAGTTGTTTGGGACATAACGGGCCAAGACCTATTGCTGTGTTACAAAAATTTACGTTTTGTAGGGGAGTAAGGGTTTTTTTTTGAAAGTGGTCGGGAAGTATGTTAGTGATATTTTAAGGACGAAAAAATTGTTGATAGGAGAAATTGGGAAAGTATTTTATTCAATTATTCAAAAAGGTTTTAGGGCAAAAGTAGCTGAAATCGGGCAAAATCGGCCAATTTTGGGTTAGAGTGGTTTGGGGCATAACTGGCCAAGACCTATTGCTGTGATACAAAAGTTTAGGTTTTGTAAGGGAGAAACGGGTTTTTTGGCCATAGTTTGGCAAAAACTGTCTTTACAGCGCTTTCGATGATTGAAAGTGGTCGGGAAGTATATTAGTGATATTTTAAGGACGAAAAAATTTTTGATAGGAGAAATTGGGAAAGAATTTTATTCAATTATTCAAAAAGTTTTTAGGGCAAAAGTAGCTGAAATCGAAAATTAGTGTGGTTTGGGACATAACGAGCCAAGATCTATTGCTGTGATACAAAAATTTCGGTTTTGTAGGGGAGTAAGGGTTTTTTTGGCCATAGTTTGGCAAAAACTGCCTTTACAGCGCTTTCGATGATTGAAAGTGATCGGGGAGTTCAATAGTGATATTTTAAGTAAGAACAAATTTTTTTATAGGGGAAATTAGGCAAAAACGTCCATTTTTTCCAAAAAAAATTTTTTTTGGTCTAGCATGAATTTGAGGATCTTTCTGAGTTGTTCCTATACAAATATGGGAAAAAGCGGCCTAGTTTCTAAGATATGGTAAAATAAAATCAGCCGGGAAAACTGAAAATAACACTAAAAATGTTTAGATCCTTTTTGGTTAGCCAGTTGGCTTCTCCGGCTGTGCTGAAGCTCTCCTCGTGACTGCACTCCAACCCTACCGGGGTTGTGACTCATGTCCAGCTTTACAGAAAAGGTTGACCCCCTAGTGGGTTCATGTTTAATAGACATTTTATCATTTCTTAATAAAATTTTCGACAAATTCATGCTTCAGTGAGGCGAAGTGGAAAACCGACTGTTTTAGATTAGCCAGGAAAAGTTTGGTATCAGGCATCGATCGATGAAAAGTCATATAGATGGCAACAGGATTAGTTGGTCCTATCATAGTACATTTTTCGACACTGGTAGTTTGAACGAATACAGGAGGTGTTTTGTGCATATATTAAAATGAAAATCAAATTAAATTGATTGAATTTGCTTGTTTTCCCTTAGATGGCTCCTATATTGGAGAAACACTTGCCAAATAAGTGACCGACCATTGGATAGTTACGGACAAGCTGCACGGACTAATGGCTCGTATCTTTTCACGGTCAACTGCACCATCACCATTCTAGCCTGGGAACTTTGTCTCTGGTGGATAGGGGAGGGCATATCATACCGTTTCATTACATCACTGCAAATCGCATGTACTTGTGTGTATATATGTACATACTTCAAAAAATACTAGCTAGTATTTTTGGAACAGGTATTTGGAACAGGTATTTTTTTGTACTCGTATTCGGAATACCTAGTATGTAAAAATCCGAGTACGACCCAACTCTAGACATTATCTGCAAGTTAGCTGTATAGAATTTGTAATGAAAGATGGAAGGATTTTGGGTTTTTGACTTGGAATCTAAGACAAACATCAACAAGGAGTGGAGGGTGATGCGGACTAGGTCTCATAAATGAAGAAGCAGAAAGCGAAAGATAATCTAAAGGAGTGGTAGAACTAACTAAATCAAAAAGATTGTTTATCGTATAGCGAAGGTAGTTTATTTGCGAAGAAGAGCAAAGAAAAAGGAAGGAAGAAGTCACAACAGAGAAATGGTTATAGGTGAGTAAATACAGGTAGTGTGAGTATCATTCCACAAAGGTTGTTGGAGTCCTATTCCACAGAGCATTTCAACGGCACCAGAAATGAGAAGAGGAGTTGGTGGAAATCAGGAAAGAATGAAGTTAGAAAGTTCAGCGATAAAACGTTCTTACCCAGTGACGGATAATTTATAAGGGATGTTTACATACCAAACTAGTAACTCGAATTTGGGGAAAGGAGAAAAAACGAACGCGGCACAGAGTGTTCACGAAAAGTGTAATGAATGGCAATTAAGAAACCATCGCCATTCGGTTTGGGAGAAGCAAGGTGATCACAATCTCTTTGGAAAACAGAATGATATGGTTCAAATTCTCTATTCCAAATATTGTCATTGAACCATGTTTCCGTAAAGCAGATTATATGATGATCATTAAAAGCAAAGGCAAGCAGAATTTCTTAAAGTTTGGTACTAAAATCGCAGTCATTTTGATAATAGATACAGAACGGAGAAGATCTACTAGTTATGTATGAAATGTTTGTTTTGAAACTCAGTTTTGAGAATTTCTTCGTTGGTTAAGTTTTAACTCCCAGTGGGTCAAAACTCCAGTGCAAGCATGATCTCTAAACAAACAGATATAATGATCTGAAATGGAGCAATAGTTCTATGTACAAGGTAAGTTGTCAGGCATGAATTTAATGCAGGCTAAAAGACTAGGCCAAAAGTTTAATGCAGGATAAAAGACTAGACTTAGTTGTAATAAATTTCAAGATGTATTCTGAAGGTTCTTCCTAATTTACACGACTAATAAAAATTTGAATAGGTAGTAAAGCTGCAGATATTACTGGTGTAACGCGCAGCTCAAATCTAGTTTTTTTCTGGAAGCGCGACAAAGTCAGACTATTCAACAGAAGGCACCAATATGTTTGGTGCATGAAGATTAATGAAGCGGTGCTACTTTTGTCGTTTACGTTGAGGTTTTCTTTGAGGCTGTGCATTCGGTGGGTGGACGAGAGGCTGAGCCTCAGTTATAGGTCGATGCAGCTGGTCCACTAGTTTTTGTCCGCAAGTGGCCAGCTGGTTGAATACTTGCAAAATAAACAGAGAAAGCAGGAGGTGAAATTGTAGTCAGATCACAAACGATCAGCGAATCCTGCGATGTTGATGTAGAAGGTATTTCGGTTGATATCACCAACGATACGATACTGCCTAGAAATGAACGGCCTTTAGGTTCTATCAAGCGAACTATAGATAGAGAAGATTGTATAGCACGGTTCCGGATGTTAAAACTTCTGCAGGGATGTACCGACAGCCTAGTAAATTCTAGGAGTTTATAGTAAATTCTAGGAGCTAATTATATGTATTGGCCAAAAGAACAACACGGACGGGGATTCGCCATTTCGTATATTAATATAATTGTACTGAAAGTACGTGTTTAAATGTCTAAAAATTCGTCATTCAACATTTGTAACGCCGAAACGGCCATCAATTTATCTTTCCCACGTATTACCCACATTACTTGGACTCACTTCGAGAATAATAAACATTTCAACTGAACTGAACGACCCTACAGTTACTAAG
This sequence comes from Nemotelus pantherinus, assembly GCA_963978885.1. Lineage (NCBI taxonomy): Eukaryota > Metazoa > Arthropoda > Insecta > Diptera > Stratiomyidae > Nemotelus > Nemotelus pantherinus. The sequence goes on along the minus strand of OZ022264.1, from coordinate 57,240,958 downwards.
AAATTCCAGTAATATCGCAAACAATCCCGATTGATCAAAGAAGTGTGAAGTATTAGATAAGTATTCCCCATGCAAACCAAACCAATGTATGGTGACTACCGACCTCAAGACGACGGTTATAAAACCAAGACCATATAGTCGGATTTTCCAGGAATCTCGGCTATTAATACAACTCAATGCAAGTGCTACATCAACTGCAAATGTCCGACATGTCTAAATATACTAAATTAATAATACTTTAAGTATTCCCCTCTTTCCAACAGTAACCGCGCTGTATCTACAAAACCAACCAGTGAATTACAGTTTTTACAGCACAGCAAGAAATTATCGAGGCGCTTCACAATAAGACGTCCATTAAGAAACGCAGTGGTGCTTTTGTGTGTTTTGTCTACATAACACATTTAAATCATATAGTATTGGAGAAAAACATTCGGATGACATGCAAAGATTCATGTGAAATTGTGTGTATGGGCGTTTGTTGTTGTTTGTCGCATTTCATTTTATTGCAACATGTAGCGGAAATTCCTGAAATACTTTTCCTGTGACAACATTTTTCTCTGTTATTTTTCATACACATTGCGTTACGGTTAGAATTCACTAACAGAATGAGCAGCTCCTGCGTTACATGGGCTCGCTTTTGCGATGTGTAATCGCAATGCTATTTTTTTTAGCCAATTTTTATGGAATTTAAAATCATTAGAAATAATGTATATTTCTGCATATATTTCAATTGAAATACATCGAAATTTTTTGAAGGACAACAATCAATTTGTTGATTTTCGTTATTTTATAACTCATTCAATTCTATTTTTTTTACTAAGGTCGCAGAAACGAAAGATTGACATGGAGTTAAAACAATCTTTTTCTTATTGCATCGATACCTACTATGACCATATTTTACCAGCTTTCGAAATCTATTCAAAACGTTACTGTGTATTAAAAAATTCGTCAGGCTTTATCATGTGTCATCACATCACATCATGTACCGTCGATTGGGAGTAGAAAATAAAAAATGAATGTTTACGACATGATTTATGTATTCAGTCTTTGGCATTACTATTGCACGTGTGACCATTAAAAATGCCTACGAGACCAATTTAACATCATTCGGTATAACAGTAGAAGTAGACAGTAATAATTGGAAACAATTTGAAAATATTCTGTAATTTTCGCTCTGAATCTTTTGCAATACTTTTGCATTTTGCATAGTTTACTGGAGAAATAAACAAATAATATTTTTTGCGATGATTTATCAGATAAAATTGAGCATTTGTACGTGTTAAAGGTTGTGGATTGAAAATACACGAGTTTTATTTGAAGAATGAAAATAGTTTCACTTTAACAGTTGCGGCAGATAGGTTTTATTTATTCATTTATTTTGCCAAACAAGGCAACATACACAACAAGAAAACATAATATAAATCTAAAATACAATTAATCATTATAAATATAAAATACAAATTGACCGTAAAAAAAGATACAATGCATCACAAATTTTGTAGCAGTTACTCTACATTATTTTAATTAAATTTAGGCTAATAACAATGGAAGTTAAGCGGGTTCGGATGTGGAAAGGGCTTTGGACAAGTTATTTTTGAAGTTTGATTTGGTAAACCCCGAAGAGTAGTGGCTGCTTATAGAATTGAATATTCTACAGCACCTATTAATGGGCTCATTATATGCATAGGTAGTGTGATGAATAAATTCGTTGAGCAGATTTGCATATCTGGTGCTTCTTGGTCGGTTATTGAAAGTAATTTTACTAGAGAGATCTTCAATAATTACCGCACCACTAAGAATATCAAATGTAAGGCAAGCGCTGAGCAGAGTTCTTCTAGAAGAAAGAGACATTAAATTTACAAGACTCAGTCTGAATTTGTAAGATGGCAGATGTTGAAAATCTCTTGGGTTATAGAGATTTCTCAAAGCGAAAAGTACAAATTGTTTCTGAACAGACTCAACTCTATCGCTATGTAGCTCGAAAGCAGGATTCCATATAATGCAAGCACTAGGGTGGTATATAATGATTTGGTAACCCATATATTTTTAAACTCTTTAGCGCGTCTCTTTATGAATCCGAGCTGTTTATTAGCCCTGCCTAAGATTTTGTCATAGTGGAGATTGAAGCGCATCTTGTTATCCAATACTACGCCAAGGTCTATAATATGATCGACCCTATTCAATTTGATGTCGTTAAGGTAGTAGGAATACATCGTGGTTGCATTGCTACGAGAAAAACTTATCACATGGCACGTATTGATGTTATTCACATTGCACCACTGTTCGAGAGATTGAAGCTTGGATTGTAGAAAGGTTGCATCAGACTGCGAGTTTATGATGTGATAGAGTTTTAAGTTGTCTGCATAGAAGAGATGCGGTATACCAAGCAGTATCTCAGACACATCAGAAATGAAGATGTTAAAAAGCAGGGGGCCTAAATGACTGCCTTGTGGTACTCCAGAAGATGCCAAATTTTTTTTTGGATAAGTGACCTTGACATTTTACGAGTTGGGTTCGATCGCAATGGTAAGACTGGAGCCAGTTAAGAAGAGAACCGGAAATACCAAAGTTGCAAAGTTTTTGTACCAGAGTTTGATGGTCAACTCGGTCGAAAGCCTTACTAAAGTCCGTATAGACCGCGTCAATTTGGTTTCCTTTTTCCATTTTACAGAGCACAGTAGAAACTAGTATCATGAGGTTGGTGGAAGTCGATCTACCCCAACGAAATCCATGTTGTTGCTCATTAAGAAGGGGGTCGATAATGCGAGTAAGATTATCACAAACTAGCTTCTCGAAGAGTTTGGGGATAACAGATAAGATAGCAATTCCTCGATAGTTATCGACTGATCGTTTATCACGACTTTTGAAAATACGTGTGAGGTACGAGGATTTCCAGAAAGACGGGAAGACACCAAGAGACAGGGATTTATTGAAAACCATGTGCAAAGGGGTGATTAATTGGTCTGCACATTGGAACACGAAGAAAGGAGATACTAGGTCCGGGCCAGGTCCTTTGCCAATCTTCAGTTGCAGAATAGCATCAGTAATAGTCTGCCGTGTAAGGACAAACCCATCGATACGAGATCTGACAGCGTGTCTAGTAGTGTGGAAGTAGGGATTTTTGGAGAGCAGTAAGTGTTTTGAAAATGTTCGGCGAATAAGGTACAAATGACTTGTGGACAAGACGAAACCGTGTTGCTACGAAACATAGAACAAGGATAGCTAGTGTTTTTACGTTTTAAATTGACGAAATCAAAGAACTTTTTCGGGTCAGTGATAATTTTTTCTCCCACTGAATTAACATAGAGCTCATACGCCTCGCGAGATTTGATGAAAAATTCTTTGGATAGCTCATTATATAATCTTATTTGATCCTCCTGGAAAGAGCCTCCATTTTTTATTGCTTTATATAATTTGTTTCTATGGTTTCTGAGCCGCCTTAAATAATTGTCAAGCCAAGGTTCTGAGAGTTTTTTCTTCTTCTTCAGCTTTGGTATAAATTTGTGGATGGCGTTAAAGATTATTTTTTGAAAGGAAGACTTTTCGTCTAAATCTGATGCCGATAGAGCACTTGTCCAGTCAATTGTGTCCAAATAGTTATTAATGCTTAAGTAGTCAGCATTAAGAAAATCAAATACAATTTCATTATTGTATAACTGGGCGAAAGAAATATCTGTAGTGGATAGCTCAATTGTAAAAGCGGAGTGATGCAGGGTGTTTGAGAAAAGATTCTCGACGTCAATAGTTGGACTAACCACCACTTCGTCATAAACATCCGAGAAGATCAGGTCTAACCAATTGCCATTTTGGTTAGGGATAGGGATAATTTGTTGTAAATTATTGCCATAAAACGTACTTATAAGGTTAAAGTCAATTGAATCATTAAGGTTAATTGTTTTCGTCATGAATAAAACTGATTTTCGGACGATTAAAATCACCAAAAACGATTATTTTGTCTTCTTCGTGCAAGGAAGCTGTTACGCAAGATATCATGTCGCATACGTCATTGTAAGTAGTTTCATCGGAGTGAGGGGGGACATAAAAGATACCAATATAGAGGTAATGTTTATCGAATAAAACTCTGACGAATTTATGTTCGAAAGATTTATAAGAACTGGTCGCAACGAGTTCAATGGGGAGTGTATTGTGAATTGCAATAAGAACACCACCACCTCTTGAAACGCCAGTAAAAAGGTAGTCGCGATCAGCTCTATAGATGGTCCAATTACTGCCAAAAATTTCTTCGTTAGCATGTGAGTCGTTCAATTACGTTTCGGCGATCGTTAATATATTAAAATGGCAAGATTTCGCGTCAATAAAAAGTTTATTTAATTTGCTTCTCACACCACCGCAATTGTGGTAAAGAAACCTTGGGTGATTAATAGTATCTTTCATGTTAGGAGAAATATTTTTTCTGGTCATCGCGAGATTTTTGTAAGAGCGAAATATGTTTAGAGTTAACATAGGAGCGATAAGTCAAAAGTTCACGTTTAACCTGATGCGGAGACATTCCGAGTTCTTCGTGGTTACGGTTAAAAATAGGGCACAAAGAGTCAACATCGGAGGGAAGACTCTCCTGTTGAATCATAACTTTAAGCTTAGTCTTCGTTTTCCCTTCGAAGCAAGTGGCATCATGTGCATCATGCATGTATGCAAGAAAAAGACGGACATTGTCATAAATTTTATGATCTCTGAAACGAGACAAGAGGTATCTGCCCTCTAAATCTTCATTAGAGTTGATGGTAAGCTTTACGACAGGTGGAACAAGTGGGTCGAGAAATTTAGGTGAAGATGGGAGACTGACAGGAGTTTCTAGTATAATGATTTAGCCAGATTGCGATGGTATCAGATCCTCTCCACGGACAAAATTAGAGTATTTGGATGACGGCCTGGCTTCAGGAGCACTTGCTATGAAAGCATATTAGGTTATGAACAATGGTTAGACCAACAATAGCTTAAGAATGAAATGTAATCGTTCGATAAGATTTTTTCAATTTCTGAGCACTGTTCAACATGCATATATTGAGCCCAAGAAGCTGCATGATATTAGCTTGACAAAATCCTTAAAACATTATTGAATTGTGATCATGGTTCCCTTCTTGTCTTTAAATCAGCATAAACAACTTATATATTATTCTCTGCTTTGATAAGCTTTAGAGACGATATACGTTGTCTATGCTGATTTATAGACAAGAAGGGAACCATGATCACAATTCAATAGCCGTTACAAGTAAATTATATCGATGGATATAAGTGCTGTTAACTTTTGATGTTAAGAACACCTGTGAACATATTTCGACATAAAGTTTTAACAGCTTAACATAAATCTACTACTATGCCAATATAAATGTATTAGGCAAAGGTGGTGAAATTGTTGCTGACCAAAACAGATACAGAATTGAAGCGTTTAAACGCAGTGTCTCTCTCTCCACAGAAGTAACTCGTTAAAAGATCTGCAACGTAGTTGTAAAATAATCTTATCTGTTGTTAATTCGCTTCGGTTGAATTTTTGCATGGCGCGTGAGTCGTTGATTTTCGTCTGTGCCTACAATTAATAAATTTACAAATTGTTTTATTTCAAAGAAAATCCAGACCAAACAACCCCAACAACAAAGCACAATGCTAGTATTGTATGCTAAGATGATAATATTAAATATTGCCTTGCAATTATAGCTAATAAAGACGTTAATATAATATATTGCCATGTTAATATTAAATACAATATTGTAACAGACAAATTCACCACACGCATGTCAATATATAAAATTAGAAGAATGCTGTGTTCACCATATAATAGAACGTGAGTAGTGTGAAAGCGGCTACTGAGGTAAACGCAAATTTCCGAAATCAATCATTCCTAAACTAACAGAGGAAGATTACAGGGACTATACGAGACACGTCTAGAATGTAAGTGTACTAGATTTTTGTAAGTTTTAAGCAATTTTTTTAAAAACATTTTTACATGGTTACATCAGTACATGTGTGAATTATATTGTATTTCTATTTGGTCGTCGTCCTTCTCGATGCACGAAGTGAGACGAGGGATGAATTTTTTTATACATTGGTCAGAACTCTGCCGCCACCTTCTTTGCCCACTTGAGATGAACAGATGATAATCTGAAGGCGCTAGATCAGGGTAATGCGCGGGTGCTTCAAAACATCTCATCCGAACTACTCCAAAAGTTGCTTTGTTGCTTTTGCTGTGTGGGTAGGGATTCCAATCCCGAACCATATTTTCAATCCCGGGATCACGGGATTAAAAAATTTCACGGGATTAAAAAATTGAAAATACAACACAGCAAAATAAGTCAAGTTTTTAGTAAACAGATTATATTATGTGCCATCATTTCAAAACCACAACAATAAGTAAGCTCAAAACTGTATAAAAAATATTATTACTAATTTATATTATTGATGCAAATAAAAACAATAATTTTAACTATCCAAAACGTTGACAGTATGAAGACAGGTGTTTAAAATTACAGCTATTACAAATTACAACAAAAAATCACGACAGAAAACCACAACAACAAATCACAACTCTTAAAATTGAGATACATAATACAGTAACATATAAAAAATTCGGCCAAAGTTCATTGGGCTTTTCGGAAGCAACATTGAAGCAATAGCAAAGCATCCAAAGTATCGTCTCCAAGCCTGCTTTATTCCCTACGTTGGACGCCGCGGAAACGGGCGAGAAATATTGGTACGCCTGCTCCAAACTATGCGAGTGCCACCACTTTCGAAAAGATTCATTTCTTTAGCAATGGTTTTAATTAGATTAGTTTCTTGCGGCATTTCATGATTGATTATTTTCCTACTTTTGCAGCTCTTCTTGTAGCGTTAATTGACGACTACCTTGTTCTGATTCAATATGGGTATCTACTAAGTTCTCCTCATTTCTTTGGCTACCAAGCATAGGGTTCAGCATCTAGATCATTGAAGTAATTTTTTTTAAATATGTGCGTTGCTTGGTTTCAAAAACAGAGATTTTATTTCACTTGGTAAATTTTCGCTGGCAAAATGTAGATTCTGGAGATAGCTTAGCATACCAGATAGCTCAGTACACTGACGCTCTTTTATTCGGCCCAATATTGCAATTTTCATAGCATTCACAAGAATGGACCGTTTTTCTCCTAACAGCCTAAATAAAAATCTTGATGAAGTATTAGCAGTGCATAAATTTGCAAGTCTGCGACTAAAAGACGCCGCAGCCAATTTCACAGGGAGTAAAACTTCAATAATTTTCTGAATCGAATCAAACTCTGTTGCTTCTAATTGCTCTGGATATTGCAGGCCTATTAATGTATACTATTTTCCAAAATGGAAAACCGTTCGAGCATTGTTAAGAGACTATTTCATCTTGTTTTACAATCCAGTAAATGAGACAGTTAAATGTCTTTCGACATAGTTTTAAAGATCGTTATTATTTTTCGTTGGAGCTTTTTTAAAATGTAAAACTACCTTACGAACTTTCTTTATGCATGCGCTGATGTCCTTCGTCTGGTTTAGCGTGTCTGGCAGGCGACCGGTTTCAACGTAGTTAGCTGATTCAGGACCATCCAAATCTTCGTGGTCGTCGTTCAGACTATCAGCTGCTTCATCAACTCTTTAATCTGGAATGGACCTCCTATTATAGAGAACATCGCAAACTGCCAAGTGGATGCTATGCGCCAAACAAATATGTTGCTCTGTACCAACTAGTCTACCTACTTTTCGCATTTCGTTTGACCCATCAGTTACGATGGTAACAATGTCTTTTCGTAGAGAAACATCAAACTCATATCTAGGTAGTTTCCAGCGGTCATTGATATTCTTACTCGCACCAAGCTCCAGTAAGAATTTACTAAGTAGATGTTTATATTTATATAGCGCCTATTTGCAGTAGAGGTCCATTCATCAAACATCAAACTGAACCGTCCACCTGCGATACTAGCCTGTTATATCTCATTTTTTATTATTTTCTTTATCCTGCTTGCATAGCCAACAACCTTTTTTTGATTGTTGTTGAGGATTTCGGTAAATCTGTGTATGCATTCGCTAGTATTAATTTCCTCAAAACATTCGATCGAAGTAATGAATGCACTCAATGCGAAACAGTCCATACTTATTTATTTACAAACCCCTTTGTATTCTCTTGTTAACTGTAACATCGGTTTATTTTGCTCTATTCTTTGCGAATTTTGGTGTGAGCCTGCATGCTAATTGCTTTCTCATAATTATGGATTCTATTCGCTCTTTTCGAGTCTTGCCGTAATTTAATTGCCGATTATGCTTGACTCCCGGCCCCGGAATCCTGGCCAATTTCTGGTCCCGAAAATCCCGGGATTAGAAACCACCAATCGCGGGATTTTCGGGACCAGAAAGTAGCCGGGATCCCGGGATTGGATTCCCTATGTGTGGGGTCTGACATTGCCGTGCAAAATGCAGACTCCCTTCCGCAGTAGTACCCCCCTTTTGTTCTGAATTGCGCTTCTCAATTTTGTTAGGGTCTCTCAAGGTGAAAATTCAATCAACATGATCCCTTTGTAGTCCTAAAACACGGATGCCATGAGTTTTTTAGCCGAAATTCTGGTTTTGCATTTTTGAAGTTATACTTCTTTTTGACTGATGCTTTTTTAACGTTATTGGGAGGTCTGTCTTTTGGTTTCAGGGGCATAGTCGTCAGCCCAAGTTTCAATAGATTGCAGAAAATCATAACTTTCAAGATCATACCGCTCGAATAATTCTTCGGAGATTGCCACTCGATTCAATTTATGATGCTCTGTCAGCTGTTTTGGGACCCACCTTTTAAATTCATGACATCATTTCAACACACTCGTACAATACATAGCTTTTTCGCTATAAACTGATTTGATCTCGTTAGAAACTTCAGATGGAGATTTTCCCTTCACGATGAGATAACTGATAACGCTGCGAATCCCGCACTTGACAAACGAGTTGGAAACGGGAAGAGCTAAGCTACACGGATATATTACCAACATAGGAAAAAAAAATTCATGGACATTTTGATAATATAATCTTAAGTTCTGGAGCTCTTTGTTTCTCTCGGACGAAAGTATCTGCAAGGAACCGCTTCGAATTCTTTATCAAGAACGCCAGGAAGTCAGAAGTTCTTTTGTAGCAGCTCGTTGGCACCAGCAGATACGGTTATACGAAATGATGCTATTCTTCATTCTGCAAGTCGTCAGTTTTTTGCAGAGAAAAAGGAGTGGCATGGAACGAAGCTTAGCAGCCGCAAATAGCTTAATCGTCTCGACTGAAGTGTTAAAGTCAATGCGAGAAATTAAAACCGGCAGCGGTGGAATCGAAACTTTGACGTGGGGAAGAACAGCATTTAGAAAAAGCAGTTGCCTTTGAGGAAGTACGAGAGTTGCTAAGCATTGGCACGCGTTGCTGGGGAGGTTCGAATGTCCAAAAGTTGTAAAAATGAAGAAAAAGGTCGAACGTGAAGCTGAGGTTGTATACGGTGTTCTTCGTGAATAGGTTGAGGCAATTGTAGAGAAAGTGATCCTGGAACTTGTTAGTACTTCTTATGATGTTGATGTATGTGTAACTGCCTCAGATCCTGATTTTCTTCAACCAAATCGGTCATTTGTTGTTGCACCACGACAGGGTGAGATTTTTCATGATTTTAACATTCTTATTTGAACTTAAGTTGCAGCAGACGAAACATGCGGTGAAGCAATAGATGATTATTTTATTACCCTTGAGTTACATTTCAGGTTGACATTTTTCAAAACTCAACAGTAAAGAGCGTTATTTCGAACTATATTGTCTAATAAGACAAATTTTCGAACTTTCTCACTGACCATCATGCAGAATAAGTGGCCTAAAATTATTATTCTAACGCAAAATATACTTAACTCGCTATTAAAAACAATCGTCTCCAAACTGTAGTTTATAGAGGCGCCAACTGACCAAAAAAAAATAGACTGATAAACGTTCATAAATAACAGCCTAATTGAATTAACTAGCTACGAATCTAACCATAACCATCGTAAGACCTGGTGAACACAAAACATCATTTATATGCACGGAGCATATGAGCACATATTATGAAAGATGCAAATAAATCACATGAATCTTATGTCGGAGCTCAAAAACAGAGAGATATAGTTCCCAATAAAAATGTAAAAATAATGTTCTTGTAATGAGTGTAATAAGCAACATTTTCAATTAAATTACTACTATCTTTGCAAGTAACAATCTGTAGACAACTGAACACGATAATGAGCTGGCGCAAATTGCTACAAACGCTTAATAATAGCCCGAGCTCCGAGTCAAGATCTCCCCCTGTTTTGTTGTTCTAGCTAGTGGCTGCTGCTGGCTGCTACGCCCGATGGTGTTTACTGTTTTGTTTGTCGTGCCGCACTCACATCTGATTCGGAAATCGGAATTTGTGTGTAGGAATAGCAGGAACTGTGTGTAGCAGACTAGCCAGCTAGCTAGTTTAGATGACTGAGTGGCAGGGCGGCAAGCAGCAGAAGTAAGCGAGAATGAAAATACCGAGAGTAATTAGCGAAGCGCCATTGCACGGACTATTGACTTCATAATGATCTTTTATGTAAACCGTAAACATGTTCTAAAGATACATTTCAAAAAAATAATATGTAATATGCTGATGCGTATATACTAGCACAGACAGTTTACAGATCAGAACACGGATTTGAAGATGCTAGTTTGATGTGATATACGCGTTGTTGGAACGTCGTGACTTGACTATTATATCATAAGCAAACTGAGCATATTTAGAAATTCTTGATCTCTATGCGTCTTTTAGATTGTTTGTTGGTAGCGTCAGTAATTTTATGAATGGACAACGCGGTCACGATCAAATCAGAAGAATATTTTTCCATTCAATGGTTGATAGCAGTATTTTGTTGCGATGGGGAGAAAATTTCTGCGGTAAAGTTCATAAGCAAACGTAATAAGACGTATTTTCTACTTTTTGTGGTTAGTTAAAATAGACGAATTTTTCGCTGCAATGAAACAATTTGCCTTATTCTGAAATTTTTCAATGTTTCCGATGACGTTTGAAAGAAGGGGAAGATAGTAATATGTAAAAAGTACATGAATAGTAGTAAATTTAAAGACATGCAGTGAAGCTTTACTAAAGCCAAAAAAAAGTTTAGTGCTAAACACGCTTAGCTGAATTGAATGTCGAAGTTCCGAATCTTTACTTTAACCCTCCGAGAACACAGGGGGTCAAATTGACCCCAGAGACCTTTTTGACCGATCGCAGCGCTTAGGCCTGCGGGAAAAGAGGAGTAATATATGCTTCTAAATATATTTATGTGTCTTGACTATAAGTTTACACCGTTCGCTTCCAGTCCCAAATCGTTAGTCGTCGTTGAGAAGCCTTTGAAGCAGATCAAGGGGTCAAATAGAGCCCATCTGTACTCGACGTCAATTTTGAGGTAAAAACTTAAATTTTTTTTTACTTTATAAATTGACAGATTAATTTAAAAAAGCCAAAATATAAATTTGCAATTGTTTTAATTTTGTTGTCTTTAGCAATATAGCGTATAATCTGCGTTCTAGTGTACGCAATAATTTGTTAGCTGAGGACAATGATAACAATTTTGGCGTCATTGATTCCTCCGAAGACGACCATGTCTTGGAGCAATCAGAATCTGATTATTCAGAAGATTATACCTTTTTTGCAACCCTTTATATAGGGCTAATTTTTTTTATTATTTTACTATGTCGGGGGAGTATCCATATATATTTTCAGCACAAAATATTAAAAATATCTTGAGAGTATCCACTTAACTTTTAGGCAAAAATATTGGAAATGAAATAAGTTACGATTTTTTTTTGTATAAAAACTGATTTTCGACAAAACTGTTTTTTCTCGATTTTTTTTAGGTATGCTTAGGACATTTAAGGCACTTTTAATGTATGAAAACTACTAAAAAAGGTCTCAAACAATACTTAGAAATTTTTTCAAATGAAAATCTTCAGTGGCAGCGATTTTATAGACGTTCAAAAGTGGTTGGGGTCAATTTGACCCCAATTGTACTCGATGATCGAAAAAATAGGTGTGTTCTCGCAGGGTTAAATACTTATATATTTGTTTATCCTTATAAAGACACTCTTTATGTTTTTTCTGGATATTTAGAAATAGTTTATTCAATAGTTTCTAAATACCCGCACAATAAGTCAGGAGTTTTTTTTTACAGATTTTCGATTATCATTAAACTATGGTGAACATTTTGGCGAGCTTTTAGGCGCTCCTACATTTCTATCGACAGACAAGTATGCAACTCAGCAATACTTTACAATTTTTCTAACCCCATGTAAGCGGAAAGTGGATAAAAGTAGAAAAGATTTTTTTCAAGTTTCCATTCGTTAGTTCAGTTCATTACGTAATTCACAGGACTTATCGATGTTTACCAGAAACAGACATGTGTGACTTTCGATGAATGGGGGGCGACCCTAAATCTGTGACAAGTAAGTTGAAAAATTCCCTAAAATTATTGAGTCTCATGAAAATTTATCGGTTTTTAGGGAAAAATGCAAAGGATTTATGATTTTAATGATTTGACTACAGTTTGACATTTTTACTAAATCCCTCATCACTTTTCACCAACCTCTTCAGAAAATTACCTATTTTCGAGCACATAACATTTCTTATAACGAAAGCTCACGACCGGATCCATGTTGACCTGGAAGTCACAGGGTGTATTGGTTTTGAGTAGGAACAAGTCAAAATAAAAGCGATAAAGCTTAAAATATTTTCAAAAAAAAAAAAAAAAATTCATCCAGTGGGATCATCTTAAGGTGTAGCTAGATTTTCGGTATTAAAATTAGGATATAGCTATCAGCTATGATTGGCCGTTTTCGTACTAACAGATGCTACCAGTATATTTCGAAGTTGTGAGTAAAATATATTTAAATTTTGTATATTTCAAAATTTTTGCAGGCGGTAACTCTCAAAATCGTTCCACTCCTGTTTTCTCAGTCCTTCTAATGCAGTCAGCGGATTGAAACGAAATTCACAGCAGATTTGATATACGTTTGGTGTCGGTGCTAACAAAGGGTTGTCAAAACCGGTTATTTTGTCGTTATTTAGCAAGGTATGCTACCATAACATGTTCATATGAATTTCATATTTTCATATATTCAAACAAGCAGTAATTGCATGAATTTCTAAAGCATTAAACATTTTTCGGGCGATGGCTCTCAAAGTCTACAGCTTACGAAGCAGTCACCTCCACCAAAAATTTGGTCATTTGTGCACTGATAAATGCTATCATTAAATTTGAGAACAAGATATTGGTTTAGTAAACATTTTGACTACATTCAATATGAAGCGTAATCTACATATTTCCTACGATTTTCCTAGGATCAAAATTGCTAGTACGCAGGTTCTCCCATACAGGAGTTGTGCCAGTGACTTTTCAGATTATTCCAAGATTAATCCAAGAATAATTAGGGGCAGTTTTGATGTCTAGGGTGCATCGTTGTGAGCCATGACAGCCGATTTTAGTGTTACCAACCGAGTTACCAACCAAGCTGTCAATGTATTGGAAAACTTCAAATTTAGCAGCCCAGATGCTCAGCAGAGCAGAAACACATTCATTGGCAATAATGCTGGCCAAAAGAATTGCTTCAGGCCAACAAGAGTAACGGTCGATGAATGTCAGATAGTAAGTGTATCCCTTTGTGTGTGAAAGGAGCAATTATAACGAAGTGAATTATCTTGAAACGTTCGGAGACTGTAGGAAAGGTCGATACAGGTTGACTGACGTGTCTGGTTATCTTGCATTTTGGACAAAGTAGACATTAGACGCGTCTATAATGTGGCTTCAAAGTGGATTAGAATTAGTTAAACCATGTTGTATACGCGCACCGGATTGATTTGAGATAAGTCGACCCGATCACGAAATTTTACTGGATCGGATCGACTTGGGCGTTAAAAGACCCAGATCGAGGGATTGAGGAATGAAAAATTCGAAGCCCACTTGAGTTCTATTCATATATGTGACGTTCCGATCCGATATACTTCACTTTAGTAGAACTAGCTGAATTTTATTCGGTTAATCTACGTTAATCCCGTCGCACCAAAAACCAACTTTGAAGTTTCATTTCAAGCCGTTCCAAGCCAAGTCAATCCAAATCGGCCCGGCTAATATACGAGGCTATTCTCGGGCCCAATTTTTCAGATGAGCTTTCTAATAGCACGAATACTACGGTGCGCTATGTTGTGTTCTAAGCAGAACACTTGCTTTCAGAACGTTCAAGGAATATAAGGCCGAATGTTTGGGCCAGACACCTAGACGAAAATGTCGACGGTGGCAACAAAGATTGTTTGTCTCTTGAAGGTGTATTTTTTTAGGATCTTCCAAAACTCTTTAACCCATTTTTGAGACAGGGCTATTGTGGCAAAGACGAAAGAACTGAGAAGAATGGGTTTTTTCTAGACAAGTGTGACGGCAGTAATGTTGCTGTAAGCAAAGGCATGTCGAATATCGGAGTTTATTTATCTAAGTTGGCAAAAATTGACCTTTTCTAGCTTTTGTTGGAATGAAAATGTAGTGATTTTATGGCCAGTGCACAGCCTGAACCTCTGCGCTTCCAAAATGTATCTGAAATAGCGAATGCCCTGATAAACTGCTTAAAGTTCGCGGTTGCACGTACTATAATTCTGTTGTGCGTCGACTAGTTTGGGCGGGAAAAAACCCAAAATTTGCAAGATTTTTTACTACAGAGCAACCCCAATAGTGACTTTTGAGGCGTCTACAAATGGAGGAAGTTCAACGTTTGAGTCAAGGAAGGACAATAAAGTGGATTTTGCGAAGCCAGTCTTGACGTGGTCGAAAGCTTCGCTAGCTTCAGGTGACCAGACAATATTTTAGCGTCATTTTTCTATAAGCCACGAAGATAGATATCGAGTGGCTACTATATCTAAGTTGTGTGCAGAAGAAAGTGACAATAAAATTTGACCATATTCAAGAATATTTTTTAGGTCTTTCGGAGAGTTTATCTCTTGTAATTGCGTTAGCCAGATCAAAGAAGCGCTAAAGATCTTTTGTCAAAACTTCATGACCGAAGAATTAGACTGAAGGTCGAAGGAAGTAACATTTCTTCACGTCTATGATTGCATGAATCGATTGAATATTTCTTAAAGTTGAACAATGTGCTCAGCTTCGAAAGTCGAAGCTACAAAAATTCCGGCGAGCTAGGTGAAGCAGAATTTTAGCCCGTGTAGAACTAAGTGAATAAATCGTTAGAACGATTATGGTGCAATGCAAAGTTCGAAAGTCATTCTGATGAAATCGGAGAATCCGAAAGGTGTGCAGATAGTAGTCTTAGAGATATTGTGCGGTTCGACTGAAATTAGATGGTAGATCTTAGTCAGGTCCGTGGTGGAGAAGATTGTTTTGCCATGTAGTTCAGAACAGAAGTCTTAGACAATAGGGGTCGGATATCTATCCGGGAGGGTTTTGGCGTTAAGACGTCTATAAACGTTGCAAGGACGACATTCCACATTAGCTTTACGGACTATGTAAAGTAGAGACGACTGGCTGCTGTGGCAGCGGTGGCATATACTCTGCTGTAGGTATAGATAATTCCTTTTTAGCCGCCAGAGGACCAGTGATCAAGATGTGGTATGTTAGTTTGTATTTGCAGGGTTGAGAAAACCCTGTGTTGATCTGGATGGCATGGTGTTTTTGGAGTCAGTGGATGTCTCAATTAAAACGCTAAGTTTTGAAAACTTGTACGATATGTAAGTGGCTTTAGTTGAAAGGAAAGTTAGAGGATTCATAAGGATAGAGTTTAATAAGTCGACGACTATCTATGAGAAAGTCTACGCCTAAAATGGATCTAGAGACATTGACAATGATGAAGTCCCATGAGAGCTCATGACGGAGTCTTAGCTCCAGTTTGACCACCTCACGTTCCTATGTATTTATGATCGACCAATTTGGAACAGTAAGTTGAAGACCGGAAAGTGGTAGAAAGTGTCTTCTTCTGTGTCAACAAGGTATTTTAGTTGTGAATAAGGTATTGTCGTTATGTGTTGTGAATTATTAGACGACGGCTAGGTGAATAATCATGTTTCTCTACCGTATGAAGGAGTTAATTTTCCTGATTCTGAGAAAGGGTCTGGTCGGTGCACGAAGGAGTGCTTTTTTGTGCTTTCGAGCCGAATTTGCAGTGATAAAAACAATCTTGCGAGTGTTTTTTATATTAACGGTTTTTGTGCGGAACCCAGAGCACGATCATGTTTGCAGATGACGGTTACCCAGTTTGATGAAGGCGGCCACTTACCTTGTGAGGTCAACCACCGTAGATTGCGGTTTGGATGCAAAAATCTTGTGGTGCTAACGATGGTAAAACAACTCGGCGATTTTATCGGCCGTTTCCGCAATTTTGTTTAAGCTGGTTTCCGGAGAATGATCTAAGATAGCCTGTGTCTGTTCAGGAAGCCACTGAAGCCAAAGTGTCTTTCAAAGATCCTCTCAAACTGAAAAGCTTTCTAACTGCTTCATTTCCCGAAGCAACTGGGAAAGTTGGCTGACATCTATGGCGAGGGTCCCCAAAAGATGTTTTGATTTTGTTGATTCGCTACCTGGAAGCTCGAGCCTTGATCCTTCTTGAGGACCGCATATGGTGCCCTCGGATCAGAGCTGGCAATCACGTTCCTAATTGCATTCAGCTCCGAAGAGCCCAAGCGACGACGCCGCATAGTGGTACCTTGTCAGAGATAATGTAATCCTTTACAAAGCAAAGTGGTTCTCAAGCTGGACGTGTGGAAGAACGAGTGTGGGAGAAGAATGGATTTGGGAGAAAAATGGATGTAGAAGAAGAATCTGTGAGGCAGAAGTCTCTGTGGGGAAGAAGAACCTGTGAAGAAAAAAGACGAGCATGGAAGAAGAACAAGTGTGGAAGAACAACGAATGTGAAAAAAACAATTTGGAGTGCAAGAATTTGAAACAAAATTTTTTGGCAACACTAAAAATTCATTGTCGCTGATGGTTTTGTTAATGACAAGAACAAAGCCGTTCACTGATTATATTCACGCTGATTATGAACCAAATACGTATCAGTATTATGTATTAGTCCCTAGTGAACGTAATTCACTTCTGACATGAAAACAGAAATTAGTCGCTGTGGTCGTATGGCACATGTGATCAATTGCAACGCGCCACCAGGAAGACCCGCTTGGGATGATTTGAAACCAACATCCACTTGTATCTTCGGTACCGTAGTTCAAGTAGCTTCTCTCAACATAAATTACAGTGGTCATTCCCTTTCTGAATTACCAAGTTTTTCTGAATCTATTTTAAAAGACTTCTTTTGCGCAATAGACAAAAATGTGAAATTCAATTACTCAAATCTGACAATTAAGTCTTGGCAAAATATAGCATACTTGTTGACAAAATAGCTCATTAATAGGAAGAAAATCAAGATCAAATTCGGGCTCAATCTATTTCATCAGAAAAACTAAGTTCGTCTGACGTACCCTAATAGCACAACCATACGAATTCTGAGTCGTCAGAATTGATGAATGGACGACATAGTGCGACCAATACACCCGCTTTCAATTCATAATTCATAAGCCCGCGCAGCTGAATACTATCAACGCATACCAGCAGCAGCAAGCAGCCATTCATTTACACAGACGCGATGACTATTTTCGCATTTTAATATAATTCAAAAACGATTACCCAAAAGGAAATGACTTATGACACATACTGATATCAATCTTACATACTTCGAACTGAATTGTGGTTTTGTGTTGGCATTTTTTCGGGACTTTCGATGATTATAATCGTTGTCGCATTCTCTTTGTGAATAATGATCAGATTGATGGTCGTACCAGCTTTTTTCGGTGCGGTCATAAATACTGTATTTATGGTTTGCTAATATATTTAAATATGTAAGCTGATGTAGGAGATACATTAAATTATGTGTGTTGATTTCATGTTCTGAATTCCAGTCATTTTTTTTTGCTTGTTCGCTTGTTCGTAGAATGATAAAAGGTAAATGTCACATGAATATGTACGATGCGAAACATCTACGTAGATGGAATGTTAAATTGTGATTTTTTCACATCGTGTTGCGAATAAAGATACATTTGCAAGAGACCGTTTTTCCTACTATAATTTTTTTTATTTTGGCAAGCAGATGTCTATAGTCCAGATATCATAAGTTAACTTCTTTAAATTATTAATTTTAATATTAATAACAAATAAATATCTTTCTTCCGCTATTAAATGCTTGCAGCTAGAGCGACAAAAGTATGACTTCTTTGCGCAGGTCATTTGTTATTCGACTACGATACAACGGTTTACGCATTTCAGTGTCGTACTTTACCGTCTTGTATTGAATTAGTGAGCGGTTTTTGCAGCTTGGATATCACTTTGCCTAATTTACTTTCATCAAACGTTATACGGAAAGATACATAAATCTGATAACGAGCTATTCGCCGAAAAAAATCACAATGACGCTGAGTCATTTTAATTTCGCATTAATACATATTTTGACTGATGTAAATACGTAAAGGCGGACAATGGTGCATGAAAATAAATGATCATCAAATTAATAATGTATTTTATTTATGTTGCGTTTTGCAACTTTATTTATTTTGTTTATTTGAGAAAGTTCGCCGAATACAGATTAGTAAGACTTCATTAAAACAGATGCAGAAGCAAATGTTTCCTTAGTGGAGCTTAACAGCAAAGAGGGTTTTGAAACTTTTTAGTAAAAAAATTGTGAAGGTCCTAAGTGGCTTCCTTGAGGAACACCAGGTACGACATTAATTTCCGTTGATAGGACGCCCCGGAAAATACACATCGGTGCGGCATTTCAAATAAGAAGCTATCCGGCTAATAGATAGCTGTGGAAACTTCATAGAAGATAGTTTGCACAAAAATATTGAATGATCCAGCTTGCCCAAATGCCTTCGTGAAGTCCGTATAAATGCATTCTACCCAAAGTCCTGCATCAATCGATGGCGCAATAGTGTTGGAGAATTCCAGCAGGTAGTTGTGGATTTGCCTTTCGTGAAACCATGTCGGAAAGGAGATAAGATTGATTTGATATGAAACGCCGCAACATTGCTGATTATCGCTTCGAATAGCTTAGTGACATATGGCCGTTTGACGATGGGACGATAGTTGCTTCCAAAACTTAGGTAAGGCACTGAACGACAATGAAAAATTAAATAAGTGGACAAGAATAGGAGACAGGGATAAAACACGACGTTTTAAAATAGCATGGGGTCGGTAGCTTAGCTGGCTAACGCGTCAGTCCGAAGCAGCGATCTACTGGCCGCGGGCTCGAATCCCGCCGTGCCCATGGCTGTATTTGTTCGTCTTGTGTTGTCTTAACAGTCGGCAACTGGGCATAATACCAGCGCTCCATTAATTAAGTGCCACACTAAAGCTTTAGTAGCGACTAGGCATAACACTAGTGCTTTAGAAAATAAGAAATAAATGTGGCACTTAAAAGAATAATGGAATAATTCATATCGGCTTCTCCCATATGTGTCTCCCTACCGCCATCGCTAAGCATTCTCTTCAAAGGGCAATCCCCTGAGCTTTGGCATTATAATAGAAAAAAAAGCATTGAAAATGCCGTCAGAACCTGGAGTTATTTGTGTTAGTAAAAAAAAACCATGCCGCTTGAATTAAAGTTGGTGGGATACCGATCGTGGTCTCAATTTCGAATTAATAAAATTCCAAAATCTTCTTGGCTGCTATTGAAAATTGGACCTAAGATTGCTAAGATGAATTCGTTAAGCATTTTCAGTCTCAGACTGGAAAATGTACCTCATTTGTACAAAAACCAAAGAGGCAAAATCAGAACGAGATCAACAATACCTTTTCCATGCTATTGATTTCAAATTTTTCAAGTGGCGTATTGACTTCGACTTTCACGGAACTTTTTCGCAATCATTTAAAAAGATACTGGTACACAGGGAGCATAGCATCTAAAGAGAATTAAGTGAAAATTGAACACCGCCTTATTAGTATCTTTTTCTAGCATCACAAAGTATCAACCGCAACTCACAATGAGACCCTTTAGTTCATCTGGGTTTACCTTCTTAAAGTTAAATTTACAAGGTGTGCTATGCAAGGGGCAGCATGTATTTATTTCAAAGATATTAATGATCGGTGAATGATCTGTTGAATCGCAGCAAAGAGATGATGCACAGTATTTGACTACCGATGAGTAAGCGTTCGAAGTAAAATTTGAGCCAATAATTTTCCGTCACTATTGACAACGTTATTCACTTTGTTAAGGCAACATGCACGCATTGCGTTTATGAACTCTTCAGCAAGCAGGCGATCACCAGGAAAGAATGTTGGTGCTAAGGTGTGAAGTTTTCGTCAAGTAATCCGGGGCAGATTAATCTCAACCATGAGAATGACCTCATCATTTGGTCAAAGTCAGGTTAGGAGCAATATGCTAGGTCTACAAATATGAAACCGGAATTTGCCAATAGATGACTACAGTGAAAAAAGTAAGAGCTGTCAAACCGCGTCTACCCATGTTTTTTTTATTGTTTTGACATCTGCCAACAATGTTCAGTTTACAATAATACAAAGTTCATACAACAACAATTTTTTCATTGTCCTAAAATCATGCGATTTGATTCGGCATCACTTTTCATCAAACAAAAACAAAAAAAGCTATGATGTCCGCAAATCGTTGTTATGGTACAAAACTCGGCATAATTGCCACGGGGAAAAATTGTTGTTGCTCTGTTGTTGTTGCAATTCGCTGTGTTCGTATTGGTAAAAAAAGCTTCGTTGATGTGATGATGTGGCGATGAAAAAAAACTTATTTGAGGTGATTTTGACATAAAAACCGAATTAGTTTAGTTTAGTTTATTGACAATTTCATCAACAGAATGATTATTACAGAAAAAATATTTACATATGAAATTATGAATGACAATTAATCGGTCGTTTAGGCCGACACTTGAACATATCAACAGTATAATTATAGTCGAACATTTGATACGCTGAGTTAAAGCTTCGGGCTATTGGGCAGGTTGGTTCATTCCATCCATAATTGGTTTTATGAAACGGGATGGATAAGGCGCTATGATGTCTACGTTCACCGTAGCAGTTTTGATAGCAAAAACTCAGAGTTCACGTTTCCAGTGAGTAACTTCGCAGCAAATAGAGCTTTGAAATTTTGACTTCGAGTTTCAAGAGTGTCCATGGTCAATAATTACAAGCGGTTTTCACAAGGAGGTAAGCAAATAGGATCAGACCAGCGGAAAGAACTTAGAACAAAAATTAGAAATCTCTTTTGGACAGACTCAATGCGATCTATGTGCTCCTTGTAATATAGAGACCACATCAAGCACCCATATTCTAGGATGGGGCGAACCAGAGAGCAGAACAGGATTTTAGTCAGAAGAATGTCATTGAATTCTTTAGATCGTCTTTTTAAGAAGCCAAATGCACAGTTGGCTTTTATTATGATTGAGTGAATGTGGTCATTAAAAGTGAAAGCGGAGTTTAATAGCACTCTTAAGTCACGAACTTTATTGGAGCGAGTTAAAAGAGTATCGTTTAAAGTGTAGCTGAAATTAATCGGAGATGATTTGTGGGAGAATGAGAAAACTGAGCATTTTTCAACGTTAAGTGAAATTCGGTTTAGAGCGCACCAATTAGCGAAGCTTGACACATTACGTTGCAGGATCGTACAGTCATTAAGTGATGATATTGTATTAAAAATCTTTGCGTCATCAGCGTAGAGTAAAATGGAAGATCCTGGAACAAAAGTGATCAGGTCATTTATATAAATGGCAAAAAGAATGGGACCAAGGTGGCTGCCTTGTGGAACACCTGATGTAGCAATCATGTCAATGGATAGAATGCCACGAAATCGAACGTTCTGCTTGCGATTAGAAAGATAAGATTTAACCCAGTCAATAAAATTATTAGGGAATTCAAGAAGATGCAATTTACATATAAGATCGATGTAAATGCAGTCAACTTGTTTACCTTCTTCAATTGCAGGGATGATTAGGTTCGCAAGTTCTAAAAGGTTAGTGGTGCTAGATTTACCTTTAATAAAACCATGCTGGCAAGGTGAGATTAAAGACTTAGAGTGAAAAGATAACACCTCGGTAACTATGGCTTCAAAAAGCTTGGCGACGCATGGCAATTGGCCTATAGTTGTGCACGACTTCTTTGCTGCCTTTTTTGTGGATCGGAGTAATTGAAGAATTTTTCCATAAGTTTGGGAAAATACCGGAGGAAATCGATAGATTAAAAAGATGAGCTAATAGTGGTGAGAGGATATTGGCGCAACGTTTAAGCATTATGGTCGGTAATCCATCAGGACAAGGGTGAAAATTATTCTCAAGACGAGATATATGTCTTAAGATAGTGGGAATGTCGATGTAAAGGTCTTTCATTCCCAACGTCGTTTTAGGGGAGTCCATCAGGTAATTGAAATTAGGTTTATTGAAGTCGGAGAAAGGTAATCCATACGCGGATTGATAGTAATCTGCAAATAAGTTACTGATGGCTTGCGAGTTATTAATGACCATGCCGTCAGATATAAAAGAAAGACTTCCTAAGTTCGTCCATATAGTTGGAGTAGGCAGATGAGGTTTCAGATACGAATCTATTTCGTAATTTCTCATACACTTTATAATCATCCTCTAGACGCGACGAGCTGTACACTTTCCACGCATTGATTTTCAAATTTTTGAGATTGATTAAATCTGTTTTGATCCATGGAAAGCGTTTCAAAGGTACAGAGTTACTCAAAGGTACACAGCTAGCAAAGCAACCGAATAAGATAGAATGAAAGTTTATGGCTGCAACGTTTACGTTAGATTCATTTACAACCAGTCGCATTCGGTCATTACTTCACTCAGCGTATCAAAGTCAACTTTCTTGAAGTTAAAGTTAAAAAGATTTACAAAGTTAGACTCCATTAGTATATCGTCATTAATTTGGAAATTCATATGATGAGCTGGATGGTGTGTAGATTCATTAAGTAGAGGAGATGAACATCGTTGAATCGAGACGTCAGATTAATTCGTCGAAAAAATCAGATCCAAAAGTCGTCCATTTGTGTTGTGGATGCATTTGATCTGCTTTAGTCCAGTTGAAAGAATAGCATCAATGAAGTAGCTTTCTCGTCGGTTATTGGACAAAGGGAGATAGTGTTCACTATCGTTAGAGATTCGCCACTCCAGATGCGGTAAATTGAAATCTCCCATAAGAACGAGATCGTCGGACGGTTCCATTATGCGGCATATATATTCGGTTAGGTTATACGCCAAGTCATATGTTGAGTGTGGTGCGGACGGCGGGATGTACAGTATTGCTACGAAAATTCTTCTTTGATGAAGGTTTAGTGTGATACATACGTATTCCAGGTCAAGAGTGTCAGGTATATCGAGTCGAGATACTGGCAGTTCTTTACGTACAGCAAGTAGAACACCACCACCGACAGGAGCATCTGGACAATTAAGATGGCGATCACGACGAAAAACTGCAAAGTTACTGTTGAATAGTTCAGCATCGTTGATGCTTTCACGATACCTATGTATCTTTTGAAAGCCATGGGAAAAATCCGGAAAGTTGCTAGATGGGCGCCTCTTGAACTGACCAACCGACAGTGAGAAAATTGAAAACTCACTTTTGATTTGCTGCACGCCAGATACAAAATAAAGTTATTCTTTAATCGAATCATGTCTGGCGACGAAAAATGGGTTTATTTTTCGAATCCAAGCGAAAATGTTCATATGTTAGCCCCGGCGTATCTGCCCAATCGACGGCGCAGCCAAAGCGGTTCGT
The DNA here is from genome assembly GCA_963978885.1 of Nemotelus pantherinus. Lineage (NCBI taxonomy): Eukaryota > Metazoa > Arthropoda > Insecta > Diptera > Stratiomyidae > Nemotelus > Nemotelus pantherinus. Next base: position 57,217,166 of record OZ022264.1, on the reverse strand, counting down.
CAAGAAGGCCATTCCCTGTGTGGGACCAGCGTGGCATTATTTGGTATGACCCGCTCAAATCAGGTGAAGGTAAATTTGTAGCTAACATTTGACAATTACTTTGAATGAAATGTCATGTACTATTTTTTTTTACAATAAACATCTAATTGTGGGATAAACTCTAGTTTCATATTTCTAGGCCTGATATAATGCAGCTAAGTAGAGTTTTACTATTTTCAGATCTATATAAGCACAAAGTTCTAAGCTATCGATATTCGGTATGATGATTCCTGATACACGATCTGAACAACGAACGACATGCAACTCACCACCGTTGCCATCTGTGGAATAAATCCCCATGAAGATCTTCGGGAATCAAGTAGTTTAGTATTTAATATATTTGCGCAAAGCCAAGTTTCGGTTTGAAGAAAGATTGTAAGTATAAAAGTCGTTAACTTCAGATCACCAACCATTGATAAGATAGACATGTTTTCGATTCGGTTTTTGGTAGGGGTCTACTGCGATCCCTTGGGGTGTTTGAAATGGAGCTCGAATCCACGACGGAGTCAAGCTCGGTGACTGTTTCTTATGCTGCCTCCTCACTATGGGCCATCATCGGCCACTGCAATGGTCGCAATGATCGTCACAATTATGGTCACCATCACAAATTTGCCTCCACACACTGGGCCGCTAGATGGACCAGTCATGATTTTTCGGTTGCGCATGATGGCCCGCTTTGATGTGTGCGAAAAACCGCTCCGAAAGCCGTCCTCGGCCATCGCCATTTTCATGCGCCGCCATTGTCGGCCTCTGCAAGCCATAGCCCGTCTACACAATGGGCTACATGATGGCCCACAGTGAGGAGGCAGCATTAAGTAAATATATTGTGTACCTACCCTATGTTAATCCCGACGGTGGGTTTATTTATCTAATTTTTTGTATGCAAATCTCCATCGCCCCCCTTTTAGGATGGCGCTGGGATTCTGTTTTTTTATGTATGTATGCGTGATTTGGTACACCGTGTACAATATTTAATATCAGCTGATTTTATTCTTAGTTGTGCGACGTCAAAATGACAATCGATACGCCGACTGTCATCAAAGTAAATGCGAGCTAAACATTGTTTACATTTTTATTAATATTTCTTCCGTTTCTGGTGGTAACCAACACCTAAGGAGCTCGCAATTAAAAGCTTCAGCTTTTAACATGGGTGAAAATGAGTTTGCAAAACTAATATATTGTCAAGGACCAGAATTATTCAAATCAGATGAAATGGGTATCAAAGTATACTTGGCATCTGAAGAATTGATTCCACGCGTGTTTGTATTTCCTTGACGCCCATGCTTTTTTGTAATAGGTAACATCCGGACAAAGGCATGAGATGGATGATACAGTTTCTTTGATGGCCTGATCAACAGTTAAATTGATAGTGGTGGTTTCGGATTCGCTAGGGGTGTTGTACTCCTGTTCTGTGTTGGCTTTTGAATTATTTAACGGTAGTTTTTGTCTCAAAGCTGGTCGCACGGAAAGTTCTAATTGCTGAGTCTTTTGGTATAGGGCTTTAACCTGTACATAGTTCTACTTATATCGGCCATTTTGCTGTTACATCAACTAAAGGTTTGATATATTGCGAATTATTTTCAATTTTATTAATTCTGGCTAGTACCTGGCCCAATTTATCCTCAACTGTATGATAAATTGATTGCAAATTATATTATAGTTTTATAATTATACAAGGTGCGCCATTTTTTATGTCGGTATGTAAACATTGAATAACTTTGAAAAAAAAACAACCTATTTCTATATATGAGGTATTTTTATTCAATTTGGTACTTTGCAATTTATTTGGACTAGTTTTTTTTAAATACCTTTATTAAACTGCTACCTTCGTATAAGAAGCTTCAGTTAGTTTTAAAGACAAGTGATGTGCACTTCTCACAGTTGAAGACGTGAGTATTTTGGACCCATGTTACTTTATTGACTTAAAGTAAGACAGCAAAGAGCAAAGCTATGATCTGTGTTCTAGAATTAAAATGTTCAATATTCATGCAAAAGATTTAAAAAACCTATGAAAGTGGCTACGCAAGTTGTGTTTTCTACGTTAGAGATGGAAGGTCCAACGGGTAAGTTCTTTTCAATTGCTGAAATTTACGATGAGTTAGCATTTTTTGCGAGCTTGTTGGGGTGATGAGCGAGGGCTGCAATATATTTTCCACTACGGTTGTTAATTTCCTCTGAAATCGTCTCGATTCGCAGGTCTTTATGGAGATTGGCATTGCGGAAGTACTACAGGGCTCCGCAGATAGATTGAAGTATTCTTGATTCAATCAAGGACTAGTTTTTGAATACAACTTCAATTAAGTGGCCGCCTTTATTGGCCGAAGCAAAATGTTTCCTTTTTTCTGCGTTTTCAATTACGTTTTCGAGCATCTCGGGCGGTATGGCGATGATTTCGGCACGAATGTTTGCTTGAGCTCGTCAATGGTTTGAGACTTGCTGACCTGCACTTTGCTTTTCAAATAACCCCACAAAAAGAACTCCGGAGGAGTCAAATCTGGAGATATGTGTGGCCAGTCAATGTCACCTTTTCGACATCAGACGGCCAGGGAATTTTCGTTCCAGAAACTGAATTATTTGATTTGCAGTGTAGCATGGCGCACCATCTTGTGGAAACAGTAACCGTTAAGACATTTTCCACGCATTTGCGAGCAGACATAATGAGCCAACATAAACCGATATTTATTGACTGATTCTTTTGCTCTGAAAAAATATGGCACAAACGCCGGCCCAAACAGTCACTTTTTGGTCATGCAAAGTCGTTTCATGGATCTCGTGTGGATTATTCGTTCCCCAAATGCGGCAATTTTGCTTATTAACGCCGCCAGAGAGTGTGAAATAGGTCTCGTCGGTCATGAAAATTTGTTTCCAAAAATCAGGTTGTGTCAATCATTCGAGCGACTATTGTGCCGCATTCCAAGCGACGTGGACGGTCTGTCGGCAATATTCCTTTTGTTAATTGCACTTTATACGGAAACAAATGCAAATCTTTCATAAAAAAAACGCCACAATTTGGTTGCACTGGCGCAAAAATGCTGAACGCGGAGATGATACGACACTTTTGGGTTCTGGGCAAAGCTCTCTCTCTGACCGCTTCAATCAGTTTATTGGAACGTCTTGGTCGTTTATGAACGGCATGTTGACGATCTTCCACTGTCCCGTGCTCAAAAAAAATTCAACACCAAACGACGAATAGTGTTGTCAGACGGTGCCTGTTGGTCACGATATTTTCGACGATATACACGTCGAGTTGACACAACTGAACGACTATTTTCAATGTGCAGCCGTCACTATTTCGGTGCATTGTTTCGGTGTGAAGCGATTCATGGTTAAAATTGTACTGAATTGACATTTGAAACGTGTCTAATCCAGTCAATCGGTTGACAAATGTCAAATATATTCAGTGTTTACATACCGACATAGTAGATGGCGCACAAATATATATTATAATTGCCGTGTTAAGGCGACTTTAGATATGCGGTGTTTGTCAAATACCGAGCACCTAGTTTGGCAAACTTCATATCTATGGTTGGGTTGCTCGCCTAGTGCTTGCCCTAGGCCAAGCACAAACATTCGGGTGCTCGCTATTCCCGTAGTTTGTCGAACTTTCAACTCACATCAAAGTAGACGAGCACTGTGTCTGATCCCCGCAGCTCGTTCATCTTCCAATTTTGGCGAACATTCGGCAATGCCCGAATGTCTAATTCACTGTGCTTGTCATTCCGCAAGCTTAAAGCCAAATTACTTGACTAGGTGTTCGGTATTTGGCGAATAGGAGGTGTTTGACAAACACCGCATATCTAAAGCCGCCTTTACATTTTTACTAATTAGTACTTGCAAGTACTTGGGAGTAGAGCACAAAAGGAACGCCATCTTTGTTCATACGAGCAGATTCTAACCTGTCAAATTATATGCAGTTTTCAAATGTAAAACAGTTGAAAATAAAGGGAGAAAATCACGAGTATAAACTACCACAATCGATAAAGAATATAAAAGCAACTAGCAGAAAATTACCTCTTTTAACTTTATACACATTATGAGGGCTATTTTTAATTTTCTAACTACCAAAACATTCAACATAACCATGAAAAACCCAAAGCCACCTATTGACAACTAAATAGTCACCTCACGGCAAAAAAAGGCATAACTACTCATGAACTACTCGGGAACGAGAGCGCGAGTAGTTGGAAGTAGCCAGAAGTACTTGCGAGTACTAAATAGTAATAATGGAACACGGGCATTCTTTTTTAAAATCCTGCAGAACTTCTTGTGTTTACCCTATTTGTTGTTTAGTTAAAAAACTATTTAGTTATTTATTTGAAATAATTGTTGGAAACATTACATACTTATTTCTTCTTTTTTTCAGTTAGGATTAAAGAGTTAGAGATTTTCTGCAGTTTTTGAGTTCTAAAAATATTTAGAACAACTTATAAATATATAGATGCAATTATTTTATGTACATATTCTAAATTATGCTGAATCGCCGAGCTTATTAACCTCTCTAAGCAATAACGTCAACACCTGAAGCTTTCATATATTCCGACATCGTTTTACCTCCTAGTTTCAAAACACTCAGGCTCCAGTTTTTATGAGCGGCATTCCGTCAATGCATAAAGTCCATATCTAGCATTAATATTTCAAATACTTTTTGAATGAACTAGTAGCCATTCAAATTGAAAATAGATGCCGAAGCGACGTCAATACCAATTGAATGAAAGAAGTGAGATTTTCACAAATGTTGATTGGAATAGAAGCATTCATAGCTGCTTTGTTGGACTTCTCATTCAACATGTATAGATGCAAAATCAGATACACTTTCAGAACCCTATCCACGAGCAATTTAATTCATTGCGAAGTTGTGAAACAAATTCATAATTCATAGTGCATACCAAGCGCACAAAAGCAAATTCGAAATTAAAACGAAAAAAAATCAACAATATTCTAGTAGAAACACATTGATAGTATGAAGAAGAAGAAGCCGAGAGACAGTGAATGAAGCAGTTGAAAAATATTTTGACTGAGATTGATGCTCGATTCGATTTAAGAATATTGTACACGTATATAGATGCCAACAGCAAGCCAATCGGCCACCGATAGATACACGGCGTCGCAAACGACGACAACAGCTTATGATGGTCATGGCGCAATGCAGAAAGAATTAAATGAAATTTATTATATCATAAATCATTCATTCAAAACAATACGTAGCTAGAATTCGAAATAGTAAGTGGCGCCAAACAATTAAATGAGGATTAAAAACACCGTTTTCGACAATTTCCCTTTAATCTAAAACCGAACGGAGGTGTCGAATGGTAGCTCTTTGTTTAAGATTTTTTTTATGAAATAATTTATTACTATGATTTATAGCTCTAAGGATTGATATATGGGATATATCTTTTAAAGTCGTGAATAAATAGTGGATTACCATCGTGGTTATGGTGGAATTTAGGATACGTGTTTTAAGAAATAAGCGGCTAATATTGGGTTATGAAAGAATTAACAGTAAGCAATAGAAAATGTCCGTTAATATTATTTTACGATAATTACTTTAAACGGTCCAGTAATCAATCAAAACATTTATTGCACTGTAATAAAGTTTAGTATAGGATAGTAAAATGACGTATAAAAGGAACACAAAGCGAATAGGTTTAAGTATTGCTTTGCAGTAATTAACTTGCAGCGGGGCCTGTTAAATTGTTTTAAAAGTTGTCCCCGGAGGAAAATTAAATATTCACACCGTCCGACTAACACTGTTTCAGAAGCCAGACTAAGACAAGTGAATCTTTATCGAGTCCATTTAAAATTAACAATGGCTTATGAAAAGAGGAAATTTCACTTTGGAATAGCAAAATGTGTTTCGGGATTCTGTAAAGGGTACCACCTTTTTTAAGTTAATAGTCATATAATAGTCACGTTTTTAGAGCTGCACTTACGAGTATATGAAGAAAATGAAAATATTGTGAAAGCTCTATCCACCGAAAACGCCACTATAATTCGATGACTACATCGGAAACCTTAAGGTAGAAAGGCTTCTAGGGTTACCCCTGGCATAAGTTGCAAACTTTGAGAAAACACTTGTAAATCGTTTTCACTACAAGCTATCATATATACACCTATCATGTGAAAATTTTATATCACCATCTCCTAGTGCAAAAATAATGAAAATGCAGAGTGTTGGCAACATTGTGCTAGCAATGCAACCAAAGTCAGAAGTATTTCACGTTGACATCGACACACCCTGTGAATTTCGTTTTATCATATGGCTGCATCGGAAGTTATAGGGATAAAAAAGGCTTGTCATTCGAAAAACTTGCAAACATTTTAGGTTTTTGCTTTTTATTTTCATTGTATATTTGCATTTGCTTCTTATTTTCTTATGAAAATTTAATGGTAGCATCTATTTTTACGAAAATAAAAGAATCTCTGGTGCTGGCAACCCTTTGATAACCCCACAGCCAAAAGCATACTAAATATGCTTCTTGTTGAAACCAAATTACCCAGTAAAATCCATTTAAACTCGCTAAATTCGTTGTAAGTTATGTGAATAGAAAGATTTTTAGGGTTACCGCCCGCAAAATCTTATTGCTGATATGTATGTAAAGTGGATACCAGAAGAACGTGTCACAGAACTTTCTACGTTTTCTCCAGTTGATACTCGAACGAAAATGTTAACTTATCTTAAAAAGTTTCAGCAACGTATAGTAACAAGTTTAACAGAGGTGGGAATCTATCGCTTCAAGGCCACTTATATGACCACTATATGTCTTAATCTTTCTTTAATAGGTCTTTACAATGCCAAAGAAACTAACATGAAGATTTAGGTTGACCATGGTCAACATTGCAAGCCAGGTGAAAATAGCCGACAAGAAGATGGTCTGGAATGCCGCGATCTTATCCTGGTTGTATTGTAGTGAGTTAGTTCCTAGCTAGCGTGTAAGCTTCGTATACATATACGGCTCAAAACTTGCTCTGAATCGTTCTGCGTTAATATGAGACACATTCTACTTTCCGACCATTTGATTCACATTGGTTTCATACTGCCATATATACTGACTAGTTTGCGCGTCATCCATGCACGACTCAGTAAGAGCGAAAAAAAACTGCATCAGGCTGTTTTCCTGATTTTTATGGCCGCAACTAGGGAAAATTTCAATGTATGATGCCGAATTTACATTCTCGCCGAGGAATGCCAAATGTAGACAAGGTCTGTGTGTAAATGGTCTCCTTGTCTATTCTCGGCTGTTTTTTTCATGGCAAGCACGCGTGTGTAAATGGTTTGCTCGTCGGCTCTTGTTTGTTTTATGAAGGGATAATGATCCTTTTATTGCTGTGCCTGAGTGTTTATGACCGTCTCGTCCTAGCTCGAAGCCGCTGGAAGCGAAGTCGGTTTTATGCATCGAGTCAAAGGGATTCGAGAGGGTAGCATGTGCTCATTCACATTTTTGAATTTTTCGCTGGGACTTCAAACATGTCTTTACGTGTCCCAGATTGAAATCACTCAACGCACACCAGGCAGTTGCAATAGCCACAACCTGTACCTCAGCCATCGTTCACTGAACTGAACAAAACAGCTCACATCTGTCGAAAGATGCATGGTGCAATATCCTAAATAAACAATTCACCCTATGTCTTGCTGAGTCTCGTCCAATGTCTTGTTGAGTCTTGTTGACTCTTGTACACGAGACGCTCGTCCCAATGTATAAATCCGGCATAAGAAGTTTTTTCCCCCAGATTTAGAAAAAGTTTACTCTCTTATCTTTTATATACTTCGACCTGGCGTTAAAGAAACCATTCCGAGACCCTGGCACGTCACACTGAAAAAACACATAGCGCCAGACGCCATAGTATATAGACTTCTGGCGCCATGTACATAGTCGATTTCGGGATTTTGATAAAATATAGCCTCACACGCCATAATGCATGGCGAAAAGTACATAGAGAGAGCCCTCCACGCCATGTACTATAGTCCTCCACGCCATGTAACTTAGTCCTCTACGCCATGCAGATGGCGTGGAGGGCTATAGCACATGGCGTGGACGACTATAGTACATGGCGTGGAGAACTATAGTACATGGCGTGGAGGACTATAGTATATGGCGTGAAGGACTATAAGCATAGCGTCGTATTTTATCACAAATCGACCGAAATCGACTATGTACATGGCGCCAGAAGTCTTTAAATTATGGCGTCTGGCGCTGTTTTTTTTTCAGTGCAATAACATGCTTTTCGAGCGTAATGATTACAATTGATTTGCAGTTTATTTTTGAATTGAAGTTTTATTCGATTAAAATTCATATGCAAAAATTATTTGACACCCGAGTCTCAGGTTTTTCGATTGATTATCGAAATTTTTGGCAGCGTGAAGATCGCTTGCCAATTTATCAAGAAGACTTGATCACTTTTCCTCCCGTTTCTTCGTCCCTTTTTTGGCAGACGCTTAGAGCTTAGGGGTGCCAAATAGTATGACATCGACTCACGATCAGGTTCGGAGGAAAAACTTTTTGGGGAGGTCAGGACCTCAAAGATGCAACACTCAAATATATCAAGTCGTCAAAAATTCAATCATCTTTTCAGTTCAACTTTTACCCAGTGTATGATCAAGTAATAGATCAGGATTTAACAGGTGTGTTTTTATCATCGCTCTTACTCAAAAAAAAAAACGCCATTCTAAAAAGAATCGTTTAAGTCAAGCTGAGGTTATAGCTAATTTCACATACATAGATATTGCATATTATGTGAATTTTTAAGAAACCTTCTTGCATTTTTAATTTATATTAATTCAAATTCAATTCAAATTTCTGATATTCGAAGATTTTTATTACCAATAGTAAATATAATATACAAAATTAATACTCACCACCTGAGGCTGGACTTGTTGAATTCGATTGTGCTCCAGAAACGACCAATGATATTGTAAAATTCATCAGCATCGTACAAACAATGACCCAGAGAATTGCATTGATTAGTGAAAATGGTGCTGATGACGATAACGACGAGCGTGGACGATACCTGAAAATACTCTTTGGTCTTCTTGATGTCGTGCGAAATGAGGATGGAGATGATGGTAGTGATGATTTCTTTGAAACTGAGCCAATTTGTGATGCATCCGATGGTTCCGATTCAAGTTCTCGCACGGACGACGAAACACTATCTCGGAATGAACTTGTATCGCCATCTAGACAATAACGATACTGCTGACAAGTTCGCGACTCCTTATCTTTGGACTCTCGAGCTGTCAGAGGCATAAATGGAACTAATTTTTTCGGTTGTAAACGGTATGTCGTAAGTCTAGCCGGTGTTAAATTTGAAAGTATATTTAAATTGCAGTAGTTTGTGCGAGTTCGATCTTGTGCACAGCTTTTCAATTCGCAAGAGCACTTTTCGCGAGCATCTGGACAATTGGTATCGTTATTGTGCTCTAGCGATGAGTACATGCAGCGATGCTGGAAATCGTCCTCGCGTGATCTCCTTGTCGGAGAATTTGATTTAGAATACAACGCTTGCAATATGCTACTAAACTTGTCACCGTCACCACACCTATTCGCACTCTCATCACCCAACGTCGCCGCAGCACTTCCACCACTTTGCATTTGTAACGCGCTCTTGCGTCGGTTTTGTACGACAGATTTCCTTCGATTGAGCGCAATCAGTTCATTATAATTGTTGTTGGGAGACAACATATTGCAATAGAGATTTCCACGGCAATCGACGTTACGGCATATCAAACACTTATTGCTACCTGTATGTGCTGCGAGAGACTGTGGACCTTGCTCGTCGTCGTTGTTGGAAACAGTGCCAGGATAGCTAGTGCAATCATTGGCCGCTGACTCCTTTTGTACTTGTACTTGTTGTTTACTTCCTCGCCTGTATCTATCTCCGACGTCCACCCGTTCGTTTTTTGTTTCCTGGGCACAACAAGATGGATATGTGGAGATTCGAGGGAAGGACGTTTTTCGTTCTGAAGCTTGATATTTTTCCAATGCCAGAATTAGTCCGTTCGATTCGTTTGCATAGCAAAAGTTAAAAAAAGCCATTCGATCTGTACCGGGATTGTTGGTATTTGCATCTCCGGTCTGCTGTTTGCTAGCTTCCCATCGTTCGGAATCGTTGGCAATCGTCACTAATTCTGGTTTCACTAGATTTTGTTCCGTTAAATTCATCTGAGCCAACATCATTTCCTTTCAATCCTCTTACGGTACAACAGGTTGTGACATACTACTGCGCATATTGTATCGCTCAAAATGAAAACGTCAATCTGGAAGAGACAAAAGGAAGAATTTAATAGAAAGTCGGAAGTGAAATCGTTTTTCTTATTTACTATTCAGTTTTTTAGTGAAAATTACACCCACACTTTAAATCTGGGGCATGCAGTCTAGATCTTATAATTTGATAGTAGTCGACTTAAGTTAAACTCAATGATGCCGAAAATTTTGATATGCATTTTATTACTGACTCAGACCATGGAAGATAAAAAGCACACCAAATTCACTCTATATGCCTTATAAGGAGATCTACACTCAGAGAAAAATGCGCTGTAATATCAACAGTCAGACCCGTTGAGATCATATTTTATATTTTGCTATTGAACTATATTGTAATAACAGCTTTGTCTACAAATTTCTGTTGTTTCAACCAACTTTATCCGTTAATAACAATCGTACTCTGTGCTCATAACAAATTTTCGATTGAATTGACAGTATCGCCTGTTGTTCTAACAGCTCGATCTGTGCGAACAACATTTTGACCGTTATTCTACCAGATGGTGAAGACAAATTTGTCATTTACCGCACTGTCTGCTATTAAATGTGAAAAGTGTGATTAGTGAAAAGTGATAGTACTGTGTAGCAATAAAAGTGGTAGAATGGAGGAAGATAATTTACAGTATCTTTTATTAAATTGTGACGAATGTATGGTTGACGATTTACAGCTAATGGAGCTGTTAAAATCATGGAATATGGAAAAGGAATATAACGTTCTGAGAGGTCAAATAAATTTTGGTGTGAAATATTTGTGATGTTCTTGATTGAAATCTGAGGGTGCTGATCGAGTGATTAATTTCCTGGTTCATAGGCGCAGGTGTCGGGATTGAAGAGATTCGATACATAAATGAATCTGATTTGGAGCAAATTTACCCCTTAATCAATCAAATTGGAACAAGAGCAAAATTGAGGGGAAAAATTAAGATATGGCAAAAGGAGTCGGTAAGTGTTCAATTGAAACATATTGCTTTAGATCTCAAGCTGACACCTAACTTAATTATCGTAAATATTTCAATTTTTGTGGACTTGTGCTATTTCTTTTAAAAAATTTGGTGAGGAAAATGAGATGATCTCCGCGCTGAAACACGTTATGAAGTGGATCAAAATGAACGAACTAGTTGACATCAGTTCTCCAGTTTCCCTTTCATCAGCATCATCGGAAAGTAGAAGCAACTCTCCAATTGAAGTAAGCGTGAGATTGCTTTGTTGGAGTTCAATACAAATTGTTTTTTATAGCAGGTCAATATTGAAAGCATTCTTCGAAGCTCAACCCGGGGGCAAGATGCTTTAGAATATTTTAAGCAAAATAGAACCGTATCACCGCACCATCAGCAGATGATTAGCAATTCGGTTGTGGATTACTTCATAGCATGTAAAAAGAAGCTATCATTGAGCGAGCTCGAAACTATTGCGAATAAAATTTGTGCAGCTTTCCCCTGTGAATTAGCGGTATGATTGGTGTTTAAAAAAAACCACTGAAAAAAAAGCTCGCTACTGAAAGACAGACGTAGTAACCGATTAAAATAAATTAAACAAGAAAAAAAAGAAGGGTTGACAGTTAGTTTTTTCTGTCCAACAGAAAGATTGTGTTTCCAAACGAATTCCTGTGTTTCCAAAAGAATTATTGTGTTTTCAAACGAATTCCTGTGTTTCCAAAAGAATTATTGTGTTTTCAACAGAATTATTGTATTTCCAAAAGAATTATTGTGTTTCTAATAGAATTACTTTGATAAAAATTAAAATAAAAAAAAGGAATATCAACTATTCTAACATTTTTTGGTCCTTCGAACCGGATATCGTCGTGAGTGTCGAGAAATTTGAGAGTTGACCACATAAAGCACCATATTGGCGAACAAATGCTGAGTATGAAAACTATTTCTGATGCGTTAATTAAAATCGGTCTTGAAAATATATCGCCTCAACGAGTTGACACTCGTCTAGAAGCATTGTCAGATGAATGGAGAAATTTCCGGGCAAATCACGTAGCAATCAGGAATGCGATGGATGAACTCACACATGATGATCGTCAAACCGTGGAATCAACCTCATATTTTGTAAATAATTTGTACGCTACAGCATTAGAACACTATCTGGATAACATTGAACAAATGAGGTCACTTCGCACACAACCGCTAGAAATCGAAACTTCCGTACCAACTCTTGCTAATCAGTCAATAGCATCGCCAGTAGCGTTTCAAGCATCAACACGCAGTTACCAAGACCCACGGTTACCACGTATCAATTTGGCGAATTTCAGTGGAGACTACAATGAGTGGCTCATCTTCAAAGAATTATTCTCCTCAATAGTCGTATCGAATCAATTGATTTCTGATGCAGAAAAACTTCATTATTTGAAATGCTGTCTTAAAGACACTGCTGCTCAATTGTTCAAGACATCCTCATCCGGACAAGATGACTTTTCTCAAACTTGGAATGCTCTCAACAATTTCTATGACAGCCGTCGAATTCTCGTGAGTGCCACTCTTGATACATTTTTGAATATCAAAGAGATTAAACAAGAAAGTGCAAAAGAATTGGAAAGGCTGTATACTTCAGTTACGCAAGTATACCGAACATTAAAAAGCTTAAAGCGTCCAGTTGAGCATTGGGATGATATTCTAGTACATATCATTGTACGGCAAAAAATGGATCCAAACTCGATTCAATCCTGGGAACAACATGTTGGATCAACAGATGAGCCCCCGACTTGGATCCTTCCTCATTTCGAGATCAAGAATACTGAGAGCCATCGAAAACTCCCAAGGAAAAAAAGCATCGACATCCAGTCACACTCTAAAGCCCGCAGCTAAGAGCCACTTCATGAGTCAACCTCAAGATTCTCAGTTGATTCTACATGCATCTTATGCAAGGAGCCTCACTATATTGCCAAGTGCTCTAAGTTCTTGACGAAAACTCCCAAGCAACACAATGAGCTGATAAAAGAATTCAAACTTTGTTATAATTGTCTCAGACCTCACACAGTATCAAATTGTAGGTCCACATACAGGTGCGCTAAATGCGGAAGACGACATCATATATCGCTACATTTAGATGAATCTTCAAAGAGTCAGGTAAAATTCTGACTTTTATTCTAGTTATTCTACAGCCGTCACATCTTGTTTATCTACAAGATAAACATTTAGAAATTGTTTTGACGGTTATACTCAAAATTGAGTTAAAGTTGTATTGGTCTCCGCTAGAGACAATACAAATTTTGGTTATAAGCAAAAATGATTTGAGTTAAGTTGATCTCCGCTAGAGACAACACAATCTTGGTTCTTGAATTTCGTATTGGTTTCCGCTAGAGACAACACAATCTTGGTTCTTGAATTTCGTATTGGTCTCCGCTAGAGACAATACAATCTTGGCTCTCGAATTTTGGATTGATCTCCGCTAGAGACAATACTATCTTAGCTATTGAATTTCGTATTGGTCTCCGCTAGAGGCAATACAATTTGGCTCTAAGAAATCGTGAGTTGAAGTTTGTATTGATCTCCACTAGAGACAATACAACTTATTATAATAATAAAAGCATTTCTTTCTTACAGAAAACATCTTTTACATCATCAAAACAAGTTAATCATGCGTCTTAAGACCATTCAAGCCCAGCAGTGCAAAAGATTATTCTATTAGCTACAGCGCGTCTAAAGGTTTTCAATAGCCATGGAGAGGTCATTATGGTACGAGCCTTACTAGACCAGGGATCAGAGATCACGCTGGTTTCTCAGAACTTAGTGCAACGATTACGACTTAAGAGGAAGCCATCGTCAGTACCTATTCTAGGAATCGGCTTTCATAAATCAGGAAGAACAAAGGGAATCGTCTCGTTTATCATTAAACCTCACTTTGAATCCTCTACAGCTATCAGGATTGATGCTCACGTATTGCCCAAGCTAACATCATTAACTCCTTCAGCGAAAGTCACAAAATCAACATGGCAACATCTTGAAGGGCTACTTTTAGCTGATCCTGACTTTTTTGACCCAGGAGAAATAAATATCATTCTTGGAGCAAATATTTATGGTTACCTTTTAGAAAGTCCAATCACTAAGGGCCCAAATAATTCACCCGTTGCCCAACAAACTAAACTAGGTTGGATTATCTCAGGTCCATCGCATTCGTTATCAGATCATCAAGGCGTCTCCATCCACCATTGTTCGATTGATCATGATCTTCAATCACTACTTGAAAAATTCTGGCAACAAGAAGAAGTCATACCATCAAAGACACATACTTTATCATTGAAAGATGAAGAATGTGAAAAGCATTTCTTGGAAACCCACCAGCGAGACAATACAGGACGCTATATTGTACAACTCCCATTCAAAGGAGCAGACAAAGAATTGAAAAAAACTCTTTTATCAAACATCAACGGAACTGGCGCACTTAGCCTCAATCATATCCCAAGATGGGATCAAATGGATTTTTAATCCTCCAGCTTCTCCTCATTTTGGTGGCAAATGGGAAGCTGGAGTTAAATCCATGAAATATCATCTCCGTCGGGTCATTGGTGATAGGTTACTAACATATGAAGAAATGTCAACCAAATCGAGGCTATCCTGAACTCAAGACCTTTAACCACATTAACGAACGACCCAGAAGACCTTGATGTGCTGACTCCAGGCCATTTTTTAATTGGTCAACCTCTAAATTTGCCACGAGAGCCAAGTTTACTGCAAATCCAATCAACACGGCTATCACGATGTCAATCCATTTCCCAAATGATGCAAAGTTTCTGGAACAAATGGTCACGAGAATACTTGCAACGACACCAAGCAGTCTACAAATGGACAAAATCAACTCCACCATTTCGTGAAGGTTCACTAGTATTCATTATGGATGAACGCTATCCTCCAGCTAAATGGCCATTGGGCCGAATTATCAAATTACATTATGGTAAAGACGGAATAGCTCGAGTAGCTGAGGTGGAAACTAGTTTCTCATCAATCACGAGACCAATCGTCAAGCTCTGTCCACTAGACATCAAAACAGAGGCTGAGAATGATTCGTCGCTAGGGTCGACGAAGGCGGGCGGAACTGTTTAAAAAAAAACCACTGAAAAAAAAGCTCGCTATTGAAAAAAAAAAAAGACAGACGTAGTAACCGATTAAAATAAATTAAACAAGAAAAAAAAGAAGGGTTGGCAGTTAGTTTTTTCTGTCCTAAAGAATTATTGTGTTTCCAACAGAATTACTGTGTTTCCATAAGAATTACTGTGTTTCCAACAGAATTACTTTGTTTCCATAAGAATTACTTTGATAAAAATTAAAATAAAAAAAAGGAATATAAACTATTCTAACAATTGGTCTATTTGATGACTTATTTCATTTCAAGTTCTATTCAAATCTAGGTAACTTATCTTGGCCGTCGAAGCAAAGGAAAGAAGCCATGTGGGAAAATCTATGACCGTTATTTTAATTTCCGGAGAAACCGGAAGCCAGCAAGTACTTCGTCAAAACACGTAGAGAAAGATTTTCATTTAGAAAATTCCGCCAACGTGGAAATTGATGAAAACCTAGCTGAAGAGATGAAATCGTTCCTCAAATTTAACGACAGTCCAGTTGGTGAGGTCAAAGATAAATGGAGGAGTACATTCCACAACAGGAAAAAAGCTTTGTGGAACTCTCTACGAAATAAAGGAGCATGTTTAGAATTGATTTCTGATTGGCCGCTTTATAAACACGGTAGCCTTGGACCCTCTTTGGTTGAGCTTTTCTTATCTCAGTATCTATTTCAGGTTAACATTGATTTTTCGATTATGTTCCCAGGAAAGGATACAAGCTTATTTTCTAAGTGGGAAGCATTTTCTATGAAAATGAAATAATTTTATGAAATTAACATTAATAATAAAGCATCCAGGGAAATGATTTTGCTACTGCATAATCGAAGTATTAGTCTAGGCTGTCATTGAAAAGGATTTTCTAAGGTGAAACTTAATACATTTTGTTTTTAAATTCTTTGAATTTTATAATCGCCCGCCTTTTAAATGCTGTTATAACACCTACTGAACTACAATTCAGAGCAAAAAGGGAAAAAACCAACGATCCAAGAGGCTATGGACAGCTTCGTTCTATACATTGACCCGCCTTCAAAATTTCAAGAATCGATTGTAGAAAGGAGACTACGATTTAACATTGCAACCGATGGTAATTGTCATTGGAAGAGAATTGACAGAAATTACAGAATATTTTGTTCATATTGATGGAGTTAAATTTAAGTTGTCATCGTTTGTAGCAGCGCTAGATATTTGCTTCAAAATTTTCCAAGTTTTTCATTTACACTACCCTATATATTGCCGTGGCGTTTGGTTATTGAATCAAGCATTTTTCTTTGAAATCAACACCGAATACGATGAAGATCACCCAAAAGTGAGTGGGCTTACAGGTATATCTCATTTAAAAACTATAATGGAAAATACATAAAATGCTTGGCTGTTTTGTATGCAAAAAAAAAACTCGAAACGGTCAAAAAATTTGCTGACTCACTTTACAACTGATATTAAATTCAAAAACTTCGGTGTGCTCAAATGCTATCAAATTTCCTTACATATACTCATGCCGACAAATCAGATATTAATCATTATTCGAGCTACTTTGAAGCTTTAAATTTACAAGTTGAAAATTTCCAAGAGATAAATAATGTAACACATAAGGGGACTGTATATATATAAAATATTATCCAACCAAATCATTAGAAAAACTGCGTTTATTTAAAATTGAAGGGTTGTTTCTGGACAAACAGAAAGACTTAATGATTCTTTCATCCGAAGTACAGCTGAATGGTTTTGATAATCATTATCAGTCTCAGATTGTTGGAGTAAATACAAATCAATTTACTTTAAATTGTGCTGGATTTTTCGATAGTCCTCCATTACATGTTTATAACATACCTAAGAAATAAAAAATTGTAAAATTTTTGTGAAATCTCTAGCCATTACAATCTAAAAAAAACCAAATTTGTATGTATTAAGCTCCCAAACTATGGATGTCAAGGTAATTTGTGTAGTATTTATAAGAAAAATAGATATGGTATTATTTTCATTTCATAAATAAAATGATTGTTTAATCGAATTATCAAGTTTTTTTTGCAGCTTGGATGGCTTTGCATTCAAGAAAAATGCGTGTAGGTAAGCTCATCCTGCTTGTTTCAACTGAATCTTCTTTCAAATCAACAGAAGCCAACTGTTAGTTATGAGACTATTTTTCCGTTAAATCAGCAAGAGTTCTGTTTTCATGACAAATGTTTATCTGTTCACACAACTACCTTCCCTGTCAAATTTAACAGTAATTATGTTCATATCAACCGTTACTACAGTTATTTCAACAACCGATCCGTTTCTAGATCAACAACTGAAAAATAGCTGTTAATTGAACAATTTTTGCTGTTGGATGACTTTTAACAGTGAAAATCGTTAGAGCAACCCATAATTTGTTAGATTTTACTGTATTTTTTCGCTCGGTGTATAAAATGGTATGTTATCCCTTGTTTTACGAAACCCGAATCTAAAGTTATTCTTGTCGATGACCCTGACCACACCATCATGCCGCATCGCATTTACCAAAGTAACACAATTTCATCAGCGACCGAAAACAATAAAAAAAAACCAAGACTTAGCGCTGCTGATTTAACTAAATATCATAAACTTCAGATTCCCATTTAGTTCAGACAGCAATATACCTCTATACTGTGCTGTCTATGTCTAGTCTCTATCATCATTGTTATCCAGGCTGTCTGCTTACCCATATCACTCCCTCCTGCCATTTTGTCTCCTAGAAATCGCACAACAGTAGTATTGAGCTTAATTTTTATGTTCACATAAACACCTTGCAAAGCCTCTTGGTAGCATTGACTGGCTCCGTTTTTGAAAAGACGCCAGAATATACTTGAACAGATTAGTGTACCGTCGACGTACCGTAAACTGCTGTTCATGTGTATTATTGCTCTAATTCTTTTCAATACTATAGTTCAAATTCCACACTGATAAAAAAAACACAGTTTAAACAAAGCATAAATATGGTTGTGAGTATACATATTTAAAGACAAGAAAACAAACGAATACATTGAAAAAAGATACACAAAACATTGTGTCAACCTCAATTGAAGAAAAAAAGATACACGAAAAAGAGTTTAGCTTACATGATATGTAATACGCAAAATATACCTATTTATTGACATTGGATTGGATTTGCGCGTTTTCGTTAAATTGAAATGAAAAACAATTAATACATGACCCTGAAACTAAATTTTATGTGTAAACATATTTTATCAGTTGTACGGCCATGGACATGGTTCACCTATAGAACTAAATTTGATGCTAGTTTTCCGCGGAATAGGTTTTCTGAACACATATTTGATAATGATCAGAGAGGAATCGCGTTTGAATTTGAGAGTAATCGTAAACAATGATAATCATTGTGATGTGGATATATCAAAATTTGAAATTAATATTAATTAAGATACGCTGGTGGGTTAGGTAAGATATATAGGTTAGATACGCTGGTAAGGCTGTTTTTGAAAGATTTCGATTTGAATTTTTGGAATCTGATTTTTGTAGGCACGGAAACGCCGGTCTTTGTCGTTTCAGATCGAATAATTAGGGTCATATATTGCCTTTAAAATGACTAATCTCAGCCTGTTATAGAATTTATTAGTAAACAGTCTACGTTAGTAAACAGTCTATGGCTAAACTCATCAGGAGGGAAAATCGTAAGAGGGGGAATACTGGGAAGGCACAAAGAGTGCTCAAAGAGTTGGCTGCTAAACCGGTCTTTTATACCAAAGCTGATAAAGGAAATGCCGTTGTCGTAATGGACAAAGACGAATATGACCGACTAGTTATGGAAAAACTCAACAACGGGGATTACCATGAGCTTAGGAAAGATCCCTTACCAGACTCTATCAAACGAGTTGAAAGAGTCTTGAAAGAGTGCAAAGGGACGATTGGAGAGGTAAACAAGCTGCGGGTCTCAAACCCGTCATTGCCAAGAATTAGGTGCCTTCCAAAGATACATAAGGAAGGAAGTGAACTTAGGGAAATTGTCACCGCTACAAGGCGCTCCAACAAGGAGAATCGCAAAGTGGATTGTAGACGAGTGTAGGGCCTTAGGGAAGATTAGCGATAGAACAGTTAAGAATCGAGACGAGGTAATAGGGCGGCTTGGAAGAGTGGCAACAATAGGGGAAGATGAGCTAGTTGTATCATTTGATGTCAAGGCTCTGTTCCCAAGCGTGCCGGTAAAACAAGCACTCACGTTCTTTGAAGACTGGTTATTAGAGAGGAATAGCTCACCAGAGGGGAGGTTTGCTTCGGTTTGCTTGAATGAAATTATTTTACTTTCAGGGGGAAATACTTTGAAGCGATGAAAGGTGTCGCAATGGGTCCTTTATCCCCACTTATGAGTGAGATTTTTATGGATAGACTAGAGAAGAAACTTTATGAAGAAGGTTCGCTTCCTCGGGTTTGGCTGAGATATGTAGACGATATTCTAGCTATAGTTAAAAAAGATGCTTTGGGAGAAACGTTGGAGAAGTTGAACCAAGCACATAAGGACATCCAATTTTCAATGGAAATTGAAAAGAATGAGAAACTACCCTTCTTGGATTTAATGATCATAAGGAAAGAAGGTCTTTTTAGTTTTAATATCTACCGGAAGCCCACACACACCCAGAGGACAACACCATCCACGTCTGATCATTGGCATTCCCAAAAAATTGCCCCCTTTAATTCGATGATTCACCGGCTATTAACAGTGCCCATGGATCAGGATAGTTTTAACTCAGAAGTTAAATATATTAAAGATACGGCGAGAAAAAATGGATTTGACGAGAGGATAATTGGAAATCTTGTCAAAAAGAAAAAGTATAGAATACAGCGCGATCTTTTAACGACGCTTTTTACGCAGGAAAAACAAGAAACAACCATAAGAGTTCCAATTATTTATTCATCAGTATTCAAAAAAGTTCGGGTACTTCTTGAACGCTTTGATATTAAAGCAGTTCCAACCAGTAAAACTAAAAAATTAGGTACTATACTATGTCACGTCAAAGACAAAAAGGATAAAAAGGAAAAATGTGGAGTTTATAAAATTACCTGCCCAGAATGCGACAAAATATACATCGGGCAAACGAAACGGTTAGTTGGTGTTAGACTAACGGAACATAAACGGGAAGCAGCTTCAGCGAGGAAAAAGAATACAACATTAGTACGTTCAGCAGTAGCAAAGCACATATTGGAAGAGGATCACAACATAACTTGGGACAACGTGGAGGTGATCAAGGAGGTACAGCAGGTGCGAAAACTGGATGCGTACGAAAGCCTGCACATATGGAAAACCCCTATGCATAGAAGACTAAACACAGACCAAGGAAACTGTGCATCACCATTGTTCAGGCTAATTTGAACATTCATTTGATAGTGAGGAGGATAATTTAATTAATATGGATAGTAAAGTAATTAATAGGCAATTAGTTGGTAATTAATATAAGTCAATTAATAGACAATTAGTTGGTAATTAGTATAAGTCAATACTTTAAAAGTAAGCTCTATAAGTAACATACATAAGTTAGATTAAGATTAGACTGTTAGACACTGAAGAAGAGGGCAGATTACCCTCGAAATATCGATATTTGTCACAAAATTCAGTATATCTAGCTTCGAAAAGAAAAATCGGTTTTTTTATTAAAATATTTTTTTGAGCTAGAAAAAAATTGGTACACATTAAATACAATTATTTAATTGTTTAGTAACACTGGTTCTATTGGCGCAGGACAAGCAGGGGTAGCAATTCGCCCCGGGGAAAAGGTACGATTGTAAATTTCACCACGGGCGAAATTCGGCAAGCATGCGATGCGTCGATGCCACTTCGAAAGTCACCACCGGGCAAAAAGAGCGCTTATTGGTGGACTGAGGAGATACCGGACCTAAGAGGAAGAGCTCTAGCGTGCAGGCGGAGGTCACAGCGGTCTATTTGACGACCAGAAGCGTTGCTACTTGCCGCGACCCACAAAAAGGCAAAAAAAAGAACTGGGAATATAGTAGCTATAAGCGGAGAAAAAAGCAAATGTGGCAAGCTCTATGCGAAGAAGTGGGCCGGGACCCATGGTACCAAGGCTACAAAATAGTATCGGGTAGGCTGGATAGCATGGGTCCCGGCCCACCCATGGAAGTGGATGTCCTGCGGAATATTGTAGATTTGCTGTTCCCAGGGCACGAAGTCAGAGCAGGAAGATATCCTTTTGTTCACTGAAGAAGAACTACGAAGCGCGAGTACAATACATACGTATGTACAATACATACTTACTAGCAGGTGTCTTTGGAAAGTGGCGTGACTTGCCCTAATTGCAAAGGGAAATGGAGATCCTAACACACCATCACCGTACAGACCAGACCTCTGTGCATGCTTGATACTGCGTAGAAACTTCTGGAAGGGTTGTTGAAACCTCGGCTAAAACCACCTATACGAAGATAATAAAAACCAACATGAATTCCGCAGTGGCCACTCAACAATAAGTGCCATCTGCGAAATTACTAGCGCAGTAGATCGCGCAGAGGCCGGTTGTCATCGGGCTAGACCCATAGTGTTTTTGGGAACGCTGATTGTTCGTGACGCTTTTAACTCGGCGAGATGGATAGACATATTGAATTTTCTTCAGCGACATTTTCAGATAGAGGAATACTTGCTGGAAATGGTACGAGACTACTTGAAGGATCGCCATTTGATTTATGAAGCGACTCAGGGGACTGTATACAAAACCATTACAGCTGGAGCAGCACAGGGGCCCATTCTTTGGCCAGACCTATGGAATATTGCTTATGATGGTATCTTGCGCCTCGAAATGCCGGAAGACGTGCTCTTGGTGGGTTATGCCGATGATGTAACCGCTGTCATCACATCTAGAAATCCTCACCTCGCCCAACTCAAACTCAATCAAGTAATGAGAAGGGTTGAAGGCTGGAGGGAAAGCCATGGTCTGGTGATGGCAAAAACTGAACTGATACTTTGAAAAGTATCGAGCTAGGATGGTGAGCGTCCAGCGTAGACGAGCGCTGCGAACAGTTTCAGGAAACGTCGTGTTAGTGGTAGCAGGAGTAAACCCAATTGATCTATTGGCGAGCGAACGCAGGGAGGTGTTTCTGAACAGAGCAGAAGTGGGAAGGTAAATTTTGGCTGCTCAAGCACGATCGCGAACGCTTGAGATGTGGGAGGAGCGCTGTGCTACGAGCTCGAAGGAAGCATGGACGAATATACTATTTCACGCCTTACAACCTTGGCTTAATCCCGACCACGGTAAAATAAGCTTCTACCTATGCCAGTTCCTATCGGGCCACGGCTATTTCAGAAAATACTTTCACAGAATGGGGAAAGTCAGTACGGAGCTCTGTAAGTATTGTGCTAAGGAAAGTGATGACGTCTTCCAATACCTTTTTCCACTGCGCCCGCTTCAGAAGCGAGCGACACATGCTTTTCTTTTCAATTGGCCCTGTGACGCCGGAGTCAATTGTGGTGATGATGCCACAGTCAGATGACGTCTGGTCAGCTGTGTCAGCATAAGTGGAGCTGGTATTGCGTTTGAAAAAAGATGAAGGATGCCTTATAGACTACTGAAAGCCTGATAGATTTGCAGCTCTTCATCCAAAATTTGAGCGCCGAAAACATGATTCAGATACACAAGCGTGTATTCTTAAAACCGATCAAGAAGATGCTTCCACGGGAAAATGAAAATTGGGTCTTGCAAGAGGATAATTACCCGCAACATCAAAGCCGTCTCTGCAGGTCCTGGAAAGAACAAAAGGTGTCATGGCAATAGGGGTAAATCTTCAAATGCCAACCCCATTGAAAATGTGTGGGAAATTATGAAAGCAATTGGTGAGCGCTATCTGCAAAACTGATTTTTTTTTGTCCACGGTATACGCAGAAAGGCTAGTTGAAAGTATATTATACATATTTGAAGACAAGAGGAAAACTTGAAATTTTACCTGGCTATACTTGACAACGATAGGGATTACACATTCTGATAATTAAGAGATCTAAGCATAGCGGCAATTATGCTTTTCTTTGATGATGAGGATGATGATGACACTTGCGGGTTTTTCGTGAATTCTTTCAAAAGTAGACCGTGAGGCCAGAAAGATTAATGGCCAATCTCAGAATGATCAGTTTTTAGGAGCTGACATAGCGGCAGGAGTATGCTCTACGTCAGACTGCAAAAGCTGCAGGTAATAAATAATATAAGACTAAATTCACTGAAATTATTTTTATAAACCGGTAGGATGGAAATATTAACGCCTTTTATTGTCGTATCTGGTTGACGTTTCTTATTCCCGGTTTCAGCGGTGGGCCAAACTGCTATTGCTATTTCTTGGAGTAAGAGAGTCTTCAAAAAGCAGCTAATAACTAGCAGCAACAGTCTGTGGCATTGCGACTTTTTTTTATTTTCTTATGCAAGAGATAGACTATGAATTCCTTCGTTATGGTTTCTGTGCTATTTAGTTATCACTCGGTTGGTTTCGCAGCTTCACGTTAGGTTCGATCGCAATTTCAATGTGTGAACGCTGCGCAAAGACCTTAATACACGCAGTTATTGATATTTGCTGCTGTTTACCGATGTCTGCTATTATGTGACCCAAATAGCAGTTGAGGAAATATATAGCATATAAACAGATTTACAAATAGCAGGTTGCTATTGCTATTTTTTAATAGCAGTTGAAAAGTAGCAGTCTTCTATTTTGTATTCGGTTTTTCAGTATTCGGTTATACACGTATTACAAAACTTATCGAAAGTTTATGGACGAAATGAAAGCCAAGAAAGACTTAACTAAACATTAGTAGCAAGAAATGTATCTCTAAGCACTAATAAAAACAAATGAAGCAAATTGAATTTACTTGTTTAAAATACTATCTCGTTTATGTGGATAAACAGCTATTTTTTGTGTTATTTTTACTAGCGGCGGAGATATAGTTTACGCTGGAGAGATGGAATTGACTAGGACGCTCAGAGCTTAGAGGTACCTAAACTGGAAGAATAGGCACGCAATCGGTTTTGGATAAAATTTGTCCGTGAGACCAGGATTGAAGTCCGGTTGTGGCGTCAATGATGATCATGATGATGATCAAAGGCGCTTATAATAGAAGATTAGCTTCATTTCTAGTATACAAATGATCCATTCGCTATTATTAAATAACTGTCCACAATGGCTTTTTATGACATAAAATGGGTTCACAATTTATACTTATGTCAGGTTAAAAGTTAATTTAATTTTAATTTATCGTCATGATATTTTTCGGAGAACTAAGCAAACACATACATAGGTATATTGATAAAAAAACGATCACAAAAATTCGATTCAGATAAAATCGAAAATTCATTTTCTTCCATTTCGAAACTCAATCGTTATCTGTATTGCTGAATAAGGATATCGATTCTAAGAAAAAATATATCAAAATATCAAAAATTTCTTCGAATACGGAAAATATACTACCAGCAACATTCAATGTCACCAGTCCAAGATTACGACTACTATCACTCTCTTCAATCATTTTGCAATGGTAAAATAATTTTTTCGGCCTATCATGTGTTTTTTTTTCCTTTAAATTTCTATACATTTTCCTATTCGGCCTAACTATTCGCGCTATGTGCCGATTAAATGCTTTGA
Source organism: Nemotelus pantherinus (assembly GCA_963978885.1). Lineage (NCBI taxonomy): Eukaryota > Metazoa > Arthropoda > Insecta > Diptera > Stratiomyidae > Nemotelus > Nemotelus pantherinus. The sequence continues at coordinate 57,192,218 of OZ022264.1, read as the reverse complement.
ATGAAGGTAAAATTACGTACATGGAAGAGTGTGGCGCCTGCCCATCAATCGCTATGAGTGGAGCCGCTTGTGTTGTTCGTTCGCGACATCAAAGTTGTTTTGCATTGTACAACGTATGATACGTAGGTCTAGGAAGATAACATTCTTGACGAAAAAAACGGAATAACAGTTTTCTGTTGCTTTGTCGCTCTCCGGCAACAAGTCGTATTCATGATTTAATAAAGTTGAGGAAGCTACTAACTAACTACTCGCCGCTTCGATTCGAAATGCTATGTTACTTTACTCGCTCGCTAGTAGCTATTTGAGTGGAGTACCTATCTTTTTTCATGTTGTTTTGATACGTCTTTGATCGATGGCATTTCACGCATGCTAAAAATATAGTACATGCAAGCGATAACCTTAGAAATAAAAATACTTTTGCATTTGTTTATAGGAAATTATTTGTCAGGCAATTGATTTGATTATTGTTTTATTTCGACGATTTCTCAAATTGCTTTCAAGTGTTTAACATTTTTTTTGTCGATAAAAGATTGGGCGGAGTTAATTTAGATTACATATAATTTTTTCATCAAATAATATGTTTTGTTTAGGCGTGGAAAGTTCACGAAAGACTAGAAAAAACGCATAAAGATAGACTCGCGCGTCCTGCTTCTTAAAAATTTAATTTTGTGGTAGAAAACGAATACACTCGTATACAGTATATTTAGTAGTTGCTTATGTGGACATAACAATGATTTATCATTCCACTATATTAACTTGATTATTGAAAATGATTTAGAAATTTTATCAATATCTACAGAAGTAAACACCGCAAAGACCGATTAGGAATGATTGTTGGAGCAGACATTCCACAGAACAGTGATAATAATTTTTTGACGAAGAAGAAAAACAACAATTAGCTCGAAGCCATGTCATAGATTTTAACAACAATATATCAAATGAATGTTACGATATTTGTTGTTTTGATCAGAAATGTATCGTAAACGACGCACGTCATGCATACGCCAGTCGACATTTTTCAACAGACACGTCATACACTATGTTCGATTGGTGGTGTATCGAGTATGTGCACTTTTAGAGCACATGGATATACGTATATGAACATTTTATTGAATTTCAGTTAGGTCATACTGGTGGCTTTTTTGACGGAATTGATTGGATATGAGAAGTTTAAGCTGTTAATTTAAGCTATAAAGCAATTTTTGGTAGATAGGTAAAATTAAAGTTGTAAAATATAGCCTCTAGCGCCATAATATAACAATTGATAAAATTTACATAGCGCATGTTCTCATATAACAGCGACCATATGGGCCTCCTGAGCTTTGAAATATTGCTACAAGGGCCATATAAAAAATTGATTTTCCATTGCGAAAACTCCCATATATTATGAGATTTTTCGCTAAAGACACAGTTTCGACTCCCATGCACATAGGCCAGACTACTATGCACATAGTCTCGTGGACATAATCAAAGTAGGGTATATAGCAACAACTATTTTTTTGTTTATAGTTTTGAGGATTATAATGTATTGTTTTGAATATTAGAAAATTTGCTACTCTTATAATTTATCTTAATTTCGGAATCAACTATGTATAGAGCGTTAAAAGTATATAAAATATTGACTCTGGCGAAATTAAACGGTTATTACTTGCAAAAAATCGAAGCTTTGAAGCATGTTCATTGTAAGACATTAGAAGAAGCCACGGTGAACGCGTAAAGGCAATAACAGAGTAGAATAGGTAAATGCTATCCCAAAAGAACACAATCTGCTCGTCGAAGAAAGAAGAGAAGAACAAGACGAAATAGGAGAGCACGGGAGTGTAGCAGAGGAAGAGAGCAGAGAAAGCACCTAGAGAAACATGGAAAGTTTTGAGGAGCAGGGAACGAATCAAATGAAGCAGAAAACTAATCAAATGAAACAGAGTCAGAAAAAAGGGAACAAGGAAAAAAATAAATGGAATAGCAACAGAAGTAAATAGAATAGAGAAAGAAGTAAATGGAATAGAGAAAGAAGTTAACGGAGTAGAGAACGAGGTAAATGGAATAGGGAAAGAAGTAAATGGAATAGAGAAAGAAGTAAATGGAATAGAGAAAGAAGTAAATGGAGTAGAGAAAGAAATAAATGAAATAGAGAAAGAAGTAAATGGAATAGAGAAAGGAGTAAATGGAATAGAGAAAGTAAATAGAATAAAGAAAGAAGTAAATGGAATAGAGAAAGAAGTAAATGGAATAGAGAAAGAAGTAAATGGAATAGAGAAAGAAGTAAATGGAATAGAGGAAGAAGTAAATGGAGTAGAGAAAGAAGTAAATGAAATAGAGAAAGAAGTAAATGGAATAGAGTCGTCTATTATTGGACTTGTATAATTCATGTCTAGTCGCGGGGGTCTTCCCGTCGCGGTGGAAAGTAGCTCGTCTGGTACTTGTTGACAAGGGGAAGAGTAACCCGGGCAATCCATCAGCATACCGCCCACTGTGCATGCTGGACACTGCGGGGAAGCTTCTCGAGGGGTTGCTCAAGCCAAAGCTGCTGTCAGCAGTGAGATCTGCTGGTGATCTCTCTGCCAGGCAGCACTTTCCGTATCCCTGACTACTTGCTAGCCATGATGCGGGACTACCTCAGGGATCGCTGGTTGCTCTACGACACCGACAAAGGAGTCAAAAGGAGGCCTGTCACTTCAGGTGCGGCACAGGGGTTAATCTTAGGACCTGACCTCTGGAACATCATGTACGATGATCTGCTGCGCCTGGAAATGCCTGCGGATGTGTTTCCTGTAGGTTACGCTGATGAAGTCGCGGCGGCAATCACTTCCAGATCTGCCGAATTCGCTCAATTCAGACTTAACCAAGTCATGAGGAGGGTGGATCGGTGGATGACCGAATACGGCCTCCAGCTGGCAATCTCTAAAACAGATATTGTTATGCTGACGAAGCGGAGGATACCAACTGTCATACCCATGACAGTTGGCTTCGTCGAGGTCCAGACCAGCAAGTCGGTCAGGTATCTGGGAGTGACCCTGGACACCAAGCTGACGTATTGGGATCATATCCGCAGGGCATGTGACAGGGCTCTAGTAGTCGACACTTCGCTGAGTAGGCTAATGGCCAACGTCGGTGGACCCAGTGAGACGCGACGGAGGCTGCTGATGGCAACGGCCGATTCCATCTTGCTATATGGAGCCGAAATCTGGGGAGATACGCTCCGAACTGAGAAGTTCCGGAAGCGCATTGCCAGTGTCCAGCGCAGGGGTGTCCTGCGTATCGCCTGTAGCTACCGCACAGTCTCAAAAGAGGCTGTGATGGTGGTATCGGGAGTAATACCGATCGATCTACTAGCGCGAGAACGCAAGGAAGGGTACCTCTATCGCTCAGAGCTGGGTAGAACTGAGGCTCTGACGCACGCGCGTACGCTTACTCTCTAACTTTGGCAACAACGTTGGAGTTTAAGTGCTAAAGGACGCTGGACGGCTAAGCTAATTGGTCTTATTGAGCCTTGGCTTAACCGGAGCCATGGAGAGGTAAACTTTTACCTTTGTCAATTCTTGACAGGGCACGGTTACTTCAGGAAATACCTGAACAGAATGGGTAAGGTGGTCACACCGTACTGCCGGTACTGTGTGACTGAGCTCGATGATGCTCAGCACACATTCTTTATGTGCAGTCGCTTCGTAAGTTTGAGGCGCACCATTGAGTCCACGATTGGCCTGGCAACGCCTGAGACGATCGTAGAAGCAATGCTGCGAAACGAGGAGAACTGGCGCGCAGTCTCAACATATCGTCGCTGTGAAATCAAACCGGCATATCTGCAAAATACACATTCTTCGCTAGAGCGCTTTAAAGTTTTCGCATGTGGGCTATTTCCACGTGAATGCAAAGCGGCAAAACACCATTAGATGGGTTTTTATTCAACTTTACGATATGCCGGTGCGACATAAAAATAGAGGGGAAAATAAGGAATTTTTTGATACCAAAAACTCAAAAACGCAATTTTTGCAGATATGCCGGTTTGATTTCACAGCGACGATATGTTGAGAAAGTGCTGCGCATAAAGCGGCAGGAGGGTTGCCTTACCGACCCATGAACAGTGGTAGTTTCTGAAGTCCGTGGTTACCGATGGGTAAGTCAGCACGACTGGGTCGAAGCAGTGCTTAGGCGGGTCCCGACTCGGAACTTCGTTGGCTTGTAGATGGTCCTTTTTTTAGTGAGTCAAACCTCACATACCCCGAGGTGATAGGTCACCCGGCGATCTGGTAAGCAGATTTTTTTTTGCCATCTACACTAGGGGGGAAAAAAAGTGGAATAGAGAAAGAAGTTAATAAAATAGAGAAAGAAGCTAATGGAGTAGAGAAAGAAGCTAATGGAGTAGAGAAAGAATGTAATGGAGTAGAGAAAGAAGTAAATGGAAAGGAGAAAGAATGTAATGGAGTAGAGAAAGAAGTAAATGGAAAGGAGAAAGAAGTAAATGGGTTAGAGAAAGAAGTAAATGGGTTAGAGAAGGAAGCAAATTGAATAGAGAAAAAAGTAAATGGCACGGCGAAAAAAGTAAATGGAATAGGGAAGAAATAAATAAAATAGGGAAGAAATAAATGGAATAGGGAAGAAATCAATGGAACAGAGAAAGAAAAGTAAATAGAATAGAGAGAGAGAGAGAGAAGTAAATGGATAGAGAGAGAGAAGTAAATGGAATAGAGAGAGAGAAGTAAATGGAATAGAAAGAGAGAGAGAGAGAGAGAAGTAAATGGAATAGAGAAAGATTCAAATGGAATAAAGACAGAATCAAATTCAATAGGGAAAGACACAAATAAAACAGGGATAAAAGTGGCATAGAAGTGAGAGGAACAGGGATAAAAGTAACATGAATAGTTATAGAGATGAGAGAACCAGGTAAAAAAGTGAGAGGAACAGGTACAAAAGTAAAAGAAGCTTGAATAGAAGTAATAGAAACCGGATAAAAGTGACAGAAACAGGGATAGAAGCGCGACGAACAGGGGTAGATGCGAGACGGGCAGAGATATAAGTGAGAGGAATAGTGATATAAGAGAGAGGAATAGAGGTATAAGAGAGAGGAATAGAAATATAAGAGAGAGGAATAGAGATATAAGTGAGAGGAATAGAGGTATAAGAGAAAGGAATAGAAATATAAGAGAGAGGAATAGAGATATAAGTGAGAGGAATAGAGATATAAGTGAGAGGAATAGAGGTATAAGAGATAGGAATATATATATAAGTGAGAAGAACAGGGATAGAAGTGAAAGACAACTAATTGGAGGAACAATTTTTTACTTACGGCCAGAGAAGGAAGCAATGAAAACAATGCGGGAAACGAGAAGAAATTAAAAGAAAAATCAAGGAAATGAAATGTAAAAGCAAGGAAATGAAATGTAAAAGCAAGGAAATGAAATGTAAAAGCAAGGAAATGAAATGGAAAAGCAAGGAAATGAAATGGAAAAGCAAGGAAATGAAATGGAATTGCAAGAAATGGAATAGCGTGAAAATGCAAAAAAAAACAGATGAAAAAGCAAGAAACTGAAATCGAAAAGTAAGGCAATGAGATGAAATAGCAAGGACACGCGATAAAAAATTAAGCAAATAAATATGATGGAGAAGCAAGAGAATACAATGGGGAAGCAAGGAAATGCAATGAAGAGAGAAAGAAATGTGATGAAGAAGCTTGGAAATGCAATGGAGAAGCAAGGAAATGCAATGGAGAAGCAAGGAAATGAGATCGAGAAGCAAGAAGGGGAGATGGAAAACAAAATGAGATGAGATCGAAGAGAACGGAAACGAGGGGAAAAGAGTGGTAAAGGGGGGAAAAGAGGGGTAGAGAGGGGAAAATTTATAAGCTCAAAAAAAAATATGTTGAGCGAGTACAAATCAACTTGTGAAGCCTATTGACTAGCTTCCATTCTACATATAATTCGCATGTGGAATGCAGGGGAAATAACGGCAAGCACAACTCCATCTAGAACTTTTACATTGCTGTATTGTTGTAGTGTTACAATATTATGAGTAAAAAATGCTTTACTCTGATAGTCTTTTTATAAGTTTTGATGGAAGTAGATTCAGCTGAACTGTGACAGTTAAAGCAGCAATATCTTTCAGGATAGACTTAGTAGAGTGTTACATAGCTTATTACCGCACATGAATACATAATTCTATGAAGGAGCTATCAGACTTTATTTTCTGAGATTGCAACACGGCTAGTTATATAACAGCCGTGTAAGTTAGGATAAAAAACGGCTGAAAAGTTGCATGCCAAACCTTTTTGGATATAATTTCATGTCCACACTGGGAATCGAACCACTATCGCACATACTAATTTTGAGGATGCCAAATGCAAGGACACTAAACTTCCTTTCAACCCTTTTAATGAAAATGACTCCGATGAATTTAAGAACATGCAACAAAGAGATTTAGAGACGTATTAGGTCCGCCCCATTATATGTTCTTTTTCGAATAACAACTTGGTATGTTTTTCGAGCAGATTGTTGTTTTCTAAAAACCCACCACCAATCATTATTACTAACTCAAATGCAAGGACACTAAACTTCCTTTCAACCCTTTTAATGAAAATGACTCCGATGAATTTAAGAACATGCAACAAAGAGATTTAGAGACGTATTAGGTCCGCCCCATTATATGTTCTTTTTCGAAAAACAACTTGGTATGTTTTTCGAGCAGATTGTTGTTTTCTAAAAACCCACCACCAATCATTATTACTAACTCACAGCCGACATTCCAAGTATCAATCGAAAATATCAACTTCTAATTATTTGCTTTAAGCTTCATAAGCCTAATTCGATAAACAAATTCATAAAAGCCCACAGAAGCTAGATAAATTTTATAACCTGCTGACAGCCAAATCAATCTTTCGCATCTGACCGCCCACCTATCTGCTACTATGCTCACTTTATCAGTACAGTCGTCTGGAAAAAGGTGGCAAAAACATCAGCCACTTCGAACAATGCTAATTACCCAATTATGGTCGCCGCATATAAACCACTATGCAGTACAGTATATTAACTCGTGACTGATTTGCACGTCATTACAGCAGACGACAATGTAATCATATTTTTGTTTTTCCACTGGATATTTACGAAAAACTATTGAAATAACAACGATGGCTATCGCACTACTATCATATCATATATGGGAAAAACTACACTAAACGCGACAACGCGACGATTATCTTATCTAAATCTTAACTAATTTATGTCGCCTCGCCTACGAAACAACGATCAAAACAACATATATATGTATGTATGTATTTCCAAATGAACGACGTCAACGTAAAATTCTTTGATTCGATTGGTATTCTCTAAACTAAACATATTCATCACGATGCGGATACGTATCGATATTCATTCAATATTCAGCAATGTGTTTGTGTTGTACACACAATTAATTAGTATTGTTATTATTGCCTAAAAAAGTGACCCCGATCAGTACACTACTCCGTATTATACTGGAGCTGTTCTTACTGTTGTTGTTTTTGCGCTAAGGCTGCCGTTACTCATTTCAGTGTGACAAATTTTGTTTATTTGATAAAATTATTTTCAGATAGAAGAGTTATTTACTTGCTGGTCATACACATGCGTTGACTTTGATATTTTTGTGGGTTTTTTTCCGGGAAAATGTTGGTAGTGCGATATGATGTCGCATACTGTATGGCAGATAGATATTTTAATGAAGAGATTTAGTCATTGTTGCTAATTGACAAATATGGGCAATAGTTAATATTATTTTGTTTTGGTATTTTTTTCGTGAAGCGTATGTTCAATAATTAACAGAAATTTTCGGAAGGACAAATATATTTTTTCTGAAATTCTTATTTTCAACGACACAAGCAAATTCATTCATTCAAATCATTTTTTTGTCGTTCAAATTCACATGAGATAACTGAATTAATTACGAATGTTCCACACATGAAAAATAAATATCTGCGAATATATGACAGCTGCAACACAACAGTAAGAACATTCAAAATTTTTTTAATTCTCGTTTTTTTTATATCAGGTCTAAAAATGCACAGATTAGCCTTAATCACTAATAGCCAAGAGCACTGGCGAAAAGTCGATATTCCATTCAATTGTCAAAAAAGCAGAGTTATGTCGCTTGACATTGTTAAATTTCAAAAGACGTAAACAACAAAAATATTCTTAAAGTGAATGAAATCAATTGGGTGCCTGTAGCTTCCATTCTATTTTGCTTTACGTTATCGATGTGTGTGTGGCATGTATGTATGGACTTAGCAGCAGCACAACTACATTCAAAATCAAGACGGAAAGAATTAGCAATTCAAATTTAATCGAAATCGGTTCCAAGTGTCTAAGAAATTTTCCCTCTATCTGTTTTCACATTTCATTTGCACACCAACCGGCGACAGAGACGAGAAGAATACGACAATATGACGATTAAGGCGACGAAAGAAAATGAAATGGGTGGCGGAGAGTGGTGTGAGCAATGAAATTAAGAATACGATATAAAGTCAAAAGTGTTTTGGCAATGAACAATGTCGATGAGATAGTCAAGAGCGAATTTGTTTTGAAGTTTCCGATAATATGTCGATGATTGACTTTCATTCGAATAGTTGAACTCAGAATGTGACTGCTAATTTCGCATATGATCCTGGAAAAATGTGTAGCAGGAGGGAAAGTGAAGTTTATAAGAAGGTTAAGTGCATAAATATACTCAAATATAATGTTTATAAGCATGAGAACTATCTTTTTGTTTAAAAATGAAACTTCAGCGGGTTAATTTTAATTTAATTTAAAATGGAAGATAACTACGGGATTCTTCATTTTAGAAATTTTTTGTTTTTGCTGCATGCATTGTTTTTATACATCTATGAATATCTCACCATTGATAACAAACACATGGCAGTCAAATGGTAGCATAGTCCACGGAGACGTCATCGGGTGCTGGCTACCGACGAAGCAATTGAAAGCCCGAGAAATGCCTGCTGGAAACAAAATCTACAGCTCTGCTACTGAATCCTATCTTCGACCTCCCCGAAGATGTGATTTTACAATTTCACATCGGGTGGCTGCCGGGAGCCTTCATGACATTTCAGATCATGAATGTTGCCAACAAAGGAGGATGAAAGCGAGTTTCCCGCGCCTTAAATCGGGAACATTAACCAGACTGGCCCTCCAGGCTGGGGGTTGGGCAATGGGCCAATAACCCGTTCCCGTAAAACTTTACTTATTCAGGAACCTGATACTTCGCCTCGGATACTTGGATTGGATGAACGTAAAATTGGAACCTGGAAGTGCGAATCCTGTACAGACCGGGGGCCATCAAAGCCTCCTGGAACAGGTCACTCACTGCAAAGTAAACATTCTCGCTGTTCAAGAAACCAAACTGTTTGGTGCTGAGATTATCCTTCCGAGAACAGAGGGGGTCAAATTGACTCCATTGACCTTTTTGGCCGATCGCAGCGCTTAGGCCTGCGGGAGAAGGGGCGTACTATAGGCTCCTAAGTGTATTACTTCGTCTTGACTATAAGTTTACACCGTTCGCATACAGTCCCAAGTCGTCAGTCGTCGTTGAAAAGCCTTTGAAGCAGATTAAGGGGTCAAATAGACCCCATATGTACTCGACATCAATTTTGAGGTAAAAATTCAAAATTTTTTCCTTTATAAATCGGTAGATTAATTTAAAAAAGCCAAAAAATAAGTTTGCAAGTGCTTTTATTTTTTCTATTTAGCAATATGACGTATAATCTGCGTTCTAGTGTACGCAATAATTTGTTAGCCGAAGACAATGATAACAATTTTGGCGACATTGATTCCTCCGAAGACGACCATGTCTCGGAGCAATTAGAATCTGATTATTCAGAAGATTATAATTTTTTTGCAACCCTTTATATAGGGCTAATGTTTTTTTATTATTTTACTATGTCTGGGAAGTATCCATATCCATTTTCAGCCCAAAATGTTAAAAATTGACAAAGTTATGATTTTTTTAAATATGAAAATTTTAAAATCTTCACAATCGCCACCGTAAATATGCAAAATAAATACCTTTTTTTAAGGGCCACTATGGGGCTAATTTTTTATAATATTGTCATATCTTGAGAGTATCCACTCAAATTTTTAGCCAAAAATATTGAAAATGGAATAAGTTACGATTTTTTTTTTTTTTTTGTAAAAAAGCTGATTTTCGAAAAAAACTGTTTGTTCTCGAATTTTTTTAGGTATGTTCAGGGCATTAAGGCACTTCTAATGTACTACTACTAAAAGAGAACTATTAAAAGAGGTCTCAAACAATACTTACAATTTTTTTCAAATGAAAATCTTCAGTGGCGGCTATTCTATAGACGTTCAAAAGTGGTTGGGGTCAATTTGACCCCAATTGTTCTCGATGATCGAAAAATAGGTGTGTTCTCGGAGGGTTAAGAGTTCGTAAAATAGCCAAAATCATTCTGGAAGTCCATAATTTTTGTTGATGAAGTAAAAATTAATGTTTTTGGATTTGATGGGCGGCGATATGTTCGGCAAAAACTTAATACAGAGTTTAGGAGGAATCATACTACTCCCACTGTAAAACACAGCGGAGAGAACATTATGCTATGAAACTGTATGGGACCATCTGGTCCTGAAAATATAGATTTTGGGAACGGTATGATGGATCAAACATGTTGCCTGGGTATTCTTAAAAGAAATATTAACCAAAATTGCTGAAAAATTAGATATTTTATACAATTTTGGCCTGTATCAGGACAACGGTCTGAAGCACAATTCGGAGCAATGTCGGCTTTGGGCTATTTGTAACTGTCCAAATGCTATTAAAGCGTTCCGAAGAGTTGGAATCTAGCAAGAATACATTATGTTGCCGTCACCAAGCATGAAACAGGTAAGTCGACTGACCCAAAGAAAGCGCCGAGAGTCGATGGCATACCAACTGAAATGATTCAACATGGAGGGCCGACGTTACAATCAGCTATGTACATAGTTTAAATCACCTCCATGTAGTGCATCTTGGAAAACGCTAAATGATCTAACCCCCACAATTTTCATGATGGTGACATGAGAGTAGCTGCTCTTTAGGTGGTGGCTGTTATGACATCATTCCAGAAGTATCACTCTGTACTGTACTCTATAAGTAGTTTCTTGATGGCATCACTAGAAAAAACGATCTTAGTTTCGCAGCCATTCAGTTAGCTGCGTAGGTTCAGTTGGGTGGGGCACTGATTTTGTTCCTCCCAAGAGGACTTCTGCCAACAGTCGCATGGCCTCTTTACTTTGAATAGATAATTATGGAATCATTTAGGTGACTATACATTCGAGTTAAGATAACGGAACTGAACTTCGACCCAACTACACTGATGGTTAACAAAAATAAAGCTAAAACATCCAAACCAAAATTGCCCTTGAAGTGACCGATCCGATTCTTCATCGACGTATCCTTAAGATGGAGGAGAAGGGATTGGAAACTTTGCTTCCCTGTTAACAGGAGGAGAAGTGGCTGGATCACGTGCTCCAGCGACCACGGTAACTTGTTTGTACCTCCGTTTATCAAAAACCCTAAGCGGAGTTAAATATCAATTCTTCACCTGTCGTAAAGATCATATTGTGCTTAGCTACGACAGCATTAACATCAATAATAGCTGTGCAAAGCGATATAGTGCATTTCCAGGAAAAAAAATTATATTTTTCCCTATAGTCAGGTACAGAGACGTACCCTTTATAAAGCTAATTTGAGTTACCGAACTAATTAAGGGTCTTTTTGCGAACCTACCTGTGAAATTGTTTCGCTCCTGACCTCAAAGATCCTTTTTTATCGCCGTGTTTATCGTAAGTAGTATTTTATACGCGCTACCTGAAAAATCATTATTTTTTAAAACCTATCGTAGAGGGACTTTGTGCTTTTTCATTAGGGCTTCGAATATGATACAAACAAGAATTCAAATCCAAACTCTTGGCTAAATACGAAAATCCGTTTCCGAAATATCAAGGACACTAGGCGTGGACAGGAAGACTGTACGATTAGGGCTAGAAAGGAGGAAAGGCGATCTACAGGACAAAGAACGTTCCGGTCGACCGACAACTCTTTCACCTACAATAAAAATAAGGAATATGGTGGAAAACAAGCCAGACATTGGAACAAGGACAGCGACCAAAAGGATAAATCAATATAAAAATTACCAACAACGGCGAAAGACAAAGTCTCGATAAACGGTTCAACGGTACATCAAATCGACGAATTGGAGAAGACATGCCTACGTGAGACGAGTAAAGGCGCTTCTTACTGCAAAGAATGTCACAGATAGACTTAACTTCTGTAGAAGGTTGCAAAGCGAAGGATTCTGTGAAGGTAGTGCTCTTGGAAGGTCTTACAGAGCGAACGTACTTTTTACGGACGAATCCCCTATTGTTTTGCAACCAATGCCAAATAGGCAAAATATGAGAGTTAGAACAAGTGATCCAAGCACTATTTAACCCATACAATAGCCGAAATTTGACCTCAAGATAATAATTGCAGGAGGAATCAGCTCACGTGGAAAATCAAGACTTCATGCTGTTGAGTTCATGTTTATTACCGGAACAGCATTTTACCAGCTTACGCAGTATGTCAGGATGACAAAAAACAGTTTCCACATAAAAATTTGGTAATTCTTATGCAAGATGGGGTAGGAGCGCATACAGCAAAGGCAACATTGACACTGGCAAAATCGATGTTTTCACCTGTTTGGGAAGATTGGCCTGGAAAATCTCCTGACCTTAACCCAATCGAACACGTTTTGGCTAGACTTCAAGTGAGTGTATTTAGACATTAGATAACAAAGAATAGACGACAATTAATTGCAAGAGTACAGCAAAAATGGAGCAGCTACACGGAGGACGAATTAGAAAATTTATGTGATAGTTTTGGACGACGTATTTAAGAATGTTAAGATAATAATGGTAGACATATGCATTATTCGTAATAAGAATAATAATCTGTATTATGTTAACATTACAAATAAATTTGAATCTCTAATTTATGTTTGTTGGTTTGCTTTTTATAACAAAAAGTTTGTGGGGAGAAACTCTTGGGCCACTCTATACATTCAATATCAAATTTTGGTTCTGACAGTGTTGACTACCCAAATCTAATCGAAGTTGTTATTGGCGTACGCAAGTTAAGTATAAAACAACGTTAATGATTAATCTTGAATTAATATTAGTTCAAACAACAACAAATCCTTGGTTCATCTCACAGTACATCAACTCAAGAAGTATTCTGCACATAGAAGCTTACCAAACAACAAAGCATCAAATACTAACATTATATCCAATTGATAATGAAATCCGACCATTCACGCAACATTGTTTCAACAAAATTCCTATCATATTAAGCACACTCCGCTGTCTAACAATAATAACATGTTGCTTCCCATAGACCTTGCTGACCACAACAAACATAACTCATAGCACCCTGTAAATATCATTCGTTCCAAGGCTAAGGTTAAGGCAAAGATCACAATATATGATAGTACTACTTGATGCGAATATCTACTATGAGTATTTCAATGCTTGTTTAGATACACGCGACTAGGCATTAACCTCAATGGAATTTCTTCTTCTTCTTCGATTCGTTCGTAGCGTACACACATTTCAAAAACGGAAAACGGGAAAAACAACCATGTTACAATAAAACACAATCCGCACAACCGAAGAGCTGAGCAGCAACAAAGTATGATGTAGATGATAATGATGATGACCATGCCGCTTATATTTAAGGCCCGGCTAAAGTTGCTGCTGCTGATGCTGCTGCTCGTGCTGCAGCAGCCGTTGACGCTGGTAAATGATGAAATCGAAAAATTCGAAATCTTGTTGCTTTTCTCATACCGATATGAGAGGTATGTATTTTGCGAGAGGAAAAAAACTAGTTTCGCTACGAAAAAATGAATGATACATACGAAAATGCTATTAACAACGGTATTCGCAAAAATTTTAGTAGCAAGAAGAACAACAGAAGATGGTTCTTTGATGGGAATTCGAAAAGCTCACTGTGGTTTAGGCATTTGGACGAATATACATATGCTAGAGGCAAAGGTCAATTGATTGGAGTTTCGGAAAAATTAGGCGCCATGCGTATAAGTACAAATTGTTTGGGTTTACATTTGAAGCGACAAGCTACTCGGCATATGCATCGTTTATCCTAAAAGGAAAAATTGGTATAATATATACAGATACTTCAGAAATTACAGATACAAATAAACTTTAGTTAATAGCTATATTTCCTGAAGATTAAATGATTACAAGCTATTAACACGACCTACAGATTACTGTCATTTCAAAGATGCTTGTTGCAACAAAAAAAAACTAGCTTTCGAAGGATAATTTCTTCAATATCATATGACTGAGTCGCTACTGATGCACATCAAAACTATATCACTGAGCTACAACTGATTCCCTGGATTCAATCAAACAGAAATTGTCGATTCCGATTCATAAATGAACACGAATTAAAACTTGCACTCAACTTTCGAAACAGGGGAATTTCCCAACTATCCAAGTTTCATGTCACACTCCACAAAGAATAAAAGAACTCACTTGGTATAAATAGAATATTCTTAAGACATATGCTAATTTACAACTTTGATTTTTACAGCATATAGTGTACCTACAGTGCCGTTAAAAATGATAAGACACTACATGTTTTTCGAGAAATCGTAAAATAACAAAACAATCCTAAAAATCTGTGTATGTATCTGAGATTGCCGCACCACATTCCCCTGGGTAATTAGCCGGGGATTTTCCGTATAGCATATTGACTAGCATATTGATTAACTTTGCAGCTAGCAGGAATCTTCTTGTAAGTTCAACATACTTCCCACATTGAGACATTCACAAACGAACGTGGGCATCTCCAGATGGTCGCACCTACAATTAAATATACCACGTTCTCGTAGAAAAACGGGTGGCCACCAGCATTCTTGATGTCCGAACACTACGCGGCGCGAACTGTGATTCCAACCATTACCTTATCAGAGCGAAATACCGATGTCGTATATCGAGGTGTGAAAAACACTCAAAATCACGAATTCCGAAATACGACCTAGAAAAACTCAAGAAAACTCGGTAGCTATTACATGCATGTCGATGCTCGAAAATCTTTTCCAAGATATCCTGCTGGCGGAAGAAAACGACGCAGATATCGAAACCATCTGGACGAAGGTAAAAGAAGGAATCAAAACAGTAGCAGAAAAGACCTTAGGACATAAACGCCAAAACCCTCGGAATGACTGGTTCGATGATGAGTGTCAAGATGCTATCACAAAGAGAAAAGAGGCTTACAAAGAATTAATCCAACGACCAACACGGGCTAAAACCGAAAACTATAACATTCTCTGGCGACAGGCAAAAAAAAGTGTGTCGCCAAAAGAAACGCCAACTTACCAACGACAAGATCCAGAAACTGAACGAAAACATAACCTATAACGATCTACAAGCTGCGTATTCCTCAATCAAACAGCTACGCGAGGGATACAAACCGCGAACGAGCCTTTGTAAGGATGAAAGTGGATCCATCATCAGTAACTCGGTCGAGATCAAAGAAAGATGGGCGCGGTGTTTTAAACAGCTGCTTAATCCCGCGCCAACGACAAACTCAGCAGATCCAAATATCCCAGAAGCAGAGCAGGACATTCACATCTCTTCACCAAGATTCGAAGAAGTTCAGGCAGCCATACGTAGCCTTCGAATAAATAAAGCTCCTGCAATAGATGGAATACCTCCCGAATTACTCAGAAATGGTGGAACTCTTCTTTGCAACATTCTCCACCAATTAATACTTAAAATTTGGGCAGCAGAACAATTGCCAAACGATGGGCGAAAAAGTATTATATGCCCTATTTACAAAAAAGGATACAAATTACGTTGCGAAAACTACAGAGGCATTGCTTTATTATGCTCGTCCTATAAAGTGTTGTCCAAAATTATTGAACGCAAAATGAAGCCCTTCTATTATAACATCATAGGAGAGTATCAAGGTGGCTTCAGGTCCGGACGATCTACGATAGATCAAATATTCTCAGTCAAACAGGTGCTTGAAAAATGCTGGGAGTATAATATCGACGTGCACCAGGTTTTCGTAGATTTCAAGCAGGCATATGATAGTGTAGATAGAAATACACTTTACCGAATCATGCTCGACTTGGGAATTCCAACAAAACTCGTTCGCATAACCAAGGTGACAATGATGAACGCCGAATCTCAAGTCAAAGTCAACAGCTTTCACACTAACTCAGGCTTAAAGCAAGGAAATGGACTGGCCCCGATGCTATTCAACCTTGCTCTAGAACACGTCATCAGAAAGATACCAGCTGATACAACAGGCACACTACTGTTCAAGTCCACGCAAATAGTAGCATTCGCCGATGACGTCAACATTATGGCACGGACCATGTCAGAAGCAAAGGAAGCTTTCCTAAGTTTGGAGTCAGAAGCAAGGAAAATAAATCTACGGGTCAACGAAGATAAAACCAAATTAATGACCCAAACAAGAAAAATGGCGCCAATCAGATAAAACTTGACCTCAGGAGACTACAACATCGAGAATGTAGATAACTTCATCTACTTAGGAGTCCACCTTGACAATGCAGGCAGTGAAAAGGACGAAATTTAACGACGAATAAATGCAGCAAACAAGGCATACTATTCCATACTCCCCATAATCAAGTCTACGAACGTGCACTGGAATAATATACAAAACACTCATTAAACCTGTGCTTCTCTATGGAAGCGAAGCCTGGACTTTGACTACGGACTCCGAAAAGGCTCTGGACGTATTTGAGCGCTAAGTGCTACGACGAACTTTTGGCCCCATACAAGAAGGGACAGAGTGGAGAATGCGATACAACAATGAGTTGTACCATATATATGACGACCCACCTGTATCCACATGCGTTAAATTACGAAAGTTACAATGGGCTGGCCACGTCGAGAGGATGGAGGTCAATAGACTACCTAAAAGAACGATGAAAGGTAGAGCAGAAGGGAAGCGTCCAGTTGGTAAGCCGAGGAAACGTTGGGAAGACACGATAGATGCAGACAGCAGGTCAATACTGGGGTTCAACAATTGGAGAACCAGGTCGCAGGATCGAGACGATTGGAGGCGGACGTTACTGGAGGCCAAGGCCCGACTTGGGCTGTCGCGCTATCGATGATGATGATATTGACTAAATAAAGAAAGTTAAGTTACAGGTAGGTAAAAGAGATAAGACACCGTACATATTTGCCATATTAGAATAATATTAAAGTAATGAAACACAAACATTTGTAATATGTTAAAATTATATTGAGCTTCCTTTCTTTTTTATAATGTCTATAATTCTTTTTGGTAGACTTTTATATAATTTTCGAACATATTTTCTGGAAATCTGGGCCTGTTCAACAATGAATTGACGTTGTCACTTTGACAACGGAGACAGATGGGCAGATAGACAGACAGCTGATCGGGAAATTTAATGCTGTGTTTTAAATTGTAAAATTGGATAGTGGAAATTCAAAAACCAGTAATTGTTCAAAGCTGGAATATACCGAAATTTTCACTATCCAGTTATTTTTCAAAAGGGAAAAGTTAGAATAGAAATTTGAAGTAAAAGTCAGTACATCGTCAACCTTTGAAACCATTCGCATTGTAAATCGTTTTTTCGAAATTAGAAAGTAGTTAAAATTTAAAATCGTGTCGTTTGAAATCAAATATTTAACCGAAAATTAGAAAGTTTAGAATTTGAGATTAGAAAGTGTGTTGAAAAATATTAAAATTGAATAAATCAGTGAACTGAATTTTGCTTGGTGTTTTAATTTAATCGGGAATTCTCACAAGGTGAAATTTTTAAGATTCGAAAGAAACATTTTGGTCCTTCGAACCGGATCGTGTCGCGAGTCAATTTCGGTAAAAGTGGTTTGTGAGACAATTGGCAAGATTTTTCCTTATTTGAGCACTGAGTAAGTCCTTTCCTTTTTCCTTTTATGTAACTATGCATACAGGTTAATAAAAATTAAATTATTTGAACGCATAACTGTAACACATCGTTGTGCATTATTTGAAATTGATATTATACTATTCATATAATTGAAATTTGAATAAATTGAAAGATCATTTGAATTGCTCACACAAACAAGTGAAGTGAATAAATTTGGTACATAATTCATACCAATATACTGGAATCTGGAAATAGAGTGGCATATAGCTAAATCAATTAGATTCGGAATTCAACCAATATATCAGATATACATTCGGTATTTGTGCATTTATATTGGGCATGTAAATTTGCAATTTGCGGTGAATTCGAAAAGTGCAATAAAATTGTGAAAAGTATCGGCAGCTTTTGATTCGTACTCCGTGTTAACGGGAATTTGTAAGAACGTGCTGAATTCACGGTATTTCCCTTCCGCCATAACGGTTGAATCTCCGCCACGGTTAGTAACCTTTGTTCGTATACAACTGTACATTCTTTGTAATCCTTATTGTGCACTTTTCAATCACACTTAAATGGCTGACGTGCAGAATCTTATTGTACGACAAAAGATCGCATGTGATCAACTTGCAAGATGGCAAGTAAATTATCGTAAAGATTCCAAAGCACGGAAAACAACGGGTTATTACCAATCTTTGCTTAGCAAAATACAAGCTCTTTACGAGCGCTTCTTGGAGACCCATGAGCAGATTTTGGAACAAGTGAATGAGAAGATTGTGGAATTGCCGTATTTTACTGAAGACTTCGATAAATTTGAAAATCTTCATCTAAATTTCCAATCGGAATTGGAAGAATTATTGCAAGGGGCGCAGGGGGTTGAAGGCAAGCAGACCACGAAGACGCAAGTGCAAACAAAAACTGATGAATTAGAGTTGAAACTTCCTCGGATAAACTTACCTAAATTTACGGGAAATTATGAAGATTGGGTGCCATTTAAGGATCTTTTTGTATCAATTATCCATGGTCGGGCTTCGTTATCACAAGTGGAAAAGCTGCATTATTTAAAATGCAGTCTAGGTGGTGAAGCGGAAAATTTACTCCGACATTTTGCCATAACTGGAGCAAATTATGAGTCCGCGTGGAACTTGTTAAATGAGCGATATGACAACCAACGAGTGTTGTTAAATGCTCAATTTAAGAAATTGTTCAGCATTGGTAATGCATCCGAATCCGCTACTGCATTGAAAGGTCTTGTTGATCGTACTGTTGAATGTGTTCAGTCAATTGAAAATTTAAAGTTAGGGGATTTATGGCAATACATAGTGGTGTATCTGACAACCCAACGATTACCTCAAGAAACCCGTCAGCTGTGGGAGCAAAATCAAGCATTAAACACCAAATTGCCTTCATTTGATGAGTTAAAAACCTTTTTAAATCAAAGATTTCGTGCTTTAGAAGCTTCCGGGATCGATCGATCTAAACAATTTCGAACTCAATCCCATACTCGCAATGTGCATTCAGTACAAACACATTCGTCACCTTTATGTGTTCATTGTCGAGGTCCTCACCGTTTAGTTCATTGTGCACAATTTAAACAACTGCCCCATCCTAACAAATTCGATATCGTTAAACGAAATGGGCTATGTCTGAATTGCCTGGAT
Source organism: Nemotelus pantherinus (assembly GCA_963978885.1). Taxonomy (NCBI): domain Eukaryota; kingdom Metazoa; phylum Arthropoda; class Insecta; order Diptera; family Stratiomyidae; genus Nemotelus; species Nemotelus pantherinus. Next base: position 57,172,646 of record OZ022264.1, on the reverse strand, counting down.
AGAGGACACTTATTGATAAATTGTCCTAGCAGATTCAAATGTTTGAAGTGTCAAAGGTCACATAATACACTTCTGCATCGAGATGATCCATCGGCCAACAGTGCAACCAATCTGTTGTCATCAACATCACAAGCGGAACACTTGCATGTACATAGCATTAACACATTGAACCGACGAGAAGTTCTTCTAGCCACAGCTGTCGTTACTTTGCACTCTCCCATTGGTCTTGTCACATTAAGAGCGCTGCTGGATCAGGGATCACAGGTTTCTTTAATTACAGAATCTGCCGTGCAACAATTGGGTTTAACCAGAAAGTCAGCCAAAGTAAATGTGTCTGGAATCGGAACCTCTGATCCAACTAAAGTAAAGGGAATAGTACAAATCAGCATGCACACTCGAACAGGAGGCGTATTGGATTTCGACGCATACATACTAGATAAATTGACCAATTCAATTCCTAACAAAGCAGTGTTGACATCGGATTGGGACCAAATAAAACACTTGCAGCTCGCCGATCCGTTCTTCGACCGTCCTTGTCGCATTGATGTTTTATTAGGAGCCGACGTTGTAGGCAATGTGATGCTAGGGGAAATGATGAAACTAGTCGCGGGACCAATAGCACAGAACACAACATTAGGCTGGGTGATATCTGGACAAATAGAAAATGCAGTCGTGTCGACGGTTCAAAGTTTCAAAGTAGAAACAAACGCTGATGTGGAAGTCAATGAGCAATGGAAGAAGTTCTGGGAATTAGAGGAAGTGCAACCAAACCGAATTCCAACTAAAGAGGAAGAATTTTGCGAATCATTCTTTGTGGAAACTACATCTCGGGACAAATCGGGTCGTTACTCTGTGAAATTGCCGTTCAAAAGCATCGAATGCCGAAATTCCTTGGGATCTTCAAGAGCCACAGCTTTGTCTAGTTTTTCATCGCTAGAAAAGCGTTTTCAAAAGGATGAAAACTTGAAAAAAGAATACACTAATTGCATTCAGGAATATTTGGATCTAGGCCACATGAAGCTAGTAAGCGATATTAATGAGCATATATTCAAAGGAGATCAACGTCAATGTGTTGCACATTACTTACCACACCATGCAATCCAAAAGGAAAGCAGCACAACAAGATGTCGAGTCGTTTTCGATGCCTCGAGAAAAACAACCTCTGGTATATCATTGAACGAAACTTTGTTTGCTGGTCCAGCTATTCAAAACGACCTCATGACCGTGTTGATGAAATGGAGATGGCACCGCTTTGCTTTTGTTGCTGATATAGCAAAAATGTATCGTCAGATAAACATGCACTCGAAAGATGCACAATTTCAACGAATTTTGTGGAGTTCTAATCCATCCGAAGAAATAAAAGACTACGCATTGACCACGGTAACATTTGGTACAAGTTGTGCACCGTTTTTGGCAATTAGAACTTTGAGAAAACTGGCAGAAGATGAACGTTTTAGATATCCCAATGCATACGACTCGGTGATGAATGAATTTTACGTAGACGATCTGTTATCAGGAGAAGAAGATTTGGAAAAAACAATCAGCAAGCGGAAAGAAATATTTGAACTTTTGCACTCTGGAGGCTTTCATCTTCGCAAATGGATTAGTAATGATATGCGAATTTTAGATGGTGTGCCTGTCGAAGATTTGGAAATGCAAATGTCTTTGGATTTGAATTTAGACCAAAGTTATAAATCGTTAGGAATTATGTGGCATCCACTAACTGACCAACTTAGTTATCGCGTTAAACTAAGTGAAGAAAGCAATGCATATTCAAAGCGGCAAGTATTGTCAGATATTGCCAGGCTCTACGATCCTTTAGGCTGGCTATCTCCCATTATGATAACCGCTAAAATTTTGTTGCAGTCACTTTGGTTACATGGTTTGACATGGGACGAGCCTTTAGAAGATGAATTACATAGAACCTGGATCGATTTTAGAACTAAATTACTGACTCTTGGAAATCTAAGAATACCTAGGTGGGTAAACTACACAAAGCAATCGAATTTGGAGTTACATGGATTTAGCGACGCCTCATCAAAAGCTTACGCAGCAGTAGTATATCTTGTTATTCGACGTGATGACGAAGTTAATGCGCATCTTCTAATATCCAAATCTAAGGTGGCTCCCTTACGAACGGTTTCAATACCACGACTGGAATTATGTGGAGCAGTACTGTTGGCAAAATTAATTGCGAAGGTAAAACTTGCATTGAATTTGATGAGTATCAGTACTTCGTTATGGACTGATTCCGAAATCGTGCTTGCATGGCTAAGAGATCATCCAACTCGATGGACAGTTTTCGTCGCCAATCGAACCACGGAAATTTTGAACCACGTTGGGAATACTCCTTGGCGTCATGTTCCATCCAATCAAAATCCCGCTGATTTAGCATCCCGCGGAATCCATGCTTCTGAAATCTTCGACAATATTTTGTGGTGGCATGGACCCAGCTGGTTGACTCAGGATTCTAGTAATTGGCCCCGCAGTACCAATTCCTGGAATACTAAACTGGAATGCAAAAATACTCTGTTAGTTCATGTTGTTAATGAATGTAACCCAGACCTCGACACGTTGTTAGATAAATTTTCAACTTTGTCTCGTTTGATACGAGTAACAGCCTATTGCTTCCGTTTCTTCGCTCACATATCGAAACAATCTAATTATAGCGGACATTTAACAACAATCGAATTACAGCAATCGTTTAATTTCTGGTTAAGATACACTCAATCAAAGGAATTTGGAAAAGAAATCTCGACGTTACGAAATGGAAAGGTCATTGGAAATCACAGCCTTCTCAGGAATTTGAACCCGTTCATAGATGGCACTGGAATATTGAGAATTGGAGGACGGTTAAACAACGCAACTTTGCCATACGACGCTAAGCATCAAATCATTTTACCTAAAAGAGGAAAATTAGTGGAGTTATTAATACATCAAACGCATGAAAACACTTTACATGGACAAACGCAGCTGATGTTGAATATGATTAGAAGACGGTATTGGATTTTAGACGCTCGTAATACTATTAAGCGGGAAATACGCAAATGTGTAAAATGTTTCCGGGCGAAGCCGCAAATATTAACCCAATTGATGGGAAGCTTACCAGCACCTAGAGTAAATATGTCCAGTCCATTCACGCATACGGGTGTCGATTACTGCGGTCCAATTGAGTATCGCGACAGACGAGGACGTGGATACAAACTACACAAGGGATACATCGCAATATTCATATGTCTAGCAGTCAAGGCTATTCACATCGAATTCGTCAGCGATTTGTCTACAGCAGCGTTTCTCGCAGCACTGCGTCGATTTATGGGACGTCGAGGACTTTGTAACCACATATACAGCGACTGCGGTACTAATTTCATCGGAGCTTGCGCGGAATTGCGACGCATCGTGAAAGGAAACACTTATTATGCTGCAGAAGTACTCGCCAATGAAAATATCATTTGGCATTTCAACCCTCCTGCTTCTCCACATTTCGGTGGACTGTGGGAAGCCGGAGTGAAGTCGATTAAACAGCATTTACGTCGAATTGTTGGAGGAGCAGCATTAACTTTTGAGGAAATGTCAACCGTGTTAATAAAAATTGAAGCTTGCCTCAACTCCCGGCCTTTATACCCTTTATCAGATGACCCCACAGACATCGAAGTGCTCACTCCAGCTCATTTTCTAATCGGAAGAGCAATACTTACACCACCTGAACAAGATTTTACAGCCATAAAGGTGAATTATTTGGATAGATGGCAGTATGTTCAACGTTTGACACAGGACTTCTGGAACAGATGGAAAATTGAATATTTGAATCGCCTGCAATCACGTCCGAAATGGCTTAACAAAGAAATAAACCCGCGTGTTGGTGATATTTGTATATTAAAGGACGAAAGAGTGGTATCCTATAAATGGCCGTTAGCCAAAATAATTGAACTTCATCCTGGAAAAGATTCATTAGTGCGATTGGTTTCCGTGTTCTCAAATGGCAAAATTTATAAACGACCTATATCAAAAATCGCGTTACTACCGATCACAACAAGAACTTGAACTTCATTATTGAATTAATAACGTATCAAATATACTTATGAAATTCGGACTGTAATATCAAGTATTAACGATAAACTAATGAATTGATGAATCGATTAACCCGTTCGAGATAAATGAAGAGACAACACTTGGAATAACAAAAAAAAAACAAAACAATTGACATCGAATTAATAATAATAATTGAATCAAATGAATTAACCTTAATTTAAAGTATGCATAGTTATCTCAATCTCTGTTCAACGTCTTTATACCATACCAAACCCTTTTCCCTAATTTCCCTCTAATCTTTTGTTCGAGGTGGCGAGTCAGGGCGCCACGTTAATATAACCCTTGGTTGCTGGATGTTATTTGTCTGTTCGGAGTAAATGCCACAGGCAACACTAACATCATTAACGTATGGTTTTCGACTCCAGTAATCCATAATTTTTCTGGACTATAACGCATATACTTAACGGACCAATGTATCAACAAGGAGTTTATGATCGGTAATTCAATATCGATGTAAAACATTACTAAGCATATATTTATAGCTGGTAATCCTGATCCTGTCGGACCAGCGGGGGGAGGATGTTCAACAATGAATTGACGTTGTCACTTTGACAACGGAGACAGATGGGCAGATAGACAGACAGCTGATCGGGAAATTTAATGCTGTGTTTTAAATTGTAAAATTGGATAGTGGAAATTCAAAAACCAGTAATTGTTCAAAGCTGGAATATACCGAAATTTTCACTATCCAGTTATTTTTCAAAAGGGAAAAGTTAGAATAGAAATTTGAAGTAAAAGTCAGTACATCGTCAACCTTTGAAACCATTCGCATTGTAAATCGTTTTTTCGAAATTAGAAAGTAGTTAAAATTTAAAATCGTGTCGTTTGAAATCAAATATTTAACCGAAAATTAGAAAGTTTAGAATTTGAGATTAGAAAGTGTGTTGAAAAATATTAAAATTGAATAAATCAGTGAACTGAATTTTGCTTGGTGTTTTAATTTAATCGGGAATTCTCACAAGGTGAAATTTTTAAGATTCGAAAGAAACAGGGCCCATGCAGAGCTAATAGCTTTTTCTAATTCCTTTGTGTTTTGAAATTGTTTCGATTCAGTGTAAACGATTCGGGTCAGTTGACCCCAACCATTTTCGATTATATTTAGTTCTGGAGACCTTGCTGAGAAATCGAGAACATCAATTTGTTGCTGCTGAAAGTACTGTTTAACAACGTTTGCATTGTGAGATGCAGCATTATTTTGTTGTAAAGTAAACGGTTGACCCGCGTTTTCTGCCAAATTATTGTCAAACTCCTCACGACGCATTTCCACATTTCGTAAGTTGTTTATTTTTCCAGTTAAAAACCAAGTGTTTAACCGTCCGGTGTATCATATAGCATAGCAGCCCAAACAATTACACTTCCGCCACCATGCTGTCTCTTGCTCAAAACTCTCGTTTCTTTCCTTATGTCGTGGAAATAATAGCTAAAACCGTCGGGTCCGTCCAAATTAAATTTCTTTTCGTCTGTAAAAATAACAAGATGCCATTTTTTCTTCAGCAAAGACCAGTTTGGCGCTCTTGTGCTGTTCGGTGAGAGGCGGTTTTCTTTGCAATTTACGGCGTTTGAGATACAGTAGAATTCGCTTATAACGACTCCGCTTAAAACGTCTGACTGCTTATAGCGACCTAGTTGAATCGGTTTGGTTGGTTTCTCATACAATAGTATTACAAAACGTTAGCTTATTACGACTCCGGTTATAACGACAAACCGTTTATAGCGACTTTATTTAGCTGAATTTAGCTTTTACTTGTCCGGTTATAACGATGAAAGTTTGTTGTTTTTCCGTAAGGTCAAGCGGTCGTGTCTCAGCGCCCCGTTGATCGTTTGTTTATTGTTTCCCCGCAATTCCGAGCCACCAAGCCAGATGCCGTTCCTTGTCTAATTTGTGTGCGTAAAAACGTCAACGCCTAAACAACGAAAGTGTTTTACTATTGAAGAAGAGTGCGATAAGTCGACGTTTAGAAGCAGGTGAATCAAATGTTGACTCTTGTGAAGGAGTTTTATGTTTCTTACTCTTCTATATCAACAGTAAAGAATAGCAAATGTAAGATTAAAGAGCTGTTCAATAACAACGTTTTGATTCTCAGCGAATTCGGGCGTCCACACAGGATCTAGTGGAGCAAGCTTTGCTTCAATGGTTTAAAGTGCAACGAAACGGGGATATACTCCTCCGTTGTCTTATCCTACAGCATCAAGCCTAGTTATTTGCTTCGCGATTCAATGTACCGAATTTTACATGTTCACCAAGTTGGATCAATCGCTTCAAAACTAGACACAACATTGTGTCTGACAAGATAAGTGGAGAATCAATGTCGGTGAGCCTAAATTATGTTAGTGATTGGCTTTGTACCGTTTGACCCAATTTGCGTGCAAGTTTAACAAATGAACGAATCTTTAACGCCGATGAAACTGGGTTATTTTATAGACTAACACCAGACAAAACTTTAAAATTTAAAAGCGAAACGTATGCTCTGGTGGAAAACTATCTAAACAAAGGATAACGGTCATGGTTGCGGCGAACATGAATGGCACGGTTAAAAAAAACTTATCGTGCAAAATATTATCACCAAAGGTAGTGAAGCAGCCGGAAAAAACGAAAATGGTGATGATGACGAGACTGAAGGAGTGATCGAATCCTAGCATCGAAGAAGCTCTCAAAACTGCAGACACTCTGAATTCCTTCATACATTCTAATTGCTAAGTTGACGAAACAAAATTAACAATGTCTCGTCTTATTAGCTTATTACGTAATTCTTATTATAAGGCAGAAGCCAATACACTCTTTTTCACTATTTTTCAGCTTCTAACTAGGAAATGTATGCCTGTAAGCTTACAAAACTTTAACATGTGTCTCACATTCTGTAAAACACCTTACTTCGTGTTTTTCCATTAAATTAGTTTTTCTTATGATAACATCGCGTATCGTTTGTATTTACTTTAATATGTGCTCTGCTATGTATAGGTACATTTCCAGAATCGCTTAAAACGTCGTCCGTTTAATACGACGGCAAACGTTCGGTCCCTTAGCCGTCGTTATAAGCGGACGCTACTGTACTTTGCTCGCGCGATAATTTTTGAACATATCTGATCTTCGTTTCAACGCCCGCCTTTGCCGCGATTTTTCGTGCGGTGAGTGTAAAATTAGATGCTAATCCAATAATTCTCTGTTCAGACCGAGGGCATACAGCTCTTGACCGCCCTTTTGACTTCTTTTTGCCATAATTTTCAGGATTCCGAATAAAGTTGCGGACCGCAAATCTGCTCCGCATCACAATTCGAGCAATTTCTGTTATGGACTCTCCTTCGCCGTGTAATTTTTTTTATAATATTCGTTACTTCGGCAGTCAACTGTTTTGCTCTACCTATTGTCACGAGTCCACAACACAAAACTAGTAAAAAATCACCTTAAAATATTGAAATCCAATTCTATAAATACTTTTCGTCTTCTTTGCGGGACAAACGATCACACCCGAAAAACAAAGAAGGGTTTTCCTTGCTGTCTTATCTTTTTTACCTACCTCAAATACAACTTTCTTGAATTACTCAATATAATATACGGAAAACCCCCGGCTAATTACCCCGGGGGAATATAATGTTGTGCTTCCTGGGATTGTTTTGTTATTTTACGATTTCTTGAAAAAACATTGGGTATCTTATCATTTTTACCGGCACTGTAGCTATGCACCCATTAATCGATTCAATCTCAATGTCAATTGAATTTCTCATAAAAATTCATTGGGAACGGAATTCATTGAATGAAAGCGATAGGAAAGGAAGATCCCCATTTTAGTCCAATCCATTTTGCTCACATCTTACACAATATCACGGAACGATCAATTCCAATGACTTCTATTTCAACCGAAGTGACATGATCTTACAGGTCATCTTGGCGTCGGAAACCCCATCGAAATATATGTACATTCATTCGAACTTATGCAGATTCGATACAGAAGACAAACCTTGAGATTGGCAGTATTCGCCATATGAACTTTCTTTCTATTAGTAACCAGAAAACTGTGTCGCATGAACAGGATCTGATGACTATGATTTTTAAGTGATGGTATATATAAAATAAGCAATGACGTTAGTGATTGCTTCAGAGGTTAAATGGGGTAGGATGATATTGAGAGCATTTTTCAGTTACATGAATCATGCCGTGGGTGTGGCGGAAATGTGCTATGGGATTCAAAGTTGGGTATAGTAAGTCTCTAAACATTTGTTTTGCTTTTTATCGCAAGCTAGAAAAAGTGGTTCGCTATACCAAATCCAGGAAGATATTATTCAAAGAATTTAGATTTTATTCAGTGAATATAAATGTATGAAATACTCTGGTAGAACAATAAAGTATTCTGGAGTGTAAGAGTAGAACCAACTGTCGTTGTTCTCCCGAAAATTAAATCTAGACAAGCCCTTCATAATTAGATAATTAAATTTATCTAAGCTTACAGCACACTCAGTTCAAGAGATGTTAGCAAAAAAGTGATTTCGTCGAACTTGGTTGAACGGATGAAAAAAGAAAAAAGTATTAAAACTACGGAAGTATCTGCCGTTGAAGGCAACAGATATTTAAAAATTTTGTTCGAATGAAGGGAACTTTATTCGTATTTTTTATAATTTGATCGTATTGGGGTTTTGGTGGCTGAACCATTTATATCACATGGAAAACTTTCATGGTAGAAACTGGATTCCTTATGAATATCTGATGTTCGTTAAAATAAAATGACAAATTTTTAGATTTTATCTTGGAAAAATATATTTGACAAAATAAATAAGAAAATAAACGAAAAAGAAGCTATCCAATTTGTCTTCACTTTGGCGTACTAGCCGCCACGTAGCGAGGGACGTGATCGAAAGAAAACTCAATTTTGATTTCCAACTTCACAATCAAGATAATTGCCTATTCGTTGTGTTTTTTGCTGCTTCCGATGGCAAAATAACATTCAGAAAATGTCCGGGTCTCAAAACGGGGGGTAAGATTTTTACTTACTAAAAAAAATCCATCTACAGACCAATGAGGTCTCGCATTATTTTAAATATTTCTTGCTAGCTTACTTATCGATGAATACTTACTTCAGAAGATACCGCGGCGTGTGAGTCGGTGAGACTGTGTGACAATTATCGTTGTTACGCAGCATCGTTCCCATGATCTATTTTGCTGTGAATAAGCCAATTGTTGGCTCGAAGTCGCTTCTGCAACTAGCGAACCGACGGTAGGCAAAGAATATGTCCTGAAAATTATCGTACTCATCCACACAGTATTGATGGTCTGGTGTACCCACCGTACTCATTCTGTTAAGATATCTTCTGAAATAACTATGCCCCGTCTGAAATTAGCACAAATAGTAGTTTACCTCACTGCGGTCACGGCTGACCTATGATTCCAGAATACCTATCAGTTCCGTCGTCCAGCAACCTTTGTTGTTTGCGTACGTGCGTGCACTAGAGCTACTGTTCTATCCGGCTTGTTTGTGATATATCGAGATCACTCCTGATACAACCGCTACGGCATCTCCCTATATCGTGCGGCAATATCGAGAGCATTTCATATCATGGAAGCTTGAAAGGCGCACTCTGACCCGCCCAAAATTTCTGCCTCGTACAGGAAGATGTCTTGTTTCGCTAGCGTCACTGGTGTTGACCATCAACCAGCACAGCGGTCCGATGGCTGCCAAAGCTTTATCACATACCTTAAAAATGTGGTCTCAATAGGTCAGCTTAATGCCTAGCACCAGTCCGAGATACTTTGCCAACTTATTGGTCAGTACCTCTGCGGAGCCTACTGCTATCGGGATGACAGTCGGATCCTCTACTTCGTCAGCTTTAGACTATGACCGGTCATCCACAGCTCCGCCCTCCTCATGACTTAGTTGAGGTGGAATTGCTAAGCGCAACAATCTATTAGGAACGATGATCAAGAGGTCAGGTCCGAAAATCGAACCCTGTGATGCCTCTGAGGAGATAAGCCTTTTTTGAACTCGTTCGTCGGTGTCAAACAGCAGCCATTCATCTTTAACACAGTCACACATCACGACCAATAAGAGGTCAAGAAAGACGAAGCTACGCTCAAGGGCCCAAGGCAAATCTGTCCACCTTGACAAATCGGAGGCCTTTTTGGCATCTAACGTCACCAGCAAAACGACCAGTCTGTTGCTGAGTGAACTTATCACGAATAAAATTTTCTATATATGACACAAACTTCAATAGAGGGAGCAGCAACTCTAAATATTTTTGTAGTTAGGCTACAAAGAAAATTAGATATCCACTCTTTTCTTATATCAAAGGGTTTCCCGAAAGAAAAAAAAAATAGTATGCTATGTTTCAATTGTCAACGCTTTCGGTACGTTTCTTTCGAATGCTTTTCTAGGCTTCGATGCGTAAAATGTGAAGAAAGCCATCCATCGAGAGAATATCACAGAATTTACGCCAAATTCCCAAAATAAACTATTCACTGCGTGAAATAGAGATACCGTGCTAATTTTGAAGTAGTAAATGCTACAAAAATCTTTCATTTAAATAGGAGCAAGAAAAGCAAGGTATTCAAAAATGAAAGCAAATTGCGAAAAAGTGATCGTGCACTTCCTCCTTTCTTAGAGACCGAGTTTTCTTCGCTTTCTTAATCAGAGGATATACAACTTACTAGACGTTTTGTCCCACAAAACTCCCCGTCCTGACAAGGACGAGAGTGTGGATGTTTCTTTGTTGCCAGCGCTTTTATAAGGATTTCTAAAGGTTTATGAGCATCTCGCCTTAGCACCGGGTCGCTGGAAATTTTGTCGGTTTTTTGGTATCGAGTCAAAGGGATTTGAAAAAAGATCTGGTACTGGCACCGATGATAATTACAAACCGATTCGGTTTGCATACAAAATCATGGACAAGATTCATCATACCGGGCAAGATTCATGAGTACAGATGGGTACAAGGTACATTGTTTGAATATTTCTAAAAGAAATTTCTTAATAGAAAAAATGCTGCCTACCTATTCCATATGGACTTAAACTGCACATCCTTAAAATATTTTCAACGTGGACAAGACGATAAAAAAAGGGATTACCGCTTAAATAAACGGCTATTGAATGAAGACTTTGAATACTCTTCGCGTGTTTTGGCAAGTAACTTGACAAGTGCCTTGTTGAAACGTTCGTCATATGTGTGTTGCGGCCTTTATAGCAAGTATTTTCTTGTGCGCTGACTGACTAAGTTTTTTTGAATAAAATATTTTCTCTTTCATCAAAAAAGTTGATAGGTTACGGGAATCAAATAAACGCAATTCTCTGAACGAGAAAAAATGGCATATTTGAACTTCATACTTAATATAATCCAATGGATTTTGAAATTTCCACCTTCTATCTATCACACTTGCACCTCTACGTAAATGGAAATTTGTTTTGGGTTATCTGTATGACACATCTTCATCATGCTACACAGTTCCGGGAAAGTACCGGGTCAGGAGTGAGAGCGACAAAATCATAAGAGATAATGGACTCATTGTTGAGACGCAGTAAACTAGAGTTCTATGACGAGGCGTGTTTGCGGAGCTGGAGGAGGCGATGCTAAGGGCGGACACTAGAAAGAGTTGCCCACAGCGATGGGTTTTATCTCCACTGCTATGGTGCCTACTAGTTGATTACCTGATGAAGTAACTGCTCTCGGCTACGCGGACGACATCATTGTAATAAAAAAAAGGCTCACACATGGATACGTTGAGATCCAGAATGCAAAATTCCTTAAATGAAAAAAACCCTATGGTGCGAAAAAGAGGGTTTATCTATTAATCCTCAGAAAACTAGTATAGTACCTTTCACTAGAAAAAGAAGCCAGTCGTAAGTCCGCAAGAAGAGGTAAAATATCTAGGAATTCACCTAGATGGGGAAACTCATCTGGGAAAATCATCTAAAGAAAACGACACTGAAGGCCACTAAGGCACTCTGGGCGACAAAAACAAATATTTCGACCCAATCGGGGACTATCTCCAAAACAGACACTATGGGCACACAAGCAAATGGTGAGACCTATCGTCCTATATGAAGCTGCAGTGTGGTGGAAGAAAACCACACAAAAAACTGCTGTTAAAAAACCACACAAAAAACTGCCTACCTGCTGATTACAGGGAGCAGTTATGGAGGCCAACGACATGAATGGAGGCCTTTCTAAACCTAGAACCGCTACACTTCAAAACTCAAGAGGAAGCAGCAAAACAGGCTATTAACCTACAACAGGCCTACCAGTACAGATCAGGAGACCGTAAAGACCACCTCAAAATCCGGGAGGACATCATGCTTATAATGAAAAGGTTAAGCTTCAGCGAACATATAAAAATCAAAGCAGCCTTCGGAAAGAGGATCAAGGTCAGAACTCCATCAAAGAACAAATACGAGGATGGCCCACCTTTCTCGTACAAAGGAGCGAAAACGTTTTATACGGATGGTTGAAAGATGGGATTGTGGAGTAGGAGCAGGAGCAGGGGGTACTGGAGATACTGGGGCTTTATAGAAGCAGATACGGACAAGGAAATTAAAACATGGAGCAAGAAAAAGATTTAAAGCTACTGGCTTAATCTTGAGGGTTTAAAACGCTCCAAAAAAATTCCCTGGCTCTCTGCAAAAGCGGCATAAAAGCCCTATATGGAGCACTGACAGGCAACCTTCCTTGGAAAAAGTATCTCCACACAATAAATTAGGAGCGCGACGACTGTTGCAGATACTGTACTTACTTCAGAGTGTAAAACACATCTCACACTCTGTCTAGCACTAGCTAGACGAAGATTAGAGCTCATTGGCTTTGCTCTCCTCTCCATCAAGGACACAACAAATATCCCGTCAAGAATCATATCCAGGTCCATAAGAAGCCTGGGCATCCTATCGAACACAACGCAGAGGAGGCATAATATACCCAGGAGGTCGCAGTGCTAGGAGCTTTCAGAGCCCACTACAATCTATTCATCAATCAATCCAATACCTGGTAGATGAAAATATCTGACCCCGAGCTTACACCTTCTCCCAACTTCAATGCATCATCTTAGAACAAGATTCCCTGTTTTTTTTTTGTAGGAATATATGCAAACGTTGCAACCATTTACTATATTTAGATGGACTAAGATCGTTCGTCCGGGATTTCCTTTATTTTGTAATTGGTGGTAATTGCAATGACCGTCATCCAGCTTGGAGTATCGAAACGAGAATAGCTTTGGATCTTCATTCTGAGAATGGATGGAGAAATGTAGACATGAAGTACAACTGGTAGCTCCCAAATAACCAATCGTTCGACGATCTTCTTCAATGTAGACTTTTTTCTAGCACCTTGCAATTTTGTGACTTAACATTTTTTTTCGGATTTTTAAATATTTTGTCAAAGAAGCAAAATTTGATCACATAGCTTTTAACCTTTTTATCAAGCTTGGAGATAATATAAACCTACTTAACTTTTATCAACTATAAATCTATGAACTAAAAGCAGTTTAGTGGCCAGATTCCGGTCGAACTTGCGCAGATTCTCACAGAAATTTCATTTATGATGACGCCTGACTAGAGTCCATCAGAAACACTAAGCTCTAGCAAAACCATGCTTTGAGGAATCTCTTTAAGACCTACAAGAGACATCTGAATAAATTCAGTGACCAGTTTATACTCTTTTATGACATTCTTGACGCTTTAAATGAACAAACGCTGGTTACTCTACTGAATTCGCTGAAAGTCTTTACATCATCATGCTTGGTCCTGATATTTGCGAAAACATTAACAGCTTCAGTGAAAGGAAAAAATTGCCTTTTCATTCAGACGATAATTTCATTCCCGATGATTTTGCCGACCATTTTAAACGAACGATTATATATATTATTTTAAACTATATACTTAAAAAGATTCCCTAGAGTTTTTACTTATTTCTTGCAAATGTATTTAACAATGGCATCCACTTGTCATATTTTTTCAAGTCATGGAAGATCAGTAAGATGTTCATTGGGCCGAAGAAATTTGGAGGACTAGAACTGTCTGAATATAGACCCATTTTGCTCCTTTCTAATTCAGGAAATTTCTTGAGAAAGTAATTCCCTGTAAAATTCAGCCCATAACGGACACGAATAGTGTTATCTATATTCGTCAGAGTGGGTTTCGTTCCGCTCAGAATACACTTGATACCTTGGCTATTTTTTTTTTACAGGTAAATTGTCACAAACTTAATTGATCATGACTTTGATCATGACTTTGTTTCGCTAGTAGATCTAAAGAAACCCTTTAACTTCATTATAGGGAAAGCCACTCTTTTCCCATCGCATAAGGTGCACATCAAGGCTCAATCCTGGGCCCTTTTCTTTTCAATATTTTTATCTTTTAAATCAAATCAAGTTATACAGCTAGGTACTTACAGGATTACTTGTTTTTACTTGATCAATATTGCAGCAAATTTAATTTGAAAATAAATTCAAACAAAACAGAATTCATTTTGTTCCGCAGGTGCACCAATAGGTACTTGAGGGAGCGTAAATGAACACAAACAATTTTTTTATAGAATATCAGATAATGTTAATAAAGAAGCACGTTCGGTTAGTCCTTAAGGTACTAGTACACTTTAGAAGGCAAAAATATGACAATTTTTCAAGAAATTTTTTCTCAGGCATCTTTTGTTGTAATATTATTTGATATTTGAAACAATTTTTTTTTTATTTCATTATTTATTTTTCCCTTTTATAAAGGGCGCTGAAATCATGTTCTGAAAAAAATCGTCACTACACGGCGGACAGATAATCTATGGATTGGTAAGTTTGAAACAAAAAATTTTAACAGGGTTTTAAAAACTAAGGTCTCTTACATCGTAATTTACCACGGTTTTTAAAAACCAAAAATCAAAAAAGAATTGGCGGACTTGTGAAAAAAATGTCAAAAATCGAACCTTTTTTTTCCTAGTTTTTTTAACGCCAAAAATTTGTTTTTGATTTTCTTTGTCATATTCTGGTATATTACGATGTAAAATAATCTAACAAATAAAACGCACTAAAGTTTTTTAAATTTGGTTCAGTGAATCCGGAGATTATCTGTCCGCCGTTTTAAAAAACCTTGTTTCGAGAAAATCGTGTTTTAAGTTTTTTTTCATTTTCTTTATTTAGAAGTTTTGATAAATCGAATTTAAGCATTTACAATCGGTTAATCTGCAATGCCTGGACCATAAAATAGTACGCCATCATAAATAAAAGCCTGCTCTTCCTGTTGTTGAGCTTCTTTTCTCGCTAAACGCCCCTCCTTTGTTGCATCTTTCCTGGCTTTCTCGGCCATTGCAATTCTTTCCGCGGCCTTCGATATTCATAAGAAGCTGATCCAATGGTGCAGCCCATTGATTCCATAATTTCCAATAATGTCACTCTTCCTTCGTTGAATATGGACAGTGAAATTTGGACCCCCAATTCGACGACATCCTTTCCAACTAATGTATGCTTAGGAATAATTGCCCACAGTGTTTTATTATAACACTCGTTGTTGTTCTGTGTATTTTTTTCTAAGCAACGTATCAATAATTCTTCATCCGGTAACTTTTCGAACACAGGTTTTACGTACTCCTGCACCTCTGGACTTAGGGCCGGTTTATGTTTATAAGGAACGTTATCTGCTTGCGCTTTTAGATATTTGCACCACTCTGGATTGCAATATTCGTGCCGCGGTACAGCATCGGTTGAAATTAAATGATAAAATCCGGCCCATATTTCATTTTTCATATCGACAGAGGAATTTGGATTTCGCTGAATAGCTAAGGAGTAGTTGGTCGACATTTTTTTCATAATTTTACCGATTAAATTTGTAGTTTTTGGAGGCGCAGGCTGTTCATTTTCTAGTTTGCTCCTTTTACGTCTTTTTGTTGGCGTTGATTTATTTTCTGCTTTTTCCATTTTTCGCTGTTCTTTTTTTTCCTCGGCTCCCCTAAGTTTACGCAGTTCGGTTCAGATTTTTTTTGCCTTTTTTAGATGCCAAAACATTCGTTTTCCAAGTTTTTGAATTACAAAATCTCCGTATGAGTTGGCATTTGAAATACTTGAAAAGGTCTTCGAATCGCCATCGCCTATATAATAGGCATATTTGGCGTTATGCAGGTTTGTAGAATTTTAAAAAATTTCTGCCATTCCCTGCACTTCCATTCCTCCAGATTTACTGGTGAATGAAGTGTTTTACTCGAATTTGTGTTGGCTGCCTTTATTTTTGCAAGATCTTCTAGCAGATATGCTTTTTTTCATTTTCGAACTTTTACTTCCTTTTCATTTTTCAATAGCAAGCAGTTGATTTATAGAAGTCTAAATAACCACTGAGAAAGCCGCAAATATAATTTATATAGGAGAAACCGGTATTTTGGAGAAGGGGAATCAAAGAGACCCTACACGGCCGACAGCAGCCTACAACAAGCCGAAAACGCGCATGCTCTCAAAGTCAATATTTATAAATCAAAGTTTCGAATTTCGAAAAATTATTTCAGGAGGTCATTTTTGAAGTTATATTGAGTCGAAAAATGCAATAACAAAACAAATCGATTTTTTTAAATCTATAAAGTGTACTAGTACGTTAAACGTTCTGAAATTAGATTTTCGTTAGCAATGTGCAAAGGCAACATCATAGTAGCGTCAAACTCATGATTTTCCAACTATACTAGCACAGCCCATGACCCTCTTTTAAATGTGGAAGAACCAGTGGTAGAAGTATGTGGAGCCTTCCCTTGAAATATGCTATTATTGTAGCTGTGCAAGAGCATGTTTTATGGGTAATCTACATTAATTACTCCAGCAGTACTCGAACTACTGATGAGAAAATGTAAAGTTGTAAACCATAGAGACACTCCATAGATTAACTTTCAAACTCCAACTACAACAGCCAGCCTACTTGTAAATCATTGTAGATCTATTGCCAATTTCAGCTTCAGTCTACCACTTTTTTCAGAAATTACTATCGACTAGTTAATACCAATAAATGCAGCTTGACCATTTAACTTAATTGATTTTCATTCCAGCACGTCAACAAATACATTTTTCGGAAAACTGTGATACGAATTACTGATTTACTGCACCGATCATCAAAAACTTCTGAATCTTGCTAGATCTCACAATTTTCAGACATTGATTTTACCCTAGTCGCTGCACGATTAAATGGAAACCACTTAACTTTGGACTAAAAAGTCGTAAAATCTCCACAACATGCTCGATACAACTTAATTTCGGAATGGAGCCGGGAAAACAATGAGTTCTCTCGTTTAAATCTAAGTCAGCTATCAATCTGGTGTGGACGCCAATGACCTACCACTACCACTACGATATTTCTACAAAATCGTGAACTATGCCATCGGTATGTCACATATTGACATACGAATGTCTTTCGTTCCCTTGATTGAACGATCCGTATGACGCATAGAGTCTCGATCTTAAAGGTTTTTACGACGTTATCAAGTCAATGAACTGTCGAATGGAAGCGTTCTGAAGAATCCAATTTTAAGTTCTCTTGTAGTTTTTTCTCCAACATTTTCGTGGTTGGTTTTCGTTCGATTGCCCTGTCCCTACCGCGAAACTATGCGTGTTTCAGCTACTACTACAGCACTCGAATCGACTCGCTCGTTTTATAATTTCATCATATATAGTTACATTTTTACTGCGGAATGCGTATAGCGCACAGATATTTAGTTCAGATTATGAATGAAAAAGTCAGAGACGCGTGAGACATAGATGGGTTAGCTGTTAGGGTATGGATTGATAGTTTGTAGCATCGATCATTAGCCGCAAACTCAGATAGCTTTAACGATTCTTTTTCGAAGTGAAAAGTATTTGTCAATTTTATTTGACGGTATTATCTACGATACCTTGACTCATTCCTGATTATTTTTCAATCAGTTTACATTTACACCCTAGAGCGTGATATTTATGATAGTTCCTGGTCTCAATTAGCGCCACTACGACAGCATGTTTACTCTGTAAAGCTAAATATTTGTTCAACTTCCGGTTGCCTAAGTTCATTGGCAAAAACATTTTCTCTTGTTATTTTCCATCAACAAGTTATAAAAATTGAAATGGAAATATTTGACTCGTAATGACGATTACGAAGTTTGTTCGGTGTGAATAGAATTTTTAGGAGTATGTTTTATGTGTCATTCATACATGTCACCTGAATAGCAAGAACGTTTGAAATCCACACGTCAATTTCATTATTTTGATTCAAACTGACATTCGTATGACATTCTGAGTCAGATATGTTATTTAGAGGTGTAAGCAATGGAGATGACATTTTTGATTGGTTTTCGAAGATAATTATGTCAGTATGTGTACATAGGTTTATTGGGAAATGCTATTGAAAGATTTCTACTGCCATGAAACCGTATTATCCGATTTAAATGCATTAATACAAAAGATGGTCTGCATGTCAGAATACATCAGACGACTCGCGACCATTCATCATTATGTTGTCAAACTCTTAGAAATCCATGACGGAGGAAAGCTGATGGACCGGAAACTTTCAATCATAATGGTTGATCTAATTCGGACATATTACCGACAAAAAAGCAATTGAAATATGGAACAAGCAAAACATTGATGACTATATTTTTCGATAGATATATCTAAATTAAAGCCTATGGTATATTAGTTGACAGGGAGGTAATAGTTGGTAGGGACAGATGGTAAATTTGAATTCCTGGTTGAAATGGCGATTCCGAATTTTACCCTCAATTAAGGGTTTAATAAGCATTGCATATTATGATCCGTAAAATAATGATTCAGTCGCAGGCCTTGACAAGTTAATTATTTTCTTATTTGTTGGAAAACTTGTTTATTGTAATCTTTTGAATCAACATTGTGAACATTTACTGTTAACCCAGTGAAATTTGACATACAGTGGCTCACAGCTTATTTCGACCAGCATGTAGAAAAAATTTAAACTGGCAATAAAACCTAAACTTAACAAGATATTAAAATAATTTAAACGCAGATTGTTAGTGTAATGTTCATGATTATCATTTATTCATTTTATTTTTATTTTTACATATTTTTATTATTCCTTAGCAATCAAAATTGAAAAAAGGAACTTAAAACAATGCCACAGCTTATTTGACAAATTGATTATTTTAATTCAATTTGAAGGCACAAAATAACAAATTCAATATTTAGTGTGACCCCTCTTCTAATCAATGACCATTGCTAGTCTCTTAGGCATCGAATCGACCAGTTTTTGTGTAATTTATGGGGTAATTTTGGCTCATTCCTCGCGTAATGCAGTTTTGAGGTCATTTTTACTCGAAATTTTCCGTTTTCGGATATTTGTGTCCAAAATGGTCCACAAATTTTCAATAACGTTTAAGGGGGCAGGATGGTTTCCAACTTAAACAACAAAAATTTTTCAATTATTTTTTTATATGAAAGTACAATATTTCAGGAATATCCTTTGAAAATTTCAAGGCGATCGGACTAAAACTCGCAGAGATACCGGTTATTTTATGATCGTGTTGCCAGGTATATTTCCACGAGAAACCGAAATAGTCTACCTCGAAACTCCTAACTACATTTTTGAAGTCGGTGCGTAACATAACTCAAAAATTAATGCACCGATCTCAATGAACTTTGCCGGACATCTTTAATATGATAAATACTCGCGGATGAACGATGGTTTTTTTTTTAAAATTTTTTACTATTTTTTACAGGCAATCATAGGCTGATTTTTTATGTGAAAATGGAACCTCAAAATTAAAAACCGCATCGAAAATCGGATATCGCATATTTTTCAACATAATTTCGTTCATCCGCGAAAAAAAACTACTATATTAAGTAAATCACTTCGATTTTTTGATTTCACATAACACTGTCAGGCCAGATTTTACGCACCGCACGACACCTTTTTTTCGAAGCGCCTTTGATCTACTGCCACCACGGGATAAATAATTAATATTTTTTTATACAATAATTCCTATATACTCTCAAAATATAGTTCTTTAATGTGTTATAAAAAATTATTCATTATTTTCACTTAAAGCTGAGAAAAAAAATCGCAAAAATCAGCTTTTCTTCGGCCTCGGAAACCATCTTGCCCCCTTAAGTCGGGCGACAGTGCCGGTGGTTGTATAATATGCGGACAGTTCCAAATCAGCCATGTTTGTACAATACCCGATTTATGTTTCGGGTCATTATCTTGGTAGAATTGGAAGTCATCGCGAATGGCCAGGTTTTGCGCACTTTCAAGTAAGTTTGATTTCAAAATTTGAAGACTGCGACTTATCTATTGTTGTTTGAATGAATTGTAGATTGCCAAATCCCGTTACAGACTCACAGGCCCAAGCCATGGCTGTGTCTTTTAAATTTTGTGCTTGTAGCCTTGTATTTGGCTTACGTCAGACCCAAAAATATTAAATTTAGATTCGTCGGCGAATATAACCGTATTCCAAAATCCAGAATCCTTGTTCAAATGTTTCTCGGCAAATTTTAAACGACACATTTTATTCTTGGCGCTAATGAACGGCTTCTTGTGTGCTATTCTTTCGTTAAAGTCATGTTATTGCAGCACACAGCGAATAGTTTCCGGGTGGCATGACTTACCCAATTCATCTTCCACTTCACTGGCGATTTTTCGAGCCGATAATCTCGGATTCTCCCGTATTTTTCGGACAATATGGCGCTCATCAGTTGCATTGAAAATCTTGTTGTGGGCCTTTCTACCCTTATCGTGCATCCTATTTTCGTGGATGAATCTGTTTATGATGCCTTGCACTGTACCGCCACTCAGTCCAACCATCTCACCAATTTTTCTGCGTGAATAGCCAGTTTTGAAGTGACAGAGGACAAGCTCTCGCTGTTGAATTGTCTTACGTGGTCCCATTTCTCAAAATTTACGTTTCTGCACGATGTTCTTGGAAAAACCAACAAGACTAATCTTGATCACGTTACAAATATAATGATCAACACAAAGAAAAAGAAATAACAGTTGCATTGCAGCATAACGGTTCATTGCACAGCAGCAAAGAATTTGGTCGAAATAAGCTGCGGCATTTTTTTGGTTGCGTTTTCCATTTTTATTTGTTTTAAAATATTTAAAAAAATATAGAAATATAAATAAAGTCAAATCTGATTAGTTTAAACATTAGCCTAGTTAGCTGTGTTTAAATAATCTTGATATCCTCTTCAGTTTAGTTTTGATAGGCTCTTAAAATATTTTCTACGTGCTGGTCGGAATAAGCTGTGAGCCACTGTAAATAAGGCGAAATTTCGGAAAAATTAGGGGAAAGCTGAATTTTGGCGTGAAACTTGATACTGGCGTGTTGAACAAACTGTCAAAAGTCCCCATCGATCCGAGTGCTGCGTTGCTTTTTATACGGGGTCAAAGGTCACAAAAGTGACCTTTCTTTATATCTCAAGAACGGTCATGTCTTCAGAAAAACAATATAGACAAATTTGTAGCTTAAAAATTTCCAACAGTTCTAACTAACAGGACCCACTTTCTCAACGGCATGTTGACATTATCCAATTTTGATTACGACTTGGAATGTTTGTGAGTTAGTTTTTCTATGTTTAAGAAGCCCATGAAAAAAACATGTAAGCAAACTTATCTACCACACTCCGCGGTAGATGGAAAAGTATGCTACGAAAAGTTACCCCCTCCCCTTGCCATAAAATGGTATCCCTGAACTTCCATCCCCAATCTTCAGCGATGAGCTCGTTGCCTACTCGTTGCCCACTGTTAAACAAGATAACATCACTAGATTATCCTGTCAATTGCCTATTCATGACATTGCAGGACCACACCCACACCCTACCCAAATCCTACCCACCGAAAAAACCAGTTCTGTAGTTTTTTTTCCATACCGTCTTATCCCACGGTCAGGACAAGGTCACGTAATTTCAGGTAAAAATTGGTTTCGAGGCTGTAACGCTATGCAGTCATCACAGGATTGGTAAAAAGAACTGATTATTCGGGGATAGTCTGCAGGAGCACACTTTTCCACCTAGCCTGCAGTGTGGTAGATATGTTTTATGGGCCTTTTAAACATGGAAAAACAAACTCACAAAGAAATCGGATAATATCAACATGCCGCAATTAAAATCGGATAATATCAACATGCCGCACACTGAGCTGAATCCGAATTCTAGCTGGACAAAAGTCAAAAAATCAATGTCAAAATGTAAGGTTTTCAGGTATAGGAAATTTTGCTTAATGCTTCAGTGAACTTAATTCCACAAAAAATTTGTTATTATAGTGAACTATAGTGTGTAAGAAGTTACTGTGAAAACGGTCGAATGTAAGTAAAGCGTGAGACGCTCTCGCGGTACATTAATGTAATCTTCCTTTGTATTATCTGCTCGGTGACATGAATGTTTATTTTCGTTTGAGTGTTAATCTAACTTGTTTAGATACCTTTCAAGAAAAAGTTTCAACCACTGAAAACACCCAATTGAAAATGGTAAGTTCATACCATTAGAATATAAGACAGTGTGATTTTGCTTCGAGGAAACTGAAAAACTCTTTACATTTCAACGCGCAACTTTTTTTCATTAGATTTCATTGACTTCAAATTTTGAGAATTTCTTTATTATGGTATAATTAATAACATATTCAAAAAAGGAGGGCCATAACGAACCATAAATTGAGATATAACAAAAATTCTGGGGTCAGAATTTTAATTTTAAAATTTCTATTTTAAAACCTAAACGGACTCTCACCTTCTATTTATACTTTATACCATAAAGACCTTAAAAGGAACATTTAATGCTAATTACTTTTTAATGTCTCGATAATGACTCGATATTGTCGACCGGTAAGGCTGTAATTTATAAAAGAAACAAAAATCACCTCTAGAATAGAAGAAGATGCTGTGCAAGAAGAAATAGAAGCACTTTCTTTCGAGTTCATAATTAATGGTAAATAAATTTTGCTTAATTTATTATTTCTCTATATATTTATAGGTAGGTTAGGTTAGGTTAGGTTAACGTGGCTGCCGATCCTCAGAGGCCCGACGACCAGCACACATAGGCACAGGAGAGGCCCGTTGTGATACCACAAAATTTTAGTGACTCTCTTCTACTCACTAAAGTCAGGAAACCATTTGCTTCCTTTGAGAAACCGGACTATCCCCTTTAGCTTTACTAGGGAGAGTTCCGTTAGGTTTGAGAGAAAGGGTGCACCAAGTGCCGCCAGTCTTCTATAGGTAAAAATGTAAAGATTTATATTAAAATGTTATTGACAATGCTCAATACAAAAATGTGGTAAATGCTCTTACCGACACGTCGAGTCAATTATGCTATTTTTGTGGATGTAAGCCTACTGAAATGAATGCATTAGAAAATATTAAAAATCGACCGATTAAGACAGAAAACTTGCAATTTGGCCTCAGTAATCTACATACATGGATAAAAATCCTAGAATAACAAAACAAAAATTCTGGGGTCAGAATTTTAATTTTAAAATTTCTATTTTAAAACCTAAACGGACTCTCACCTTCTATTTATACTTTATACCATAAAGACCTTAAAAGGAACATTTAATGCTAATTACTTTTTAATGTCTCGATAATGACTCGATATTGTCGACCGGTAAGGCTGTAATTTATAAAAGAAACAAAAATCACCTCTAGAATAGAAGAAGATGCTGTGCAAGAAGAAATAGAAGCACTTTCTTTCGAGTTCATAATTAATGGTAAATAAATTTTGCTTAATTTATTATTTCTCTATATATTTATAGGTAGGTTAGGTTAGGTTAGGTTAACGTGGCTGCCGATCCTCAGAGGCCCGACGACCAGCACACATAGGCACAGGAGAGGCCCGTTGTGATACCACAAAATTTTAGTGACTCTCTTCTACTCACTAAAGTCAGGAAACCATTTGCTTCCTTTGAGAAACCGGACTATCCCCTTTAGCTTTACTAGGGAGAGTTCCGTTAGGTTTGAGAGAAAGGGTGCACCAAGTGCCGCCAGTCTTCTATAGGTAAAAATGTAAAGATTTATATTAAAATGTTATTGACAATGCTCAATACAAAAATGTGGTAAATGCTCTTACCGACACGTCGAGTCAATTATGCTATTTTTGTGGATGTAAGCCTACTGAAATGAATGCATTAGAAAATATTAAAAATCGACCGATTAAGACAGAAAACTTGCAATTTGGCCTCAGTAATCTACATACATGGATAAAAATCCTAGAATACATCCTGCATTTAGCTTATAAACTGGAATTCAGAAAGCCAACCATGCGAAGTAGCCCTTCGAATGGAAGGATGAGGTTGACACCATGAAATAAATATACAGAAGGCTTTATGGGACTCTATAGGGATAAAAGTGAACAAAATTTTTCAAGTAAGTTGGACGTCCAACACCGGAAACTTGCCCCGCCGATTTTTTAAGCATGCAGAGGAAGCCGTTGCAGCTAGAGGAATTGATAAGCGATTAATATCTAGATTCGGAACCATTCTTCAGGTATTTATAAAACAACTTCCTCAAATTGTTCACTATGGCAATCACTTTTTCTTATTCGTTCTTTCTTAATGTTGCAGGTAATTTCAAGCGGAAATACAATCAGGGAAAAAAGTTCAACGCATTGGCTTATGATATTGGCAAGCTGTTTGTGGAGCTATATGGCTGGTACAGTGTGCCCCCCAGCGTACATAAAATCCTTTTGCATGGCTCTTTAGCTATCATACATGCTCTTGTTCCAATAGGGCAGCTTTCAGAGAAGATACAGGAGGCAAGGAATAAAGACATCTCTTAGGGAATTGTCGAGATATTTGGCAGTACAATTGATTTGGGCACCGGAAAATAAGGGTATTCGATGCGCCAAGGCTGCTGGAGGTCTTTCTCCATAATTACATCGATTTCATTTCCCAAACCAGTCATAAGGACACCAGTCATAGCACCTTGAGGGCGTTAAGAACTGCTCGCTTGAAGAATGACTCTGTGCGATCGCAAGACAGACATGAGCTTCCATGGATAAGGGTAGGCGTCAGGTAAAATTTAATTCTCAGTACTCTTCACTGTGTTGTGGACGTTTTGACGGGTCGCTGGTTCAGTGGACGGCATACGCAATGAATGTTGGGGCGCAGGATTCAACGACTCTTGTCGGAGCTGTGGCTCAGAGGGCGAAGAGGAAATCGTCTTCCACCTCATGTGACAGTGTCCGGCTCTGGAGAGGAGGAAAACGGCCTGCTTTGGGGCACTCTTTCTAACCGGTCTGATTGACTTATCGTTGGTTGACATCAAGGGGATAGTGTATGTTGGGAAGGTATCCTGATTATAGTGACTAAGGAATAGAGTTTCTTTTGTTTGTATTTCAGAAGGCTTCTTTCGACCGACAGAAACATAAACTTAATCTAACCGAGCGACAGTCTAAAAATGCTACATTTTCGCATTAAAATAAAAGTCATGCTTCAATAGCTTGGTTGCTTGAACTCTACGAGTTCTACTCGCGGAGATGTACTTCATTTTCAATCAGCCCCCGCACTCGATCTGGATGAATAATTCCTGTGCAACCAGTTCAGATCTAGTTCGGGAAAAGGCATGACAGTTCATCCTCTTGTCGGTATTTTTAAATATATTAATTGGTTGGGATGTCAATCCGGCTATTTTTAAGTTGGCTTGCTATGTTGGGAATGGTTAACATACTCAATCTTGTTGGCCAATTTGACATGCCTAAATCTCTCATGGCTCTATCAAGTTCTACTCTAGCTATACTGTTGCAGGCGGCCTTAAAGTCTACAAATGAGTAGTATAGTGGAATAAAGTGTTTCAGAGATTATTCCATCGTCTGCTTCAGGAACGAATCTAAAATTCCAAAGAGAAAAACAAGGTCTATTGTAAACAGAAAAAATTCTCAGGAGGAAACCAAGACAGCGCCCAACGTGGGCTGAAATTCTGAGGGACGAAAATAATAAAGTAGAAGGTCTGAATGGACATTGTTGCAGATTAAGTGAAAAAATATTAGAAAACTATGCACAGGAAGATAAAGATATCCTATTGTCATAACTAGTGAGATCGAACTTAAGTGCGATCCGGCTCCAAAATATTATACATATTTTCAAAAAAAAAAAATCGTTTTTTGCTCTAAATCGTACGTCATTTGAATACTCAACAATAAACATATTATTGCTTTTTTGCACAATGAAACAACGGCACAGTGAAATTCTCTCGACAAATGATTCATAAGTAATGACCAAGGTCAAGAAATGGCAAAACAACTTCGTTTACACAGCTTTTATTTACCCGATTCCGGGTCATTGATATCGTTAGTTGTAGAAAAAATCCCTTTCAAAAAAAATGTGAAAACAACACTCGTCCAAAACAATCAATAACAATAAAGTCAATTCAATGAGTCCCAGCTGATCAATTACCGCATTTTATTACCGTGTCGAATCTCCTGTTTGACGAGTTTTCGTGTCAAACCTGGCTTGAAATTCATCAGCAATAACGAAAACGCGAACCGCTGAAAATATATACAGCATTGATATAATTTTGCATAAAATGCTTGACGCAACAATCCGTTTAACGCAAAGATTACTCCAAAAACAAAACACTCGTCACGCTTTAAGCCTACACATACATACACACCGACCAGCCAAGTAAATACCCAATTTGTCACTATATAGCCGAAAAGCAGCTTATAAGTCGCCATTAAAAAACCAAAAGAGATCAAATATTCATATGTGCGAAACGATGGACCAAAAAGCATCATCAGCTCAAAGGCTTGCATACAGCATACCGCCGCATTGTAAACCGGAATCGGTGAGATGAATAAATAATTTCATCTGGAAAAGATACATGCACATTATTATCGGAACTAATCAATTCAACACAATCAGCGACGAACTTCGACCGTACCAAGTGTCATTTCACGTCGTCGATTGATTTTGAACAACCAGTATGCTTCTTCGCTTTAAATCAAATATCTGTCGGATTTATTTTTAGTGAATTGCACTTTCAAAATTTTGCCGCGCGCTCATAATCGTGAGAACGAGGGCCTGAAATCATTTTATTCAATGAAATTCCATCGAACTAGGTTCGCAGCATTCCTTAGAGATGAGCACGACTGAATGGCACAAATACTAACATAAAATCAAACTGCAAAATTATCGATGTGACACTATCGAATATTTCACCAACAAAAAATACAGTGATGGCATCAAAATTCTTTAATTTGAATAGTAATCAATCGAGGTCGCGTTTGATGTGCTGCCGATATTTATAGTCCACTTTATGCTATTAAATTTGGTTTCCATAAAAATAGAACAAAAAAAGTTCAACAAACAAAGACCTATTTTTAACACAGCTATTTTTTTTCTTAACGATTGTTTCTAATGGTCTGAATGATTTTTTGTGTTGTTTTTTAACATATTTTTGAATGAATAAAGACCTTTAAAATCGCTTGTCAAAAATATCGGAAATCGGTATGTGTGCGAGTGTCGTCATTGGTAATTTTTCTTTCGGCACTCTGTATTCTTTGGTAGATAAGTATTTCATATGTTGCTAGCGTGCCACCACTTCACATCATCGTCGCATTGTATTTTCAATTGGACATTTTTCTTGCTTTTAGTGGTATTTACTTGCGTCTGAATCGGATTGTCGATATTTTTTTTTGTATCGTGTCATCGTAGGTTTGCCGTTACTGTTGTCGATTGTTTTGTGGCAAGCTGTCATGAGTTGTCAATCAAAACGCTTGAACTTACTTTTCAATGATCACGTTTCATTTTGTCATTGAGATGAATAGTTTTTTTCTTCGCTGGTAGATACCGCTTCTCTTCGCTGTTTACACAAATCGTATTGAGTTACAACGAAGCGTTTGTAAGGATTTGAAAAAATAAAATAGATAAACAATCAGATGAAATTTGACGATAAAAAATATGAGAAATTTTTTGAATGAAATAATACCGAAATATTGAGATGTCATGAACGTTGTTAAGCCATGAACGTTATACGGGAATAAAAAAAATTTTATGTGATAGAGCCTAATAATATCGAACAGGTTTGCGCCTTGGCACATGATTTTTTATTGAGCGCATTAGTATAAACATGATGCATTATAATTTCTTCGTGACTGCGCTACTCTTCATTTTAAAGCTAATAAATACTTTTCCCTTTTCTATAAACCTTTCCGATAGTATATTGCTGCATGTAGACTAACATAAGGACCTTTGAGTTATCTTTGATCCTCGTCTGAAATTTGATTTTCATGTTCATTAATTTCATCTAAAGCGTCAAGATTGGCATGATTCGTTCTTCATGGTTCTCATTGTTCCCTTAATATCTCCACTTAGTACGTAGCATACTTGAATACTTTTCGCAAGTGTGGTGTCTTCGTTTTGTGTACCTGTTTTATACGGAAGCCTCAAATATGAATTATGGAGTAAAAAATGGAATCGTAGAGCTCAGATGCAAAAAGTACTCAACTTTCCCTAGGGAGGCCATCATCTACAAATCAGAGTTATTTGCCATTCTGAAAAACTGTACCGCTACAACCCGTTTGGGACCTTCAGGAGTCGAGATAGTAGAGACTCAATTTTCATAATCAGCATATCTATAAATTTGAATTGATTAGTATCACTTAACATTTTGCCCCTGGCTTGATTCAGGTAACCCCATAGAGCTAAATTAGCTCAAAATTCGGGGCGCGGTCACGACAAAAGCAAGTGCTCTATTGGTGCTAAGTGCTAAGCTACACGACATTTTATCTGCCATTACGCAATATATAATAAACAAAAAAGTCCGAAGCAAGATCTATGGAATACTGGTTTCAAAAGCTATCTACCGTTATCATATCAATTCAATTATATTCGTGGAGGCGATGGAGGCCCTACATAAAGTAGGGACACAAAAAAGCCTCGAGAAGATATAGATCTTCGGTCATGAGCTGCACTAAGCAAAAGTGCAATTAAAGCAAAACAATGGGTTAAATTACTTTTCGGAACTTGATTTCACTCCGAACCAAAGTTTTATAAAATCCGCCATGGACAAGGAAATCAAAAGAATGAATTGCGAATAAGATTGAAATCTACTGAGTTATTCTGAGTTGAACACTCAAAATACTGAATTAACACTCAAAATACAACACTCAAAGCACTCTGAGAAGCACTCAAAACACTTTGAGTAAAACACTCAAAAGATTACCTCAGCTTCGATAAAAAAAAGATTATCTCACTTTCTCTCACACTCTCCAGCACTAGTATGAGGTCTGGAGTTCTTTGGCTTTGTCCTTCTCTTTACCTGGGACATAAAAATTCCATCCGGGAATTTGATCAAGTTCATAAGCAGTCTGGGTAGTCTATAGGACATAACGCTGAAGAGACAGTACAGACCCAGGAGGTCGCAATGCCATGAGCCACCTGAACCCACTCCAAGCAAATTAAGATACAAGTAATTAAAGTTTGCGCATTAGCCCCTATCTTATTATGACTTTGACAAAAAGTAACCATGTAATTTGTTGCAGAGACAAATATATCAATAGAATTAAGTTTATTTAGATAATTGTAGGGCAGCAAGTAAAGCTATTAAAATCTAAAACGGAAATAACTTCAGAAAACTTAGCTTTTCAAATGTTTTATTGACAGTAGATTTTAAAGGAGGTTGTTTACAGTGCAACCAAAGATACTGACGCTAAAATGGCAATAAAATTATTGCTTTGTAGTACAAAATCAATTAAGGGAGGAAATACATGTAACTGATAAAATAAAATCGATTTTTTTTATTACATTAAAATGTTTCAAATGCTCTAATAATACACCAAAAAAAATGTTGAAGCGATATTCGTATTAGTTCTCGAGATATAGTCAGTTATAGGCAGCGCGGCGTTTCCCAGCCGGTCGAGCATACCTGCCGCGCATCCTTGCCTACTTTCTCTTCGGCGCTATGGGCGGTTTTCTAATTGTGTATTCCTACTATATTCTTATAAATCTGAAATACTAAGGAAATATAGATGCAGATGTACATTTACACTTGTATATTTTTATAATATACAAAGGGGCCTGTATTTATTTATTTATTTATTTATTGTCCGAATCTACAGAATAAATCCAATTATAGATTAGACAAGAAGAAAAAAAAAATAAATGAAATACAGTAAAAAAGTACATATATAAAAATATATAAGAAAAAGATAGAAAAAATAGCATAAAACTAAGAAAATTAATAAAATTCAGAATGGAATAATAATACAAACAAAAGAATAAAAAGCTAGTCGACCGAAAAAGAAACAAACAAATTGAGTAAATTAGGACATATTCCAAGTATAAGAAAGATCGTTATTTTTTAAGGTATTTTTAAACACTAATAACGTTCGAGGCAGAGGACCAAGGTTAAGGCTATTGTGCTGACGAGGCAAACGCAAAAGGGGGAAAAGAAATAGTACGGGCGAAAGTAACATTAAATTTGAAAAATGTTCTATTAGGACGGCCCGAATCTCTAACAGAAAGGTGAATGCTGGGGTCCACCAATATACAGCCGTTGATAAGTTTAAAGAGGAGGCACTCGTCGAGTCAAGGGAAGGAATTTGAAGGATGGAGAGGCGCATACTGTAATCGCAATACGGAATATTGAACTTATAGAATAATGAGCGGGTGAATCTGCGCTGCACGGATTCAACCGCAGCAATCAAGTATGCGTAATGTGGACACCAAATTTGGCAACAGTATTCAAGAACACTACGGACAAAGGAAAAAAACAGATATAGAGAAGTGGAAAGATTAACAAAAAGCTTACAGGATCTGATGATGAAGCCACCTTGTAGTAAAAACCGTTAGAAAATAGTTGAAATATCGGCTTACATATCCGCTGGGATGTTCAACAAAGGCCATACATTTTTCTTGCACCTAATGAATGATTTAGCTATCGAAATAAGCCCCAGCTTCTTTAGTTATGCCAAGAGAGCCGACAACGGCAGGATAGAACGATAGAACCGTCGAAGTCTTTTCAGCTCAAAAGAAGCCCGAAATGCTCGCCGTGACATTCTAATGCACCAAAATGATATGCACGAGGAGGCTGAAGGGCTGCTGTATGGACCTGGAATCGCTGACTAACGAATAAGTTATAGCAAAAACTAATAATCAATGATTTTTATGTACTGCAAACTTTAAACGCGTTTTTTTCAAAGTAGTACTTTTTCAACTTCTGTACAAAATATCTCAAAAAATATTGAACCGATCCGGCTCAAATTTATACCACATCTACAAAAGAGTATTATCTACTTGGAAAAATAATTTGTTTACTAATGTTTAAAACAGTATTTTTTTAAAAAAATAATAGGTTTTTTTTATTTAATCTAAAATTAATGAAAAATTTAATTTCTTTTTAAAAATTTTATTGGTTAACCTATGAACTATACATCCCATTAGCATATTTTTTTCTCTCTGAATGTTGCAAGTTCCCCGGAAAAGGCGGTTTTTGATGTGTTTTTTTCATTTGCTTGCATCGCCGCCATTTTGTGTTGAAAAATTATTAAAAAAATATTTTCATTTACTTTGAGACATGTACTTTAAAGATTTAATATTAAAAACTTTCTGAATAAACAATATACAGGGTGCGGCGCCAAAATCCGGACAAAATTCAATTTAAATTTCCCCCCCATTCTATAAGGTTTCGAGAGGTCGCGATTCGCGTACAAATAGTTTAACACAAGTGTTGAACATTCATAACCTCGAAAAAGTCGCAATGTTGAAGCCAAGTGCAGAGCCGCGATAATCGGAAGTCTTCGCGCTGGGCGGTTAGCACGGGAGATTATTCAATTTTTCCGATATCCGAAATCAACTGTATATGAGGTTGTTACTAAGTACAAAGCTCAAGAACAGTTAAGTGAAGGTTCAAGTACACCGGCAAGAAAGCAGCACTCAAAAGAACACACCGTGAGAACCCCTGAAGTCACCAAAAGGACTGAAGAGCTGATTCTGGAAGACCCCGGGCTATCGTTACGAAAACTGGCGTCTATTGTGAATGTGAGCGAGCCTACCATGCGGAGAATCGTTGAGGAGGACCTTCGATATTATTCTTACATGATCAAGGTTAGACAAATGCTTTCTGAGGCTGTAAGAACGAAGCGAGTGGCTCGCTGCAATTTGATCATATTTTCTAAGGTTCAATTTGATCATTTCTAAGGAGTTTTGGCCTCCGAATAGTCCAGATTTAAATCCCTTGGACTATTGCATATAGAGCGTGATTGAAAGGGCTACCAACAAGTCTCGACATCCAAATTTGACATCATTAATGACCGCCATTGAGGCAGCGTTCGCCAATATTGACAGCGCAGAATTGCAGAGGGCGTGCGAGCGCTTCAGACCGCAAACGGTGGCCGTGATTGAAGCTGATGGGGGCTACATTGAATAATTACAATGTCAATAGATGCACAAAACGCCATGTAAGACGTTTTCGTACTTAAACTTCATTTTTCAATAAATAGAACTATTTGAAGGATGTTCATTGATTTGTCCGGATTTTGATGACCCACCCTGTATATTTTTTAAATCAATCTGAAATTAGCATTTTTTTTTCAATTTTACATGTATTTCCCCCCTTAAATCAAACTCATTGAATCGAATTCAATATTGCCCAAATCGAACCTCAACTACAAATTTCAGGACTATGTTGCATTTTCATTGCGATTCAAATTCTTTTCCGATCTTCCAATTCATTCCAACTTCACTGAATGCCACTCGTTGTCATAATTAATAACGATCTCTTCACCATTCATCATTCTCGATCCCACAAGTAAAAGTCAACCACAAATCCACTCTTAACTTTCACCTCACCTTACATTCCCTGTCCCGATAAAGACTTACACGTCGAAATTCATTTGGCCTGATCGCTTAAGAGGCCAATAAATCGTCATAAGTAGCCCGGCGTCTTTAGCGTGCGACCCCCAAACTGGTTCCTTTCGCGGCTACTATCAAGGCTGTAGTGCTTCATTGGTGTGCTTTTTTCTTCATTCATTCTCGTTACGACGCTGCATCACCTACTACTTCCCAACGCTTGCCACGATTCTAGCTCCAACGTCTCCTTAAATGCCGACCGAGTGAGCGTTCGATTCAATTCAACTGTTTTGGTTGGGGCTTATGAATGCATGGCATTGATTCGACTCATCTTGAGGTTCCCGTGTAATGATGTACGATGTTGGTGCGGTTGAAAACGGCCCAGCGATTCAGCAGCCCGGCTTGGTGGCTGGCTGTTCCTCATTCCTGGACGTCGTCATCGTACATCGTTCCCAGGAGGGCACAAGTTCAGTGACTCGAACGAGATCTCGCGGGGCCTCTACTACTTCGCCGGAAGATGTGTACAATGCACAAAATAAATAACACCGTTGCTGGCGAGATTAAAACAAGATAAAATCCCCAGAAAACAAGGTTCCAGATAACTCGACGAGTAAATGGAATTGACCCCGTTGATGCTGTACATGCGGACTTTTCAGAACTATTCATCATTTTCGTATCTACATATTGCCCGGGCGACCACATCTTCATAATCGCAAAGATTAACGTACGTACTTCTAACTCGCCGTCAATACAACAGCCTAGCGTATACAGAATGTGTTTTATGCGCGCCGAAACCGAAAATTATGCTGAGAGGGCCATGGGCGGTTGAATGTTTGTACACTGCCGTGAGACTGGGACTCTCGGACAAGACGATTATGAGCCATTCCGAAAATCCGGATTCTTGAGTCCAGCAGAAGAGTTACTTATTAGGCTTTCGGAAATCACTCGAGACACGGAGAGTTGCCGGCGGGATTGGTCATTGACATTCCCGAGCTTGACGTTTGAAAAACTTTCGTTTTGTAGAGGGCTTTTTTACTTTCCCTTGACCAAGCTTAGTTTTACCGCTGAATTCTTTCGGTTTTTTCCTGTGCTCATTCAAGAGATTCCACGGAACGAGACTCGAAACTCACAATTGCGTGTGGCAGCTCTGCGATGAATAGCAATCGAGTGGGTTAGACTTAGCCGTTCTGGAGCTGATAAAGCAGCATTCCAGAGTGGAACTAACAGTCGCGCGGGGCTACGAGAAAGATCGTAACAATTTCTTCTCGTATCGATGGCGTCCGTTCGCATTTGCGCGAAGAAGAATTTTTTTGCGATGGGAACCGGTTGCGTTACGATCGCATCGTGCACGTTCAGATATTCGAGAAGTGAAAGGAGCAAGAAATTGTCTATTAGATTCCGGAAAGAAAATTCCCGCGCTCTGCTATCGAGAACGGCTATTCGATTCGATTTGCCAACCGCAAATGTCCCAGCCACACACAACAAGACAGCCGTACCGTGCACGGGCAAGAATGAAAGAAAGTTTCAATGGAATTTCCGTAAGTTTTCAAGACTGCTAAAAGCCACCAGCACAGGGCGGGTGGAGAAGGTAAAGGCTCTTATGGTGGGCTAGATTGCCGCCTCATTCATCGGAAATTTGAAAATCGCCCCGGGGTGCTTTGTTCGTTCTAATCGACAGACTTCGGCTTCGACAACGTCGAGATGCGATGCGATGAGATGAGCTATGTTCCGTTTGTAATGGTTATTTTGTGTTTATTCGAACAAGATCCGTTAAGCGATCATAATCTCGGGCCTAAACAGAGTAATCGAGAGGGCAGCAACAAACTTTTTTTTTTGTTGGAATTTCTATGTTGGGATGAATCATTTGACTCGGACGGAACTGGTAGTATGTACCCATACGATCGTGGCTGTAATGTCGGTAAACAATAGGGAACATTGACTTCTAAGGAATTTCAAGATATACAGCTAGTTTGGGCTTGTTAGATACAATTGGGTTGAGATGTTTTGGCAGTCATGCACTTAAGGTATTTCAATAGTTTTTTTTTTAACAATACAGCACAAATAAAAGGAAAAGCCCCGATACGCATTCAATTTATGAATTTTTGAGGCCTATTCGAAAACTTTTAACTTGAACTCTTTGATCTACTGGGCTGGCAAGAAAGTAATTTTGGATTTCACAACTAGATAGTTTTAGGCCTTCTTTAAAGCTTTTTGTCAATAATTTGATTTTTTACATTCGATAGCTGGTACTTTTAGTTTACTTGTACTGGTACTTCACTTTACTCCACCTCTTCACTCTTTCCCTCAGGTTCCCCTTTTGGATGAGCTTGCTGTCTGGAATTAGGCCCAAGTGCTTGGCGTATAACTTGAAACTTAATCTAGCGCCACCCAATCTAAATAGTATAATTTAAAGCTGCAGACACTCGTAAAGTCCGAGTTGGTCGGCGAGGTTTGGACGATGGATATGTTTGGATTGCAAACCAAGACACCAACTTTGTCAGCTACTATTTTTGACCGAATTACCCAATAAGGGAATTTCATAGGAAGATAGAAGCATTGGAAGACACTCTGCGAGATCTTCCCGGCAAACTGATAGCAGCTGTTGGAGTAGGGGGATGCGTTGGAGTAGGGGGATGCCGGCTCAAAACACAAGGGGGAGATTAATTGTGGAAATGGTGTCCAGGCTGAGTATGGTCATAATGAGCAGTAGCTCAATATCAACTGACCGCAGACCAAGCTTCGGTGAGTCCATTCCCGATATAACTCTTGAGTTGGAGATGTTTTCCATGAGAGACGGAGGAGTACACTGGAAATGACCATAACTATATCCCCCTCTGGGTGTCAGAGAAAAGCCCGGCCCCGCAGAGAAAGCCTCAGAGGAAGAGGAAGCTGTTGTAATCACTTGACAACAGCTTTGATGACGAAGTCGGCGTAGGCCAAGCAGGGATAGCAATGGGCCCCGGTGAAATAAGTACGATGGTAAATTTCACCATGGACAAAATTCGGTGAGCGTGGGATGCGTTAATGTCGCTTCGCAAATCACTACTGAGTAAACAGCAGGCTTATTTGTCGACTGAAGAGATAGCGAAAAGCTCTAGCGTGTAGGCGCAGGGCACAGCAGTCTATTAGATAACCAGAAGTGTTGCTACTTGCCGCGATCCACAAAAAGGCAACAAAAAAACTGGGAGCAGCTATAAAGCCGATGAAAAAGCAAATGTGGCAAACTCTATGTGAGGAAGTGGATCGAGACCCATGGGGCCAAGGCTACAAAATAGTATCGGGTAGGTTCAGCCACATGGAATCCGATCCACCCTTGGAAACGGATCTACTGAAGGATATTGTAGATTCGCTGTTCCAGGCGCACGACGTGAGAACAGAAAACGATCACACAGTCAGCCATGAAGATATCTTATTGTTCACTGAAGAAGAACTACCCAGCGCGAGCGTCAGAATAAAGAATCGAAAATTCCAGTAGAAGTTCTTAAAATAGTGGTGGAGAGACACTCGTCAACATTACTACGTATGTATAATGAATGTTTACTGGCGAGTGTCTTTCCGTAATCCTGGAAAGTGGCGCGGCTTGCTCTGAATGCAAAGGGAAGGGGAGACCCTAAAAGGATTGCTGAAACCTCGGCTAAAGGCGGCTATACGAAGAGCTGGTGACCTTTCGAAAAACCAACACGGATTTCGCAGCGGCCACTCAACAATAAGGGCCATCTGCGATGTTACTAGCGCAGTAGATCGCGCAGAGGTCGCTTGTCATCGGGCTAGACCCATAGTATTTTTGGTAACGCTGGCTATCCGTAACGCTTTTAACTCGGCTAGATGGATAGACATATAGAATTCTCTTCAGCGACATGTTCAGGTAGACGAATACTTGCTAGCAATGGTACGAGACTACTTGAAGGATCGCCACTTGATTTTGGGAACGAATCAGAGAACTGCAAGCCAAACCATTACAGCTGGAGCAGCACAAGGGTCCATACTTGGGCCAGACCCATGGAATATTGCTTATGATAATCTCTTGCGCCCCGAAATGCCGAATGACGTGCTTTTAGTGGGTTATGCCGATGATGTAGCCGCTGTCATCAAATCTAGGTTAGGTTGAAGTGGCTGCCGATCTACAGAGGCCTGACGACCGACACACATAGGCACAATAGAGGCCCGTTGTGATGCCACAATAATTAGTGACTCTCTCCTACTCACTGAAGTCAGGAAACCATCTGCTTCCTTTGACAAATCGGACTATACCTTTTAAATTTATCAGGGATAGTTCCGTCAGGTTTGGGAGAAAAGGTGCACCAAGTGCCGCCAACTTTCTCTTTCCCAAAGCCGGACACTGGCACATGAGATGAAGGACTGATTCCTCCTCGCCCTCAGAGCCACAGCTCCGACAGAAATCGTTAAACTCTACGCTCAATCATTGCGCATGCCGCCCTATGAGGCAGTGGCCCGTAAGAATGCCCACGATGCAACGCAGAGTGCTTCGAGTTCAGCCTAAGAGCTGCCTGGTGCGGTGCGCATCCATGGATACCCAGGACTGCCTTGTTATCACACAGGATGATTCATCTGCCCAGGACTTCCTAGCGTCCTCCAGATATTTTTCCTTTATAGCCAATTTGACCGATGTCATCGATATAACTATTGAGAAGGAGCAAGAGACCTTCAGTAGCATGGTTTCAAGTCTTGCTAGCTCATCAGAGGGAGGTTGCATGCGCAACCTCTGCCTGAAAGACACTACAGTGGTCTGGTAGGCGGAGGGACTGCTTGAGATTCACAAACACCACTCCCGACTCCATTGTTTAGCTTTGATTTTTCACTTTTTCTTCAAAAGTATCATTCTCAGCCAATCTAGCCTCTTCGCTCAGTTCTGGCATCTTTAGACGAATTAAGGCTTCGACGTTCACTTACGCGAATGCGACTATCGTTGCGAGTATTGACGAATTCTATAGCCATGGAGCCGATTTCAATTCTCATCATCTCTATAATTTTTAAAACAGGTTTCAGTCCTTCATTGAAAACACACGCCGAAGTTTTGGTTGCAATTTTCACTACCTGTGAGCCATTAAATAAATGCTTTGGTGCCATACTCCAAACGGATCCATTGAAGCTCTCGTTGTTGTTTTGAGTGTTTCCGCCAAGACACCTTTTCAATATATCTTTTCGTACTAAATCCTTATATATTGGTTTGAGAATATTATATATTTCTCCATAAAAAGCAGGAGGATGCTTATTTTTAGTCGCTTTACGATTTTGATACTCGCACCACGAATCTGACCTTTCAGGGTTGTACATATGTTGCGGTTTCTCGTCAGTTGAACTTTTGTGATAGAGTGTTGCTAAAATTTCTTTACGCATACCCTCCTATTGAGTTCACATTTCTTTGGATTCCTAATCCGTAGTATAACGACAAATCTTTCATAACTTTAATTGCCAAAGCTTGAGTTTTAGAGCCCGTTTGTTTTTTGGAGCTGTTTTTCCCGCAGTTTCCTTTTTTGACTCAGCTAATTTTTCGGCGTTTTTTCTGTGTAAGAGCTATTTTTGCCTCACTTGCACGTTCGAAACCTCTTTTTTGACGTGTAAAATACATTCTAATTTTTGAACGGTTAATTCATCGCCATAAGGGGATACATCAAACAAAGTTTTTAAAGTTGAAGAGTCACCATATGCAATGTAAAATCTATACCGCACACCATAACTTTCCTGCGACCTGACGAACATTTCTACAACACCATCCATTTTTTCGGCACTACCTTCTTAGTTGCACTACAGTTACCTTTGTTGCTTTCATACAACGTCGAGAACATAGGTGTTTATTCTTCGTTTTTCCATTTCCCACACTTTTTACAATAACTGGAGCGTACATTTGTATCTATAACTGCCATTTTCCAATCAAAGCTATGAAACCAAAAAGCAAAGAAAATCCTCTTTTTCCCCAAGAATCATCTCCAGAAACAGAAAGAATATATGGATATGGAGGACTGCTGCGGAATTAGCACCCTTTTCTTCCCTCACAGCTTTGTGCAAAACCAAATCATAAACGCTCGATACGGCTGTACTTATGTTGTCAATTACAAGGTCATTACGATCTATTTTTCCCAATTCGAGAAGAGAACAAAATAATTCTAAGCCACTGAAGTCGATACCAATCAACGCATTACATAAGTAATACAACGGTTTATTTCGTAACCAGTTTCAATGATATTACAGAAAACCATATATTTACTCCCACAAAAACAAAAGAGACAGGTTTTAAAACCGAGACCACGCTCACCATTTTTAGAAAATTTAATATTTCCGTTGCAAACTTTACATTTAAAGTGTGTTTGTATAGTTGAAAATATAAGGAAAAACTTTAGCAAACATAAGCCCGTCATTGCTTCATAATTTACATCAAAACTAGTATCTTTAGAATTTTTGAGTTTTGCAGCGGAAGCACTCGTATAATCTGTAGTTACCTCATCAGAGTATCTATTTCCATGGAGTTTCCTCTTTTTCCCTTTACTTGAAGGCCGTTTATATGAGGTTCTATCATGTTCTTTTTTATCCATAATTTTAAATTCAAAATACTAAAATGAGCACACAGATCTGTTACTTTCGCATTCAAAACGAGACTAAATATACAAATATTATTTTTGAAATGAACCAAAACCAAGTGAAATATATAATAATACGATTTTATAAGAAAGGGAAAATATAATAAAAGCAGCTGCTCACATGAATATACCTGAACGTCTTAAATGTACACTAGAGCTACTTTACGCGCTGGAGCGATGACTCACGAAAATCGTCTATATCTACAAAAGGACAGCTCCAATCTTCACTAGATTTTTACACAATACTTTTGAGACATAGTACTTTCGAAAAGAGGAATAAAAATAAATTAAATTTTTTGAAAGCTGTAAAGTGGAATGACCCCTTGACCTCCCAACGGGAATCACTGTAATGCAGCAAACATGCCTGATAATGAAAATGTAATATTCTTGCAAGGGGTTTTCTAAAAGTCCATGACTGGCCAATGAACATCACTCGCAGAAATAAGGGGAAAAGAACTTGCGAGCATACATTCATTTCGGAGCATTTCAAATCATTACGGGTAAGTAAAATGTAGAGTACCAATTCCCCCTAGTAGCAAAGATAATGCGCTATTGGAATTTCCAATGAGCGTCACAATCACTCAGCATGCAATAACCACACATTTCGGGTCATGCAGAGGTACGATCGGCCGCCGACCAAAGCTTCAATTCGTATTCACCCTAGATGACGGAAATGCGAGAATACGATGTCGGACTTTCCAAAAAGCTCCTATACATAAAGCTATAAAATTCAAAGTTTCCCCTTGTATAAATCTTCCCAGCCTAGGACATGCCATGTTAAAAAGAAATAAACATGCAATGGTTCGGTAATGCTTCCACACATTACGAGAAATGCTTACACTGAAAGAAAAATCTTGGTAAAATCAACATTTTTCCTTAGTTGTTTTTGCGTCAACTACGAGCTATAGTTAAAACAACCATAAGAAAATTGTTGATTACGTTTATGCACCATGACGCGTGGTTGATAAACAATTTCATTCGGAGCATGAAAAACGTCCAAATGTTGAAACCATTCTACTTTGCGTAGAATAATTCTAAAGACGTTGCTCACTGAATTACGTTTGCTGAAATCAACTATTGCAAAGTAGTTTAAGTACCATAAAAACTGTTGATAATTCGAAAAGTTGAAGTTTTGAGCTATTTTTCGTGGTTATGAAACAATTAAAACAGTTGATTTCATGAACGTTGCGATATTTTTTGTATAACCAGAGCCAACTAATTTTATATCGTTAAATTAACTATATTAACATAGTAAAAATAACTATTTTCCGTAGTTCGTTTAACGATTTTAAATGAATCGTTGCAATACTATTAAAAATAGTTCAACCAACCAAGAGTTTTTCTTTCAGTGTACAGAATACATCCGTAAGCATTACTTTTCCCGTTGGGCTACTTTGATGATATATGCAGCGATTATGTTCATAGTAGTTGGTGCTATGTTACATAGGAGCGGAGACTATGTTGATAGCAGAAGAGTCAATTACGTATGGAAATTTGGCTTTTCAGCTTTATTTTTATATCTTAGAGTACTATGTACCCACCATAAATGTTAAATAGGACTAAGCCGTGTGTAGATTTTTTTTTAGTGCGTATTCAACCAGATTTTAGATGATTTTTTTTTATTTTCATCGCGTACAAAATTATACGTAGGCGTTGCGACATACACATGTTGCACATATCATATTCACATATTACACATATTACTACCTACCACTGGTATCTTTATTAGGAGTAGCTGCAAGTTTGTAAGCTAACATGAAAAATATTATTCGAAGCAAGGAAAATGGAAGGATTTCATAGGCCTTGCCTGTTTTTCTAAGGCACACTTTCAATAAGACTATTAGCAATAAGATTTTTTTCCTAGCGTAGTATTGTTGGTAGATATTATTCCACACGGAAATTGGTACCGTTTCGTATTGTTTACCTATTTGATGTGAGTGAGCTTTCAGTTAATTAGCATTAATGTCATATGAATCTTCAATAAAGACGTTCTTCGAAACAATACTGTCAAAACAGACTAGCGAAATGATTACAGCACAAATCTAAGTTCTTCGAAAAGTTCAGTTTTATCCACTAGAAACGAAACTGAGACAAACATAAAATTATTTATCCTCTTTGCCCGATGAAACCAGCGGAGACCATGAAATTAACGTAAACACTAGGTACAGTACCAGACATACGAAACACTATATTTTCTCATATATGTACATCCATACGTATAATTCTACTGACATACATATGTAGATTGGGCGGTCTAGAGCCTACCACGTGAATCCCAGCTAAACAAGGCGAATAAGCAGTACAATATACACTACAAAAAACATTTAGTCATTCATCAAACAAGCACAAACAAAAGCTCGACAATCAACATACGCAGCTCAGCCTTCTAACTTCTTCAATGATTCGCATAACCGAAGCTGTTTTTCTCGGAATAATGACAGTCTAATTTCATGTTTGTACTTTTTCATCCACACTTCATTCCCAACAACAACAACAAAAGCAGCATTACGCGTCAAGTTCGATAGTTAATAAATGAAAAGTTTAAGATGTTCTAAACATCTCTAAGCTGACTGGGGCTGTGTTCTTTCTATAACTTTGTAAATAGTGATTTCGAATCAGTTTCTATGTTGGACCTATGAATGTGAATAAAATCTCCGACGTGGTAAATTGCTTACAATCGTGCAGCGCACTTTATCTCGGGAAATGCGTGTCAACAAGCAACATTGTAGCATCCATCTTTCTATTCGTTCCGTTCTATTCGCGAACAAACAGAAGAATCTTAATCAACTACTCATACTTTTCATACATAATACATACCTTCTCAGATGTTGATGATGATAATGAAGAATGCCTGAAACGAGCAAATACTCCCATTAGACTTAATATTCCACAAACGGCTGCAATAAATTATGATGGCGTGTACCGGTGGCAAACAGTGATCCAACTAACACTCGGGATTTCACAAGAGCCGACGCAAATCTAGATATTATTCGAAACTACTACGTCGTTAATTCGCGATATGATACTGAAGGTATTAGTAATTGATTCACTAGACTTGAGGCACCTTGATAATTATGGCACTTGAATAAAGGATGCTGCACATGAGAACTGAGTACGAAATGGCAAACACTAGCTAGCAAACACCTGAGTAATATTTCACAAAACTGCCCGAGCGCACGCTTCGGACACAATCTTATTCATTCCCAGAGCACTCACTACTTTGCATTCGCGGTGATGACGAACAATCATGGACAGAATAGGGACGGGAGTATGACCCTGACTGGGACAGCCGAATTACTAATCTTCCCAGTCCAGATCCCGCAATGAAACACACTCACTGGCTGACTCGTTGGATACGCGTTCACTATATTATCAATGAGTCAACAGGGATCTACGCTACCCGTAATATTTCAAATAATGAATGAGTAACGAACAGGAGAAACCTTTTTTCGCAAAAAAACAACCGAAGCACATGGAGAAGTCCACAGTGAATGAGCACCTGCAGGCGTAAAGAGTTCACGACACTTTGTGTTGCAATAGTAAATATGGTTGTGAAAACTACGCGACGTGGACAATCGGGTGCATTGTCTAGTGCCGCGGACAGCAATAAAATCACGCGAATTTCAAATTTACAGATGGGGGCGGGCTTACGAACCGCCCTACTGTACCGCGTCGCACTCTATCACTGACGCCGCCGGCCAATATTCAAAACAACACAGCCGCCGCACCGAGCCGATGCGGCCTCGAGTCAAAATCACTATAATTCATACATATGTGTGCCGAGAGCGCGAGACTTGGATTTGGATCGCTCGTTCATTTGTTCGTGGCGCCCCAAGCTCCCTCCGCCAGCTCCAAACCACATTATGTTGGTATATTGTGTTGTGTGGCGTACTCTATGCTCCAACGAGCTCATATCGCCTCGTCCGCCACCACTGTGAAGATGACGTTCGCGGTCGTGACGATTATCGCGCCAGCAACCGCAACACCACCAACAACAACAACAGCAACAGCAAGAACAACAACTAAATCAATAACAACACGATATGGACGCGATGAACAGGCGATCCGACGACGATTTCTGACGATGACGCCAACGAATAATTGCCGTACCGCCAACGAGCGATACGATACGCGTAAGATCCAAATAAGCTACTCATGAATGGATGGCACGGATACCATACAGGAGACATGTGCCAAAGTTGACAGTTCTTCCACATTCCAGCATCCGGTTAAAAGCTAACAGCTCCAAGTCTTTCAATCAGCGTTAAAATATCATCTTCGATTTAAAAGCACAGAGCAAAGTTTCAAGTACTCGTTTTCTCCACGAGGAACGCTTATGTGTCTTATGCTCAAAGATAAGAAGCGATGTACGTAAAACATACAAGAATCTTTCGAATGCAAGACAATCTCGAAGACGACAATTCGGAATTTATCCAGAATATAATTTGCAGTAATTAAAATTTAAGGACATGCCCCTGCCATTCCCACTCAGCTTCATCCAACCGCCACTAGCCACAGCCGCTCTACTATTCGTGTGTTATGGTGGAATTAAACCACTGCTGGCGTCACATTACACATGGATTTCACCACGTCTATTTATCTTTTCGTACGTGAACTCGATAGGCACGCGGGACCATTCAATCTCGGTCGAGACCGCATTACAATCGTGTTTTTCGCGACATGTGACGCAATTCAGGCGAACGGTGCGATGATGACGGTGGTGGCGTCAATATCGAGTATCTTTATCTTATGCTCCGCGCTGCTCCAATACTGTAATAATGCGGCGGACAGGAGACAAGCACCAACTACAGCAGAGTAGCAGAGCAGCGAATTTTCCGTTTAGTGATCAGAAGAAAATCTCCAGAAAATCATCTACATTTCCCCGACGGAAAATTCCACAATTAATTAGGTCAGTTGTCTGACTGCGACTGCGACTGTAACCGCGTGAAAAATGTAAAAGTCATTCTGTCAGTTTGTTACTAGTCACATGACTTGATGTTTATCTGACTGTTTTGGTGAGTTAACGCTTATG
The DNA here is from genome assembly GCA_963978885.1 of Nemotelus pantherinus. NCBI lineage: Eukaryota > Metazoa > Arthropoda > Insecta > Diptera > Stratiomyidae > Nemotelus > Nemotelus pantherinus. The sequence continues at coordinate 57,128,223 of OZ022264.1, read as the reverse complement.
GGGCATTGTATCTGCATATTTGTCGCTATCATTGGCACCCAAGCGTTACCTATGCCATTAGTGTTGAGAGCGTGCTCACAACTCGAGTTTAGCACGCGACCATATTGGATATCGAAATGAAAATTGATCATTTGATGGAAAGGTTTAGAATTGCATTTTAAGTAGATATCCAAGATAATAGAGCAGTGGTTTGTATACCTACACGTGATAAGATAAAGCCAATCAACACGGCAATCACGTGCACTTTTATGTCATTTAAATGTTTTAGCACGTAATGATAGGCAAATAAATAATAAGATAAAAAATGAACGAACATAATAGCGATATGGATTGAAATTTGAAATAGAATAAGGGGATATTTTGAGCACATAATTGTTAAGAGAATCTGAAAATGTTTCAATGAGAAAAATAAATTTCACATGTCATATGATACTGGAGATTAAAGAACATTTGTAACGATACATCCTTTTTCAATATAAATACGCCTCATGGAAAGTAGCCAAGATTATTCCCATCCATAAGAAGGGCAAAAGTAAAGCGGCCAGCAATTTCCGCTCAATTTTTCTGCTCCCAAATCTGGGGAAGATTTTTGAGAGAAATTGGCTGGAAAAGATAAAAGAACATTGCGAGTGCATGCAGGTGATTCCTGACCACCAATTTGGCTTTAGGCGCAGACACGGAACGCAGCACGCCATCTCATCCCTGCACGATCAAATCGTGTCTCCCTTCAATGAGCAAAACATTCCAACAGTAGTGTGTGCTTTAGATATCGACAAGGCTTTCGATTCGGTATGGCACGAAGGTCTTATGCTTAAGTTGATCAAGTTTGAATTCCCGGTAGAGGTGGTAAGACTCACTGCAAGCTTTCTTACCAACAGTCAATTCTATGTCAGCGTTAATGGAGCAGATTCTCCCAAAGGACCTGTGCCGTCAGGAGTGCCACAAGGTTCTGTCACTGGACCAATTCTTTATACCATATTCACCGCTGATCTTCCCATTCCAGTGGACCAACCTCAAGTAAAAATTCTTCAATATGCCTATGACACGCTCTTATTCGCGTCGAGCTAAGGTCCGCTCAAAGCAGCGAGGAGCCTGGAATATTACTTGGCAGAATTAAGTCTTTACTTTGACGAATGGGGCATCAAACCAAATAACAGTAAGACAAAGCTTAGTGTATTTCGTAATCCTTCTAAGTATCGGGGATCGCAAATTATTCACAACAAGACCAAAAAACTCGCTGTCTTGTTCGGAACTTCTAAGATTACTCCTAGCTCATCTTTAACCCTCCGAGAACACACCTATTTTTTCGATCATCGAGAACAATTGGGGTCAAATTGATCCCAACCACTTTTGAACGTCTATAGAATGGCCGCCGCTGAAGATTTTCATTTGAAAAAATTTGTAAGTATTCATAAAGGTTATTGATTTGTGATCACGGTTCCCTTCTTGTCTATAATCGCATAGACAACGTATATCGTCTCTAAAGCTTATCAAAGCATCTCTGCTTTGATAAGCTTTAGAGACGATATACGTTGTCTATGCGATTATAGACAAGAAGGGAACCGTGATCACAAATCAATAACCTTTATGAGTAAATTATTTCCATGGATATAAGTCGGAGATGTTAAAATTTGTCACAACCAGCGTAAATAACAATTAATGATTTCCAACTGCAAGTGGTCACACCGGTCAAGTATGCACTGTGTGCTGGTGTCTGATGAGAAACAGTGCATGCTTTCGAAACCACTTTGTCAAATAAAAATTTTCAAGATAAATAAAAAATTTTTCAATTTTAACATCCCGCAAAAAACAATTCCAATTTGTAAGTATTGTTTGAGACCTCTTTTAGTAGTTTTCATACATTAGAAGTGCCTTAAATGTCCTGAACATACCTAGAAAAATTCAAGAAAACACAGTTTTGTCGAAAATCAGCTTTTTTACAAAAAAAATCGGAGCTCATTTCATTTTCAATATTTTTGACTAAAAATTTAAGTGGATGCTCTCAAGATATGACGAAATTATAAAAAAATTAGCCCTATAGTGGCCCTTGAAAAAAAGGTATTTATTTTGCATATTTACGGTGGCGATTGGGAAGATTTTAAAATTTGCATATTTAAAAAAAATCATAACTTTGTCAATTTTTAATATTTTGAGCTGAAAATGTATATGAATACTTCCCAGACATAGTAAAAAAATAAAAAAAATTAGCCCTATATAATGGGTTGCAAAAAAGGTATAATCTTCTGAATAATCAGATTCTGATTGCTCCGAGACATGGTCGTCTTCGGAGGAATCAATGTCGCCAAAATTGTTATATGTCGCCAATATTGTTGTCTTCAGCTAATAAATTATTGCGTAGACTAGACACTAGAACTGTTGATCTGTTTCAAAGGCTTCTCAACGACGTCTAACGATTTGGGACTGGAAGCGAACGGTGTAAACTTTTAGTCAAGACACAGAAATATATTCAGGAGCCTATAGTACTCCTGTTTTCCTGCAAGCCTAATCGCTGTGATCGGTCAAAAAGGTCTCTGGGGTCAATTTGACCCCCTGTGTTCTCGGAGGGTTAAAGTACCTCGGTGCTGATTTTCACGAATTTCTAAAATTTAATCCATATGTGCGGCGTAAAATCAAAGCGGTCAAATTAACATTTCAACGCATCAGACAATTTTTCGCCATAAAGATGGGTATGACCACCAAAGCTAAATCCATTTGCTATCAGACCCTGATCCGGCCTATCCTGACTTATGTTTCCCCACCTTGGATTACCTGTTCAAAGACTGTCATGGCCGAAGCGGAAATGTTCGAACGAAGAATTCTCCGCTTCTGCACTGGCAGGTTCTAGAGCCCGGTAACTAAAAAGTGGTCGAAGAACCTTCTCCTCTATCAGGAGTCGGGACTGAAGCCACTTAGGGACCGCGTTGTAGAATTAACGACAAGATTCTACGAACAAACTGACGGACATGAAAACGGACTGATTCGGTCAATAGGGTGTACAGGTGGCTCCAATGAGCCATTTATGCGCCCCACGAAGTAGTATGTAGGCCTTCCGTCGAACAAAAGGGCCTAAATGTAAGAACTAGGTTCAGTTTTAAGTCTAATTAGGTTAGGTTAGTTATAATTAGGAATAGGTTAGAACTTAATTGTAGTGTAAGGTAGATTTTAAGTCAAGTATTGCCCAGGTAGCCCCAGCACTTGCACAAGCTGTGCAGCATTATTAGTGTGTAAGATAAAAACTGTTTAAGAAAAAAATATATTTATAAAAAAAACATAAGAGCCAGCAGGCCAAAATAGTATAGCCACTAGACTTTAAGTTTCCACAGCTAATTATACTTTAATCTAGATTAAGAATATAGAAATAAAATAAAATCTTTTTCAATCAATCAATCATATATAAATACGCCTCGCACGACGGTACAGTGACTCACACGTCTAACCGGATGACGAATGGAAAAAAAATCAATTATGCAGTTCGCTGTGAATAAATTCGATCAATTAAAAGGAAATTTTGTATAGTTTTTTTTTTGCAAAAATAATGAAAAATTAAACTGTTAATTCAACAAAATAATAAAATTTACTCCTATTCGGAGCTTCATGCCACATGACTAACCGGATAGTGCATTTTATAAGCTGCTGTTGTCATATAACGGTACTTTTTAAATCAATCAAGTTATTGCAAAATACGAGGGTATTCATTTACGTAGAAGTTTAGGATATAATTTTGTGAAAATCAAAGCTTCAGACTGTCGTCGTCGAGTTTGAGTGATTGGGCCTTTATGAGATTTTATCACTCTGTTTGAACTTCTCTCAAAGCGAAGTTGCACTATGGCTATTTCAAGGAAGCGCAGATCCTTGGAAATGAGGAATCTTATTTTGCAACACCTGAAGGAATTCCGAAGGAAGAAAAAACCTAAAAAGAAATTTCAAATATTGTACACAGGAGGACTTCAACTGTACACGAAATCATTAAAAAATTTGAAACAGAAAATCAAGCGAGTAATAAAAGTAGAAAGGACCAAGGAAACAAACTAACAGCACACGAAGAGAAATATGTTAAACGGATCGTTGAGAAAGATTTGTTTATTTCAGCAGATAAAATTAGAATTAAGATTGGACAGAACGGTGAAAAGACAGCCTCCGTAGAAACAATTCAAAGATGCATAAGAAGTTTCGATTTAATTACCGAACAATAACCCAAAAACCATACATTTCGAAAAAAATTGGAAAAAGCAGATTACGCTTTGCCAAAAACCCACTTAATTAGGCCCCCTGAGCTTTGGAACCGAGTAATAAGTTATACTTTACTACAAATATGTTTCTAATTTTTATATTACAGTTACTTTTTGCCGATGAGAGCAAATTTAATTTGCAAGGATCCGATGGCCATAGATTTGAATGGCGACGAGCAATTAAAGCATGCTTGCCAAAAAATTATAAGGCTACATTACAGCATGGGGGAAGCTCTGTAATGGTTTGAGGCGGCATTTCTGCTGCACGAATAGGATATCTCTATTTTATTCAAAATATAATCGATCGATTTCAGTGTGTAAATATCTTAAAAGTGAATTGCAATAATTTGGGTTTTTCGGATAATTTTATTTATTTATGAAGACAACAATCCGAAACATAAATCACAGATTGCAGGATCTTAGTTCTTTATAATTGTCCCCACGTATTAGACACACCACCTAAGTCCCCAGACTTGAACATGATTCAACATATTTGGCAAGAGGTTGGACTTAGAATATATCAAAAAACCTTTTCCAGTATTAACGTCCTTAAAGCTGCAATTTTAGAGACCTGGAATTCTATAAGTTCAAAAATTTGTCAAAATTTGCCAAATTATATGCCAATGAGACTGGAAGTAGTAATTAATATTAAAGGTTACGCTCTAAAATACTAGAATCAGTGTAAACTTTAATTTTTCCGGTGCTTCGTGTGGTATTGAATTCTAAAATGGAGTAGTTTTTATTATTTTGTTATAATTTTTGCAATAAATAATGAAACTAGATAAAATTTCCTTTTAATTGATGTGTAATATGAGCTTTCCGTCGAATTTATTCACTCCGAACTACACAATTGAATTTCTTTACATTCGTCATCCGGTTAGGCGCATGAGTCACTATATAAGCAAGTCAAGTATATAGTTGTATTTTGTCTCCACAGATATAAGAGAGAATGGATTAGAAACTCAGAACAGAGAGATCTAAGGAAATGAAACAAGCGTATACATATACGAAATTTAGTGAAGCAATTTTACTACAAAGGTATAATCTGTAAATAATACAATTAATACAAATCGAAAGATTTGTTACCTCAGATATTCCCCTTGGTTTCCCCGATACCTTAGTTCTACGAGCTTTTAGTTGTTACTGAGTTACTACTTGTCATATTCGCGAACACATGGCCTACTATCTTTCTCTATCCATCTCTTTCTCTATCTCACTCCATCTTTCTGTTCGCGGAGTAAGTGAATTTCAAATTCCCTCACTACTGCCAACGCTCAGCCTCAGGCAAATTACTTCACTTCTCTCTCACTGCCATTTTCATTTCCTTATATCTCTCTTTTGAGATTAGAAATCGACCGAGAGAAATGTGCCAATTTTCGACTTTTTGCTTACTGGTGTGAGAATGAGGTACTGGTGTGTGCCCTACACAGTTCATACGGGAAAAACCACGAGAGATCGCCATTTTGAACGTCGTTTGAAATTTCTTTCCACGTAACCGGCGAGTGGAGATTAAAATGCTTTGTGTGAATGAATTAATTATGATTTCACACAAAAACAAAACGAAATTGATGCCAAAGGTTAATTTTACTTACCCGAAATACAATATTCCCTGTGAAGCACAAACGTAGATGTACGTTTCCACCCAACACCCCAAAAATTTCCAAATTTTCTTTGATAAATTTTGACTGAAAGTCAATGTTCTCAGTCCCCGACACAAATCAAACTGACATTGACGTTTCTTTCCGTGTTGCCCGTTGCGCGCTTTTACATCGATCTGGTGTTCCACACATTTTTTCGAAAATAAGACACAGCATTCAGGCTTTTCGGTTGTGAGTGCGGTTGAAAGGGGCGCACTGAGCGGAATTTTTGTGAGAGAGCATTGTTGTGCGTGTATTTAAAAAAGCACACTCACGTATGGGTACACGGATAGCCATTTCGTATCCATTTTCTTTCATATCTGTGTTTGCTCGATTCAGACCAACTGACTTCGGAGAGATCAAGCAAATAGTAAATGGGTTAGAAAAGTGGAAATCACCTGGGCCAGACTCTATTGGTAATGAATGGCTAAAATACCTTCCCGACAACCCACTGGAGGCCTTGACGGACATAATCAACGCTATATTCTATACGAGGATCTTCCACCTTGTCGGCCTAAGATGTTCTAGCTGCTCACTAATAGCATTAATACATGAAGATAAGAGTCATAGTAGCCAAAATAACATGAATGCGTTCAATACTTCACCCTCAACGAGCGCAATTAGTTCTGTGCCAGTAATTATGACTCGAGTAAGTATACGTATGGAGTTGAATTTGGAAAATAAGAAATTTAAATCAAAGCCAAATCAAATCAAGTACCATATTAATGCAAAGGAACTTATCTTATTCAAGTATCTTATGAATGCAAAAAGCAAATGAATTAACGAATAAACTGCAAATCCCAAACCATGATAAGGCTTAAATTAATGGTCTGCAAGAGAAGCAGCAAAGATTTAGCAGTTGACACTGCAACCTTAACCGGAAGCAGATTGGCCTGGGCTGTTCAGCCTACATCCATTCTTTAAATTCAAGTGTAAATTTTTTAAAAACTTCGAAATTTTATCTTCTTTGCATAGATGACACGTGAAGCAAATATGCATTTCAGGATTAGTAAGTGTTTGAGGCCTGCTAGCTATCTGCCTCGACCTTTGACGACAAGATGATGCCCAGTATCAAATTTCAACAAAAAAAAATAAGTTCACCGGAAATAATTCAGTCATTTGAATATTTCATTATTTAAAACCGATAAAATACCACAAAAATTTCACTTCTGTCCGCAGGAACACAAACAAATTATTTTAACCGACATTTTTAAGTATCTAATGTTTTGTTCATACCATCAAGATCACATCAGGTTGCAAATCGACTTAAATTCAAAAACATTCCGGCCACGTTAGTGACTACTTGTAGTGCATAGTTTTCAATCAATTCTTTTCTCCATCTGCCGCAGTAATCGCTTCCATATTCAGTACTTTGTAACGGACTCAGATATGACATGGTATCATCAGCTCGCCAATCCAATCGACATTTCCTCCGTGTCTCCAAAGTGCGAAAATAACACGGGCCGACATAGTCGATGAGTCAGAAACGTACATCGTCGTGACGGTGAAGCAGCGCAACGGAAAATCAACGGATCAACAACGGACAGCAATTACGAATGGAGCTCCACCGTTCCGTTCCTCTACTCACTCAACGCGATTTATGAGGCGACTGCGACCCCGAGATAATTGCACGGCGCCAAAGAAATTATCATGCTGCCGCTCGCACCCCTTTGCCCCTTTGCAATATTCATTTCGCGCCGTCTACCTATCTATCCATTGCCGTTCCGTCACCCCATCCCTCCCAAGTCTGCATCTGATCGGCACAACAAACACCTTGTTTTTCCAATTTGTTATGTATTTGTTGTGATGTGATGTGGCGGACGGGGAATTTTCGCCGTTCGACCCAGTCAAGCACGTGTACTGCACGCTGCCGTTCGAATTCACCTGTGCGCTGTGCGCCGGACCAGGAGGGTTATGTTGTGGATGGTGTATGCATTTTTATGGCTTCTCTCGAGGCCCTCACCAACTCAACTCTTGCCTGTCTTGTCTTCCTACTACCGGTTGGAATTCGGAGCTGGCTGAGACTGCGGCTGGCTAACTAAAGCAAATCAACTTGAAATAGCAATTTGATTCTGTTGTTTATTTGCGAGCTTATAAAAATAATATGAAAGTGGGTTTGGAATGAGCTGTGCTGGCGTGCGGCAAGCTTTTATCTACGCCTGTGGAATGTGCAACATTGTTTAGTGGCGTCTGTTGGCGTCATTTGATGGCTTTCGCCAGTTGTTGCTTGCTCAGGAGTGATGGTAGTGTATGCAGTGCGATATGTATTTTTAATTACTTTCATTTTAGGTGAATTGCTTTGGGGGAATTATGGGCATTGCGTAACGGAAAGTGTGGATGGTATCCATGTTATCAATAGATTATGGCAATGGTATGACAATTTTGATGCTTGAATGTCGGCTGTGACTTAAAATACAGCTTAAATTACATTTAAGTTCGTACGTCAAATATACATACATACAGGATATGTATGTATATTTGAAATTGATTTCTCAAATAACCTGAAAATCTTCCAATAAAACATTCTTTTATTATTTGATGGCATTCAAGGAAATTGTTAACGGCTCAGAATAATTCAGAGATTACTATCAAGTTATCGCTGCAGTTCAGAATGAGTTTCAGTGATTCAAAGGCGTTCGGTGAAATAAAGGGTGTTTTTATTACAGGTGCCGCATTTTGAAACTCAACGCTGTTAAATGAGCTGATGACAGCTGTCAATGTCACTGTCATTTTTACTCAGTAAAGGCTGGTACTCAGTTCGAGTTCACGTGAAATTTTGACATGTTTCCATTATCTGGTCATTCTTTCGAGCGAAAATTTTGACAACGGAGAAAAGCAGAGACACTGCTCATTCTTGACGGATAAAATGTCAAGAATTTCACTTTTCGATCGATTTTCTTATTAGAAAGTCATTTGCACTGCTCAATTTTCAAATTGAAACACTAAATGTCACTTTTTCGCACGAAAGAATGAACTGCACAAACTAAATTGGCGTGAAATGATTGACAACATGTTTCAGTGCCATCTATGTTTTCAAAGCGAAAGCAACTTCAAAGCACCTTTTCATGCTAAGAACACAGTACCAAACTTGCTTATTTTCAAGCTAAATTTTCGCCGAAACCAATTTCACGTGAAATTTTGTATGAAAATTTCACGTGTAATCGAACTCAGTACTATGCTTAAGGTCTGAAAAATTGTCATGGACAGATTAACATCGCAACAGCATCTACAAATCGTGGAAATTCAAACTCAAAGATCGCTTCGTGAGTTTTATGGACCGCATAATCGTCCATCAGCACGTGCTATTCGTCATATGATTGCAAATTTTCGCAATCATTTCACGTTGTTGAACCGTAGGACAACGACAAGATTGAGAGCAGTGCGTTTCTAAGAGAATATCGCAGCCGTGGTAACCATTGTTGGTGACAACTCAGATTTGTCGATTCGCGGGCGTGCGCAAGAAGTTGGGATTTGTCCGTTCACTTAGTCGAAAATTTCGCGCAAGGATCTCGGTCTATAGGCTTACAAGATCCAATTGGTGCAAGAATTAAAGCTATATGACCATCGAATTAGCCGCATGTTCGGAGAATGGAACGAAAATCAATTTTTTTCAGTAGCTACGCTCATTTTTGTTAAAATTTCTTAGCAACTTTGTCGCATTCGAAGTGAAAAACATCTCCGCCAAGTCATGGGGACACCGTTGCATCCACTAAATTGCATTGTATGGAGCGCACTGCATGCTGGTGGCATCATAGGGCCATACTTCTTCATATATGAACACGACGACCGCGTTACTGTCAGTGGCAACCGGAACAGCGCGATGCCACACCTGTTTTTGTTCCCGAATTTGCGACGAATGCATGTGAGAGGGATGCTTTTCTAACAAGACGGCGCTGTAGCCCACAACGCGGCTTTAAAAAAATACTCTTTATATTATAGTTGATCGACAGTAGAGGTGGAAGATTTTCTTAAAGTTATGAAGGCCAAATCTTAAATAAATTTAACTCAAACGCAGCTAATGCAAAATGGGCAAAGAAGTCTGTAAATGCAAATATTCAAAATGAAAGTAATTAAATAAAGCGTGAATTAGGTATAGTCCATATAATAATTTTATAATGAATTGAAACGATAAAAGATGTTTTCTGGACTGATATACTACTAATAGGAAGAAAAATAGTATTTGGCAATAAAGTTTTAAAAGCATGTAATGTTGGCGGTAGAAGACCGAACTGTAGTTCATTGTGTTGCCTGAATTAAGGCAACAGTGGGGAATAAAAATAAATATTCGTGCGCACAAATGGCACACTAAACACAAAGGAAGAACGTGTGCCATGCACTTCTTCACGGAGAGATACGTGGCTACTAATGTCAGAATCAACGATCCTATAAAATAACTTAAAAAGTAGGCACTCATCTAGGAAAAATCTCCGTGATTCGATGGAAGAAAGATGTAGGAATGAAAGACGATCACTGTAAGGACGGTAGTGAAGCTGAAACTTAAAGAATAAGGTACGAGTAAATCTGCGTTGAACAGACTCCAACGCAGTATTTAAATAGACATAATGAGGACACTTCATTTGACAGCAATATTCTAGGACATTACGCATAAAGGAGAGAAAAAGGTGTATACAGGTGGAAATGTTAACTAAGAATTTAGAGGATCTAATAATAAAACCCCATAGTTTAGAGGGCTTGGCAGTAATATAAAAAATATGCTTATCAAATTTAAGCTTTGGATCAAATATTACACCAAGATCTCGAAAATTACCAACAACACTAAGAGGTAAGCCCGAAACAAAATAAGAGAACAACAAAGGTGACATTTTACAAGTAAAATACAATTTGTGACATTTCGCGACGCTCAAAGTTAGAGCATTGGCAGCGCAACAAAGTCTCTCGATCACTCGAAACATCTTGAAATCATCGGCACATAAAAGACAAGACGATCGGATTAAAGGAGGGAGATAGTTTATGAACAAAAGAAATAGAAGAGGACCAAGAATAATCCCTTGCGGAACTCCTAATACATGATAAAATGGAATCGAAGAGCAGGAACTAACAGTTACAATACAGGTACGACCAAAGATGTAAGAGTTAAACCTGGAAAGAAGAGGACTCGCCAATTTGGAAGGTGATGTGATTGAGATCACTTGCTGTGTTACAAGTCTTTCTAATGCCACATCGGGAATGGATTCGTTAAATTTGGGCCTTCAGAGTGTTGGTGCGCTACTTCAACTACTGCTGCGAATATGGGAGACTGAGGTGATCCCAGACGATTGGCGCAGAAGCATCATCTGCCCCATACATAAAAAGGGAGATAAACTGCGGTGTGAGAATTACAGAGGCATCTCCGGAGTCTATACGGCCTACAAAATTCTGTGAAAAATCTTGGAGAACAGAATTAAACCGTTCGTGGAAGAAATCATTGGTGAATATCCAGAAGGTTTCAGATCTGATTGCTCCACTATCGACTAGCTCTTCACGGTCAAGTTAATTTTGCAAAAGTGCTGGGAATACAACGTCGACGTATACTAAATCTTTGTCGACTTTAAACAAGCATATAACAGCATCGACTGAGGCGCACTATAAAGCATCATGCTTCAATTTGGTATACCGGCCAAACTAGTGAGACTTATAAAGATGACGAGGACCAACTCCGTCTCGCAGGTCCGGATCTAGAGCAGACTGACAGACCCTTTTGAAACTCTGGTTGGCCTGAAGCAGGGCGATGGAATAGCGCCCACCCTCTTTAACCTGACACTTGAGTTTGAGTTGGGCAATGAACCTGAACACCAGCGGCACGCTACTTTTTAAGTCGACACAATTGGCAGCGTATGCGGATGACATTAACATCATGGCTCGAAAACTGATCGATGCAGACGCACTTCTGCTTAGACTTGACACCGCAGCATAGGAAGCTGGACTATGAATCAACGAGGACAAAACGAAAGTAATGATGCAATCTAGAACAAGGACGCCAGCCCACACGACCATCAACTTCTCGGTCCTCCCCATTATGAAATCAAAATATGTGCATAGAAAGACTAAGCTCCGCGTTTATAAAATTATCGTAAGACCTGTGCTGTGGTATGGCTGCGAAACGTGGACCCTGACTCAAGCCTCCGAAAATATGATCGACACTTTCGAACGGAAAGTTCTACGGCGGATTTTCGTCCCCGAATTCCTGCATTGAGTCATTCGGGAATAAAAAAAAAGAAACACGTGACATATGGAGAGATCACTCCGTATGCCACCTGTAGGTGCTACTGCCACAGCCGCGGTCTTCGATGGGACCCCTTTACACCTACAGCGATCCAAATAGTTGCGTACCCCGTGGCATCTGAAAGACTTTCTCTGCAGAGCTCACTGATCAATACGGTCTGCTGCCATTGGGCAACGTATTCCTACTTCCAGTTAATGGAGAGCAATGGACGATCGCTTCAAGCAGATCGTCTGTGAACATAGGGCTCAAATCGTATTAATCAGTGAGCACTACAGAAGGAGAGAGTCGTCCGTATGGCTGTCAGATAAGCCATATAAAATAAATAAAATAAATAAATTTATAAAAAAAAATATATTTAAAAATATATTTATTATGCAATTGATGAAATTTAAACTACCGTGAGTATCAATTTTCTTTTAGGGGAAGTTGAAATTAAAATTATCGCTAATCAGTACAGTTAGAGTAGAGCTGCTTTACACAATTATTGTTTACTTAACTTTGGATAAAGAAACGCTGAACAATTTAATTGCCCATCGAGACCCTCTGGTAATGGGACTAAGTTAAATCAACTATTCTTCATGTATTGAATCCTTCATAAAAAAAACTGTAGCTTAACGGAAAGGACATGATTTATTGGAATGAGATTTGAAAGGAATTTGCAAATTTTTCGATAAGACACAGAGCACTTGCAAGTTTAGAGCCTAAGATTAGAACCGAAAGGGTTTATGGATTTATGGTCTGATACCTTTAGGGATTGATATCAACTAATCGTTTATTGGTGCTGATGCGTCAATAAAAAAAACAGAGCTTATCAAACTGCACGGTCTGTAAAATTTGTTAGCTCTGGATGAAAAATAATATCTGAATATGTGCTGCATATAGCTCGGGCATTTGCTCTGCGGGTATTTTACTTGTCTTTGGACTTCGAAAACTGAAAATATTTGTTTCGGTACAACAAGATAGAAAATATAGGCTACTTAGGCTACTGAAGATTTACTTCAGTTCAGATTTAAGGAAGAATGGTCGAAAAACCCGATATATTTTTTATTGCATTTTCTTGAAGATTCAGGTCTCAAAAATATCTAGTGAAAACACCAAGTTAATATTTCATCATTTCTGTCCCGAAGGACCCGAATCGTGGTGCCAGTGGCAACAAGCGAAGGCTAAAGGAGAACTGGGAAATTTTCGTCACAATTATTGAGCATTGCCAAAAATAGTGTTAGATGCCATAAAATCAGTATACGAAGACCTTAGCAATGAAAAATTATTGGAACGCTGTGTTGGTGGATATACTCAAAACTGCAATGAGAGCTTCAGCCAACTTATTTGGAAGATAGCCCCAAAAACGATGAACAGCGGGGCCAAAATCGTTAACATTGCAGTATATCTTGCAACATGTACATTCAACAATGATTTCACCTCATTGTTGGAAGTCATGAATGTGTTAAGAATATCGGTCGGATCGGGAGCGCACTTGTACGCAGCGCAAGAAGACGAAACTCGCATTGCGAAAGCCGAGCTGCAAGCGCAAGAACAGACGAAAGGAGGTCCAATACGGCGTCAACAACACAATTCAGAAGCTATGAATATTCCGCAGACCGTAGAAGACTTACACTATGGGACTGGTATCGATAATTCCACGTAAGTTGACAAATTTAATGATTTATTCAGTCCTAAATTTTCAAGCGCGTTTTTCTTAAAAACACGTTTTCAAATCGGTACCCAAAATTTCTAGAAAACCAATTAATTGATTGCCTCAATTCTTTTCGTTATTATTCCATATAGCATTATCTAGTACTTGTCATAGGATTTTTTTTTCGTTACTTAGTTTTTGTTTTATTGGGAAAATAATATCTAATTTTTGGTCCAAAAATCACTATTCATATTCAAACGTCCGCCATTTTGTCATTAATCGATATTATCAAAATCGGCTATGACAATTACTAGATTATAGTAAGGTTGTTCAATAAGTTTTGTCGTTCGATAAGAGAGGGCGTTGCCACTAGCCAAATTTTTTTTTGTTTTGCTGGTACACTCTTCATATGAACGTATGTGAAATTTCAATCTGTCAATTCATTCTTTGTTTACAAGCCATTTAGTGTCGCCGTGTCACAGTATTTTTTTACAATGGAAAAAATTGAATATCGTGCAGTGATAAAATTCTTATTTTTGGAAGGTGTGGCACCAAAAGAAATTCACGAACGACTGTTAAAAGTGTATAATGATTGTTCACCTACAATAAGAACAGTAGAAAGATGGGTTGGTGAATTTAAACGTGGTCGTACAAGCCTTGAAGACGATCCACGTGAAGGACGTCCAAAAAGCGCATCAACACCAGAAATCATAGCCAAAATACAGGATATGGTTTTGGAAGATCGTCGATTGACTGAGAGAGATTTAGTAGAGGCTCTACACATCTCATTAGGCAGTGTGAGCCATATTTTAAGTGAAATTTTGGGTTTTAGAAAGCTGTGTGCACAATGGGTGCCGCATTCGCTAACAATGGAACAAAAACACATTCGAATGCGACTTTCTCAGCAACATTTGGAGCGTTTTAAAAAGGATAAAGTGGATTTTGTGCGTCGATTCATCACTATGGATGAGACTTGGGTCTATCACCATGATCCTGAATCAAAACAAGAGGCTAAAGAGTGGTGTGAGCCTGGTTGTTCGGCTTCGAAACGAGTTCGTGTCCGGAAATCGGCCAAGAAGGTTATGGCATCAGTTTTTTGGGATGCGAAAGGAATTTTGTTTGTGGATTACTTGCAAACTGGTAAAACAATTAATTCTGAATATTATTGCAACCTTTTGGACCAGTTGAAGGAAAAAATTCGTGAAAAAAGACCCGGTTTGCGGAAGAAAAAAATCATTTTTCATCAGGACAATGCACCGTGTCACAAGAGCATTTTGACAATGGCTAAAATCCATGAATTAAAGTTCGAATTGTTGGAGCATCCACCGTATTCACCGGATTTGGCCCCCAGCGACTTCCATTTGTTTCCAGAACTCAAAAAATTTATGCGTGGCAAGCGTTTTTCATCAAATGAAGAGGTCATAACGGCTGTTGAAGCGTATTTTGCAGACCTTCCGGATTCTCACTTCAGGGATGGGATCCACAGAATGGAGGATTGTTGGAGCAAGTGTATTAATGTTCAGGGAGATTATACTGAATAATACAGTTTATTTTGAACCATAAAATTGTGTTTTTCTTATCGAACGACAAAACTTATTGAACAACCTGGTATCTTATTTAATAATCTTCTTCGATTTTTTTTTCAGATGATTTTTGAAGAAATACTAGTGGGTATCGCTAACGCTGCTTTTTTTACGGCGCTCCAAGGGTCATACAATATCCTTGTATGTTTTTTATATTTTCAAATAAAGAAAATTAAGCATACTTTTGAATGTGTATACTTTTAGATAGTCAAACTCCCAATTCGATATTTCAATTATTTTTCATTTAAGGGGGTAGTACCGGTTATAATTTTGAAAAAAAAAACAGTTTTTTGTTTTTTTGCATTTTTCAATTTATTATACCTTCAGAAATCACGTCTCAAAATTGTATTAAGATATTCCCGAAAATAAAGAAGTTACGGTAGTTTACGGCAGACCGCTGCTTCTAATTATTGCGAATAACAAAGATGAAGAGCGCATGTCAGGCAGAAAAAGCGGCGAAGGAAGCGCGTTTGGCCAAAAATAACTGCCCAACTGGCTTATATGGACTCAAAAATACTCATGTATGGTCCAGCGATTGCAGACTGAGCAATGGTAGGTGATAAAAACATATTTTTTGAATAGTATTCAATAAATAAATGGAAAAAAAAACTTAAAACGCGTTTTTCTCGAAATGACGTTTTTTCAAACTGCGGACACTTATTCTCCGGATTGGCCAAACCGATTTAAGTCAAATTTGGTGCACTGCTTTATTCAAGTATCTTGTGTGGTAATCTACCACAATATAGGCCAAAAATTAGCCCAAAAAAATTTGGCAAGCCAAAAAAAAGTGAAACAAAAGACGATTTTTCGAACAAAATGTTCAAACAACCGCCATTTTTTTTTATCATTTTTTAAAAATATTGTGGTAGATTGCCACGTAAGAAACATTCCTCTTTAAAATGCGTTTTGGTTTTTTAGTTTCAGATTCTTCATTCCTGACATGATCTGTCCGCAGTATGACGAGACAATTTTCGAGACGTCAAATTCGGTGCCCTCTATAAATAAGTAGAAAAATGAAAAAAAATACAAAAAATATTTTTTTTTTTGTTATGATATATTCAAAGCGTATATTTTACCCATGCAAATTTTAAAAAATTTCCAAAATAAAGGAGGTGCAGAAAAATATCGAAAATAAGGCTGTTTTTTAGCATTCTAACCGGTACTACTCGCTTAAAAAATGCACAAAAATGACCGTTTTTTCCCGCTCCTAGGTGTATATCTCCCCTTAATGCAGTACATATTTAATACAATACCACCAATTCTTATCTTGGCAGGAGTAAGGCTACATCTGAACCGACTCAAGCCCTTTTGTACTTTGGGTTAAAATCAAAACCGTTCCAAGCAACGGTTTCCATTTGATTTCGGGTATGTAAGCAACCATTTCGCACGGAGTAGATATCGGCAACAAAAGTCAAATCTAAGCTTCAAGTAATTATAACACCTGATTCAACATTCAGAATTCGTCACATGAACAGCACCACAACATATAGATTTCTATCCAATTAAGGTCAAACATTCAAATGAAAAGGCGCTCACGGAGACTTACCATGCAAATGCAGAAGTATATTCGTACAGGCATATGCAGAGGAACATGTAACTATGCGAGTATCTATACCTACAAATAGATGAAGAACCAAGTCTTCGGGAACAGCTTGCATCGCATCCGCACGCTCAGCCAACAATCAAACATGTAACGTGGGCGTCAATGCAATAATTTACATTATATTAGGTGAACATGGCAGTTGCACGGTACTGGGAACCCTCAATGATTCATTTTTAAGTATGTTTTAATGAAGTATTACTACGTTTTTATAAGATGTCGTAAATTATCGAAGATCTACACGGCGACGATGACGACGAGGAGCAAGACGATGCGGCATTGCGATCGTATCGACGTTTTATATGCAGTTTTATGCATATCCGGTAATAACGTGCAATCGAGAACTAATCACACTGCCAGTAGAGCCTCATTGAACTGAAAGTTGTTGTTGGGAATGCGATGGAATCGGAGGATTAACGAAACGATTAGCAGAGAATGTGCAGAAGAGATGCTGTTTTTATGGGAAATATTTCAATTAATGACTGAAAGTGCTATTCGATGGAATTAAAGTAATGAACTGCGATCAGATTTAGATGCAGTAGCTAATGGGATCGAAAACCTGTTGCTTCTTGATCTTACATGACGTGGCATTTAATAAATCCTTCCGGATTCTTGATAATAGTTAAAACATAAATCATGATTCGAGATTTTATCGGATGTTTTGTGAGTAAAACACTTGAGATATAGTTGAATTCGTTTAGTGAGATCTTACAGCTTATTAAAATTTCTAGTTTTCAAAAAAGTACATGTTTTTTATACACAGGATATTTCGTTTCTTTCTAAAATCATAAATTCACGACAGTGAAAAAATTTAATCTGCACCATGAATTCAATTAGCTTTTGATTTTATCACTGTCCTGTTGGGAGTATCCATTTAGATTAAATTATCCAAAGCTGAATGAAGCTAACGGTCAAAGAACATTCTCAGTACTTTTCCCATACATAAAATATACCGCAGAAATGACATATCTTCTCATCAAATGCCAGTAAAAAGTCAGAGTGTGCCAGCAACTCTGAAACGAAAACCCAAAACGGAAACCGAACAAAAGTAAAAATGTAATTTATTTTTTGTCTTTACAAGTCAACTTTAATGGCACGTAAATGTGTCGCACTACTTTTTTTTAAAGATTTACTGCTTTGATCTTGAGATAAGCGCGTGAGTTCATATGCTGTACGTAAAACAGACCGTGCCCGAGGAACTTTTGAATCTGGGAAGTATGTTTTACGTATTAAGAGGATGATGTGTCTGCATATCGGTACCGGTAGTGTGCATATATGGTATATCAAGAAAGAATGATCAGTTTGGCTGAACTTTAAAACGTAAATAAAAACTGAAATTTCGAAATTGAGATTATGTCGGTTTCATTGGTAAATTCACACTTTGGAGCATAAATTTACTGTTGACAACGAGTCAAGAGGAAATAAAAGCAGTTTTTGTATTTTTATATTTTCATTGATAGTAGAGAAGGATAACCACCGGTTTACGCTTGGATAATATTTTATACATTATTCGGCTGAGTTGATCATCTTACCTGTTTAGCACAAATTTTCTGAAATAAAAAAGAGGAAATTGGTTAAAAATAAAGAAAATTTATGGAAAGTTTTATATACATGTATAAAAAAGTACCCGGAAATTGTAATTTAAAAAAACCGCGTAAAAGGAATTGGTAAAATTTGTTTTTCTTATGTTGGTACATTGTTCCTCTGACACCAAGCCAAATTTTAGCACCATCTGTCAACTAGTTTATTTACAACAGCTGTCAGAATCAGTCGACCTCAAAAATCCTCTGCGAATTTTATCATGGAAAAAATAATGAACCGTTTGAGTGCCGACGAGCGCGATCGCGCTTGTATGCGTACTATACAAAATTGCCACGAGCGCGATAGCGCTCACAAAATCAGTTGTTGTTTAGCGCGCTGCTGTTTAGCGCGCTGTTGTATAAGTTGTAATAAATGACATCAAAAACAAATATTTTTTTTGGCATTTCTAAGTATATATGCTTTTGATAAGCTGGATCATTCCATTTTATTGTGTAAATTGTCCACGTTTAACTTTCTTCAGCTATTTATTTCCTGAATAGCATCTTATTTGGAATGTCGTACCCAATGCGTATCCTTCCGTGGCGCCCTATCATCTAAAATTGCTGTCATATCTGGTGTTCCTCAAGGTAGTCACATAGGACCTCTACTTTTTCTTTTATATATAAATGACTTACCATCTGTCTTGAAACATTCATCAATTTTACTATATGCTGATGACGCCAAAATTTTTAAAAAGGTATCTAATATTCACGACTGCTTGGAACTTCAAGCTGACCTGAATAACCTCACGACTTGGTGTGACCTTAACAAGTTAGTAATTAATATTGACAAGTGTACCGTTATTTCGTACACGCGTAAGATTAACCCGTTGAGCTTTGAATACTCTTTGAATAGTATTCCCTTAAGATATTCTGACAAAGTACTCGATTTAGGAGTACTTTTAAACAATTCTTTTACTTTTGACGATCATATTAACGCCATCTTATTAAAAGCTTCATCTACCTTGGGTTTTGTGAGGAGACGATCCAAAGAGTTTCATGACATACATCTTACTAAGATTCTTTTTTGTGCGTTAGTAAGACCAATACTTGAATATGCGTGTATAGTTTGGGCGCCTTATCAGCAGGTTTATGTGGACCGTATCGAGTCCATTCAGAAAAAATTTCTTCGTTTTTGTTTGCGTGAATTTGCTTGGTCAGATCCTCTTCGCTTGCCTCCTTACATTAATCGACTTAACTTACTGGCCATGAATACACTTAATAAGAGACGTGAAAATTTCAAAACTATCTTTGCTGCTAAGATATTCATGGGTAACATTTCATGTGAAAACCTTTTAGGTTTATTTGGCCTGAATACCAAGGGTCACAGAATGACACAAGTCAACATTTTATCTGTCTCTGCCTATCGGACCAACTACGCCTTCAATGAGCCCGTTTCGTCCATCAAAAGAAATTTCAACGAAGATTACCATCAATTTGATTTTAATTTATCTTTACCATCTTTGAAAAAGAGCTTAGCCAAAAACAGTCCATTTTGACTGATTTGCTGTAAGTTTTAAATCTGTAAATACTACTAGTCTGTATTAGACGAAATTCTTTGAAAATAATAATAATAAAAAACAATGGACAACTAAACAGCAACTAAAATGGTTGAACAAAGAGTTTGTTTGAAATTGTGTGTTGCGAACGGAATTTCTTGTGCCGAATCGCTGAAAATGTTAAGTAAAACCTATGGTGTTACTTCTGTCTAAAACACAGGCATATGAGTGGTATAAATTGTTCAAAGGCGGTCGTGAAGAGGTGGAAGATTTGCCTCGATCAGGTCGGCCTTCAATAACCGACGATAACATCGATCAAATCAAGAATTTAGTGCTTGAAAATCGTCGTTTAAGTGTTAGATAGATTGTTCGTGAGTTAAACATCAGTCACATGAGAGTTTATTCAATTTTGACTCATGTTTTGGGCATCAAACGCATCGGTGCAAGGCAAAGAGCATCGAAAGCAGGTCTCTTTGGACATGGTTTCACGCGCTGACAATGACCAAAATTTCATGAAACGCATCATTACTGCGAGCCAACAGTCGACCGAATGGCGCATGGAAAAACCGAAAAAACCACGCCAAAGCCGCTCAAAAATTAAAGTGATGCTGATTGTTTTCTTCGATTATCGTGATGCTGTGCATTTAGAATTCGTTCCGACAAGACAGAGCCTCAAAAAAAAATATTATTTACGCGTTTTGAGACGTTTACGTGCGAATATTCGTCCTAAACAGCCAGATTTGTGGAAGGACAAGTCATGGATTTTGCATGACGATAATGCACCTTCGCACAGAGCAACTCCATAAATACCATCGAACAACCACCGTATTCACCTGATTTGGCTCCCTGTGATTTTCTCCTCTTCTCTAAACTCAAATTGCCGCTCCGTGGTACACGTTTTGGCTCCATTGAAGTCGTCAAACAAAATTCGCTGCGCGAAATGAAGGCGATACCATCTTCAGCCTACGTAAAGTGTATGGATAAATGGGTTCACCGATATCATAGTTGTATTGTAAGCAATGGAGACTATTTTGAAGGGGACAACATAAATTTGGATGATTAAATAAAAATGTATGTGTTCTTTGTTAGAAATTCCAGGTCCTTTTTTACAGAAAATATATATATAGAAAAAAGAAATATTGAAATGTGTACGGTTAGCTTATACCTTCTAAGTGTGCATAGCACTTAGAAACACTTAATTTCTTGTGAAACATTTTTTCACAAATTATTTTCTTTTTCCCCTATGATAATGCCAAAGCTCAAAGACCTACAATTTGAAGCGAATGCTTAGCTATGGCAGTAGGGAGATACATGTGGGAGAAGCCAATTTCAATTATTCTATTCCAAGTGCTACACTTTTAATGCTTGTGAGTTGGTTTTATGCCCAGTCAACACCAAAGCTACGATGAGACACTTAATTAGTGGAGCGGTGGTATTATGTCCAGTCGTCTGCTATTAACACAACACAAGACGAGCAAACACAACCATGAGCATGCCGCGGTATTCGAACCCGCGGGCAGTAGATCACTGCTTCGGAATAGAGCCTTGGCGAGCAGTGCTACCGTCCTCTAAAATTCTCATTATATTCAAGTAATAATACTGTAAACAAGTTAATACAAATTTTCTTGTTATTGCAGTGTAACACAAAATCAAATATTACACTGGTTAACAAAATTTAATCTTCGTCGTGCCACACTAACTTTTTTAGTGTTTTTTCTATGTATTAGGTATTGTGAATAAAAATACGCAGCGATTTTTTTTTATCACGTATGAATTTTATTTGGTTAAGAAAAATTAATTATAAAGAAAATATTAAATAGTTCTCCAGAAACATGTGAATAATGTGGTTTGTAGATTTAAGGTCTACGATTTTCTCGAATATTTGGCTTCCGGTTGGTATCTTTTGATAGTCCAGCAGTAGTCAGCCAATATCCTTGGACTCTATCTACCCTGATAACGCTTCTCCATCTTTGAAATTTCCTGGTGGAACCTTTGTCCATGCTCATCACTTACAGTCCCCGAATTCTCAGGGGGAAAATCCGAATGTGATTTTAGAAATTGTGTTTTAAGCGACATCTTGCAGCCCAAAGCTTCATATGTCAGTAGAAGCTCGTAAATCAATTCTCTATGGCTCTTAGAGTACGGACAAGACGGAGCGACGAGAGCGTCACGAGCGTCGAGCCTCACCTCTCTTCTGCTTGCATAAAGAATAATGCGATCTAGTCATCTTACTGATTCGCACTGTGATAATGACTTTGAGTGGGAATGAAAGGTAAAAACTCCGTGAAAGGTAAAAAATTGACCATACGTTGAGGAGGGGACTAGAACGGCTTTATCGTTGAGCACACTTAATACTTTTTGAGTACACTTAAAATGAATGAACCAGCTGCGTGGACTGCTGGCTATATAGCTGTTAAATTGCTTGCAGGTTGTAGAGATATGAAGAATGAGTCAGCTCCATTGGCTCCCAGCATGTCTTTAAACTACGCTTCAAGTGGTACTGGAGCTTCCCAATTAAACTGTGTTCCCAATGTAAATAACATAATACTAGACTTTGTTCTATCTAATATTCCCCCTCATAATATCAGTGTTCATGCCGCCTCCTTCCCTTATGTCCAAGCTGACTTACATCACCCTCCTCTCTCAGTCACACTTCATGTTGATCTTCTGACCTTTAGAGCTCCTTCTCGAGCCATGCGCCTTAACTTCCATAAAGCTGACTTTGTTAGTATGATGACTGAAATGAACTCGGTTAACTGGTTCTCCTTCTCTCGCGGCCTCACTGTCAATGACCTTGTCATAAAATTTCACAACTTCCTATCCAACCTTATCTCCCGTTTCACTCCTTCCAGACGTCTTCGTAAGCCTAATGACGCTCCTTGGTTTCGCCGTGATGTGGCGTTGGCCTTGAAAGCTAAGGATGTCGCTCGAGCTAGATTTAAACGAACAGGCTCTGATGAAGACGTCATCGAATTTTCGAGGCTACGATCTTCTGCCAAAACTGCCGTAAATCAAGCTATCCGAGATTACTTTTCCAGCATTGAGTCCTCTATCTGCTCTAATCATCAAAAACATTTTTGGTCTTATGTCCGCTCCCTCAAAAGTTCCCATAGTTTCCCTGATTTCATGTTCCTCGATAATGCTACGGCATCTAATCCACGTGAAATTTGCGACCTCTTCGCAAAATATTTTTCTTCTTTCTTTTCCCAACATAATCATATCTTGCCTTGTGAAATTTCTCATGTTGCTTCATCCTCCCTATCTTCCATTTACACCAATCCTCTTGAAATTGAATCCTTACTCGAATGTCTTGATGTCAATGTTGGTTGTGGTTCTGATGGTATCCCTAACCTATTGACCAAATCACTTTCATCGTCCTTATGTGTTCCCCTGTCAATTATATTTAACCTCAGCCTCTCCTAAGGCTCTTTCCCGTCCAGTTGGAAATCTGCTTACATTTCTCCCATGCACAAGTCTGGAGACCCAAGTTGTGTTTCCAACTACCGTCCGATTTCCCTCTTCCCTTGTTTTGGAAAAGTTCTCAAAAGACTGGTTTCTAATAGCCCGTCCAGACTACGGATACTTAAGTATCCGCATACATAAGTATCTGCCAAAAGATGGTCCACACTGCAGCGACATTTGCAGATACATTTTACCCTTGCCATGAAAATCAATGAAAAGTATGCGCTAATTGTAGATACATTTTCGAGCAATAGCGGATACAATTGTATCCGGATACATAAGTATCTGGAAACAACGGTCCACACTTGAAATTACCTCACACTGTTGTATGCAGATACAAAACTATGTGAAAATTACTAGTGTGGACCGTTGTTTCCGTATACTTATGTATGCGGATACAATTGTAGGCGCTGTTGGAAAATGAATGCGGATACTTCTTCGATTGAGCGATTATTGATTCGGAAGCGAGAAACACTTTGCGATGCAGTGCACGCATTGTAATGCACTTGAAAGCAATGCTGTGTTCTCACAATTAATGCCAAATTAATTTGTGGTGGTTTCATATTTAGATTTTCTGTACCTGTTTTTCGTCCATTTACAATTTAATGCCTGGAATGTAATTCCCGCCTCAATTTAAATAGTTGTTGCACGGCCAAATATTTTCAAACAAATATCAACCGATGCAGTGTTTTCATAAATTAGCCTAAACGATGCAGTGCAAGTTGTTACACAGAATCACATGAGTTTTAAATTTCAATGCAGTGCAGTGGACTGCACTGCATCTACAAGCATCATTTGCTCATGCTTTTTCGATTGAGCGATGAATGATTGTGTTATAGGTACAACATACCTACCTGTGTCATTTTTAATGACTCTGCAGGTTAGCCTGAACCTAGGGCAGGCATGTTAACGAAAATCTTTACCTCATTCCTGGTAAATAGCCAATGACCAAATGACCCATTTTTCAGTGTTGAGAATTCTCGACCTCATTATCATACCAAAATGAAATTCACGGGACAAGGCGGTTTGGAAATGCAGCAGGTCTAAGAGACTTTTGGTGGTTGTTACTGAGTAATTTGGCCACTTTCGTTCCGAGAAACACTGCCATGGAAATTTCATCCACTGTATACCTGAGTATAATAGTGTACATGTATACTAATTGAATTTTATGGCCCTACACCTAATTAAAAATACGGAAAAACCTAACAAAAACTTAAAGACTTGTAATCATTTTCAGTTCTTTATTAATTTTCAATCAAACCCTACTTTAGAGCAATACAACCTGTGAATTTCAGTTTGGTTAATTGATCTGGTCACATTTTGAGAGGTTAAATAGTAAGTAAGTGGACGGTTAAAGTTCTTGTAGGTTGATAATGTTCATACATTTTCAATTAGCCTGAGTAATCATTGAATTTATCAATTGATCTCACTTTTTTTTCGAAAAGCAAACAAAATTCAGGGGATCGATTATTTCATTTTATTTAACCTGCATATAGATGCTTGTGAAAATAGGAGTCATGTATACCTACATATGTATATATATGTATATACATATATATGTATATATATGTATATACATATATATGTATATATATGTATATACATATATATATGTATATGCATAATATGTTAGTATATATATATGCATCTGAATTTCGGGCAAAGTGATTCTAATAGTAATTTTCATTGAAAACCGGTAATTGCCTACTTTTAGAATTTCAGTGCCCACAAATGTTTCATTTTCCAATACTGTATCTTAGCCATTCTTCAAAAATAAATTTTCTTATCAGATTTTCATTCTCATATCCCATGCATTCACCATGCATCCGCAAAATTAGGTCCACAGCAATTCTTTTTCAAATGTTTCCGCATACAATTGTATCTGCGGTCTGGACGGGATTATATGTTTCCGGATACTTATGTATGCGGATACTTAAGTATCCGTAGTCTGGACGGGCTATAACAGGCTGCTTCCTCTCCTCCATCCCTTCCTTGCTCCGGAACAGCATGGTTTTGTCAAAAGTAGATCCCCCACCTCTAATCTTATAACTTTTACCAACTTTGTTGCCTCTGCCTTAGACCAACGGAAACAAGTGGATGTCGTATATACCGACTTCTCAAAAGCTTTTGATTCTGTTGACCACAGAATCCTCCTTGCAAAGCTTCGAACTTATGGGGTGTCGGGTTCTCTTTTGTCTTGGTTTTCATCCAATGTTTCTGGTCGTTCTCGTACTGTGCCTGTGCAATCGTCCACCTCTTCCCCTTTCTGTCCGCTTTCCGGTGTTCCTCAGGGTTCCATTCTCGGTCCATTATTATTCCTAGTTTTTATAAATGATCTCCCTTCCTTTATCCGTTCTCCCTGCCTCTTGTTTGCTGATGGCTTTAAGATTTTCAAAGTAATTGAATCTACCAACGACTGCCTTCAACTCCAAAACGATCTCTGTAC
Organism: Nemotelus pantherinus; assembly: GCA_963978885.1. NCBI lineage: Eukaryota > Metazoa > Arthropoda > Insecta > Diptera > Stratiomyidae > Nemotelus > Nemotelus pantherinus. Next base: position 57,102,331 of record OZ022264.1, on the reverse strand, counting down.
TCTGTGCGACTGGTGTTCGAAAAATTCACTTACTTTGAACATATCCAAATGTCATCAGATGTCCTTTACGTATAAAATGTCACCCTTAATGTATTCCTTTACTCTGTACGGCTCTTCCATTACGGCTGTGGATAATTTTAAGGATCTTGGTGTGCACTTTGATCCAAAGCTCAAATTTGACCTGCACATTGCCTATATAACCGCCAAGGCCTCTCGTCTGTCCTGTTTTATTCTTAGATGCTCTTCTTCGTTTACTAGCATCGCTACCTCTTTACGTTTGTTTTTTCACTTGTTCGTAGCATCCTAGAGTATTGTTGTCAAGTGTGGTCTCCCCGTCATAGATATCTCAGTGATGCAGTGGAACACGTTCAGCGTAGATTCACTCGCTCACTGTTATTTAAATTCAAAATCCCTTACTGTGGCTATAGTGATCGTCTATCCTTATTCCAAATTCCTGCATTAGATTCCCGACGAGTGTTCCTTGACGAGTGTTCCTTTTCAAGCTACTCCATTGCCCTATGCTCTCCGATCTCGGTCAGATCAGATAGATCCCAATTAACGTTCTCCCTTCCCTTCGCGCGTTCTGAAGTTTATTTCAACGCACCGCTAGTGCGTATGCCCAGGAAGCATAATGATCTTCAGCTTGGTCCTTTTCCGCTAACGTTCTGTCAATTTAAGTCGCAAATCAAACATATAATTCTTAATGCTTCTTATAATGTTTGACTTTCTTTTTAATTTTTAATTTTTTTTTTTTTTATTTTTGCACTTTCTTCGATGTTGAATTGTATATTAGCTTTAAATTGTTGAAGTTCTAACATGTATATTCTAATATTTTCTTTATTTGTTAATTTTTGCTATTTTCTTCTTTTGGGTTTATTTAATTTTTCTATTTTTGTAATTGGGCAGAAACCTGTTAAAATGGATTCAAATAAATAAAAAAATAAAAAATAAATAAATAAATAAACAAGCCTGGCTCAAGGAAAAGTCAGAAACTCGTTCGAGGCCAGAATGGTGAAGAGGCTTCGGCAGATGTGCCAACATCTTCATCTGTCAACTTTTCTTGGGCGTACGGAATACGAAGATCAGCCTTCAAAGCTCTGAATAACCAAAAAAACCAACCCACTCCTCCTCACATGTTGTCTGACAAAGATAAAAAGTCTTTTCAATTGGCGACGAAATTTTTTGAGCAACAGCCGCTTCTTTAAAACCCTGCAAATTCTACTGAGATGCGACAGAGGTCGGACGAGCAAAAGGGTCAAAGCAGGAACACATCGAAAAAGCCTAAACGAATGACAACTGTAACAGCGCTAAGTCGGCCATAAAGAGCATTAACTAGATTGAATCATCTTTGCAGAAAACTGGCTGAAGATAAGGCAGAGTCTCCTCCAAACTGTAGAAAGTCAGTTCGTGCCCTCCTTTTACGGTTGATTACGCTTGTTGGCGTAAAAGACTCAAGCTCGTAGTGAATAAAATCCAGCGTATGGTCAACTTCTGCAAACGAAACTGAGCAAACTTTGCCCGGGCGCCAAACTGCAGCTGATGTCGAAGGATGAAATCCTCATACGTCTTAGATGCAGGGCATGGATTCTATGCTTCGATATCGATCTAGAAGAAGTTATGGAGATCGTCAGACTTTTCAACAATGATCTTCTGATGGAGGATTGAAGGCTGGCCAAAATCGGTGAGCCTGTTTAAAATCGACGGAAGGCTCACGTCATTTTTAATGAGGAAGCGGTACCGCTTTTCGAGAACTGGAAGGGTATCACTAAACAAGACGTCAACAAATTCTACCTGAGTGTTTAAACGAACGACAAGAGTAAGACGTCTGGATCAAAGGATCTCGGGTTCTACAAACACGTTCCGAAGCAGGAGACTCCGACAGAAGAGTAGTCATCTAGCAAGGAGTTCATCACTTTTTTGGGAGTACATCTGAGCGAAAATTAGATCCGGACTGCTTTTTGACTGATGAGGTCAGTGTCCAGACTACCTCTGATTTGGGCGGATGTTTAGACCTCTTGAATCTGGAATCAGAAGGTGGGAGTGAGGCAGCCCTAGCGACTGAAGAGAACCTTGACTTGATCCTAATTGGTGTTGGTAAGTGTACCTATATATTTTTTGTTGGTTGTGATTGGTGTTGGATATATATATGTATATATATACATATATATATATATATATATATATATATATATATATATATATATATATATATATATATATATATATATATATATATATATATATATGTGTGTATATGTAGAAATATGAATTTTTGCCCAAAGTGATTTTAATAGTAATGTTCTTCGAACTGTAGTAAAAATCTAAAATATTGCTTAAAGCTTTCGGTGGAAGTATTATTAATGTCTAAGACAGTTGAAGAGTTAGAAGCCGCATTGTTTTTTTGTGCCTTTATCGAGAGCTGGTTTGGATAGTTGCACTGAAGATAACAACTGAACAGGATTGTTGTTTTCATTTTCAATGCTACTATCCTGCACATCTAACTCCGCCGCTCACAAGTCTAATTTGTGATATGCCGGTCCTAAGCCCGGAGAAAGGAGGAGGGTTTGAGGTAACGAGGTAACTCTATCCTCAGGAAAATGTGTATATTTGCAGCCTGATGGCTGTAGTAAGCATGAGGATGAATCCCAAGGATTTTATCTCTGCAGGTGGCAGCCAGACTGAGTCTGGAAATCCACCCGTGCTCAGCACGGCAGGGGCTCGGATTCTGCAGGCCCCAACCTCATGTATGACTGCAATGGAGGACCCTGGTTGCAGTGGAAGCTCACAGGTTACCATCGTGGAAGACTCCATGGCCAGCAAGTTTTCGGACTTGCTGATAGCATCCCCCCTGATCACAGGCTCTGGAAAGGCGAGTACAGCACCAGCTGGAAGTCCGACTACGGCCGTACCAGGGGTAAAGATGTTTCTTCCCGAATCCTCACATAAGAGGAGAAGGGATGCATTAGAGGAGGTAACTCCGACTAGTGCAAATGAGACGCCCGCGGGAAGTACAGATAGTAAGAGTGCTCATTCCTCTGAACTCTGGAAACCTGTGGAGGCTCTCAGTCGCAGACAACGTAGGAGACTGCGCAAAAGGGGCAAGCTGCCGCCGAACGCTGACGGAGAGACAAATGCAGTATTAACTGCAGGTGTTTCCCTGGAGACTGGACGTCAGGCAGCGAAACCTCTGAGCCGACCCGGGGTAGCGAAAGAAAGGTTGGCTGGTGATGCTAAGGTCGCATGTTCGGAGCAGAAATGTTCTGGACCGGCGGCTGGATGCAAAGCTACGCCGACTGGACTTCGTGAACCAGGGAAAGCTCTTAGCCGTCGACAGAAGAGGACTCTGTTCAAGAAATCGATGATTCCTGATGCAAATCGGGATTCAGCGACGACGCTGAAAGGTAAGGAAGGACCGGTCACACCGAAGATCTCCCAGCCGGCCAGCACAGAAGCTAAATCTGCCAGCGGCGGCGCACGAAAGAGACGCAAGGTTGAGGCGAAAGCGGATACCTGCATCTCTGAGCGCAAGGTGCCGAAAGGTGTCAAAATCTGCGAGAGAGATCTTGCAGAGGCTGGCCCTTCTGGCACAAACACACCTTCCACAAGGGTAGGGAAGAGAACGTATGCAGAAGCTGCGTCTTCTTCGCTGGTTGTTGTGATAGGTGTGTCTGGCAAGGGTGGCAAACTGACCGAAGGTCAGTGCGCTATCCTTAAGAACGAACTGTGGCGAGAGATAGCGGAGTCGCGACCAGTTTACAACTTCACGCAAGCGAAGTTTGTGGATGGTCACCTCCAAGTCGCCTGCTCCAATCAAACATCTAAGGAGTCGCTCACACAGATCGTTCTTAAATTGGGTACTGGCAGTCGGCCCAAATTTACCATTTTGGACTCCGACCTGGCCAAACCCTATTATGTCAGTTGTTGGATCCCTGGTCCTCGCAAGAGTGCAGGTGACATCACTGGCATGTTCGGCAAACTGAATCCGGGCATCGATGCGAAACACTGGATCATCAAGTACATGAATCCCAGGAAGAATCCCACCACAGGTGAAGATGGTTTCAACCTGGTGATCGTACTTGACCAGAGAAGTTTCTCGATGCTAAGAGACAGGTACCGGATGGTGCTGAGCTACTTCTTGTATGCGGTTAAATTTAACCAAATCAGGAAGTGGTGAGGCACGAACTTTTGTGACTGTCTATGGACAGATCGCCAGAGCAAAACGCAGAGATCCAGTGGAAATTCTCTCCCATAGAGTTTCTTTCACTGGCCACGCGGACATTATCTAAGGGTCCCTGCAAAGGGATCCAAAGATTTAAACTCCGGACGTTTCTGTGCCTGAAGGTATAAGATTTGTCCAGATCAACTTGCGGCGTGCCAAGGCTTCGTCCTATCTTTTGAGCGAAAAATTGACAAAACTGCAAGCCTCCCCCTACATTGCACTTGTACAGGAACCGTGGGTTCGAGGCGGTAGGATCTACGGACTTAGTCCAACCACGGGGGCCAAGATCTTTTATGATGAGAGGTCAATACGGCCGAGGACTTGTGTTCTGGCTTCCAATCTGCTTGATGCCACCATGCTCAGACAGATTTCAAGCCCGGACCTGTCAGCGGTCGTCGTACAACACCGAGAAAATGGTAGGCTTAAGCGCACGATAGTTGCCTCAGCTTAATTTCCCTTTGACTCCTTACTCCCGCCGCCGATACAGGAGTTAAAGGACCTGGTTTTGTACGCTGAATCGGAGAGACTTGAACTTGTGGTGGGCTGCGATGCCAACTCCCAGCATACCAGCTGGGGTAGCAACAAATGTAACGCCAGGGGTAAAAGTCTCTTTGATTTTATAACTTCTGCCGGGCTGATGATTTTAAACACTGGGACTACTCCCACATTTGTCACCCCAAACAGAAGGGCGGTCATTGATGTATCGCTATGTTCAGCTGGAATAGTTGGATCAATGACTGGATGGAACGTATCAGATGAGGATTCACTCTCTGATCATCGCTACTTGGTGTTCTCTTTAGCCACGGATCTAACACCCGTGGTGGAAAGAAGAAACCCAAGAAACACTGATTGGCCTACGTTCAATCGGCTTCTTGCACACAGAGCGCGTCCTAGTGGTAGGATAAAATCGCCAAAGTCAATAGAATCCCGGTTGAGCACTCTGAATATAGACATAATAAGTAGCTATGAAGAGGCCTGCCCGATCAGTAAGAGCAGATGTGGCAAGACGGTTCCCTGGTGGAATCGGGAACTACAGAAGCTAAGGAAAAGTACCAGGAAAATTCTCAACAGAGCTTGTAAGAGCAACAATGAGGATGACTGGATCGCCTACAGAACTTTGCAGAGAACGTATAAGAAGCTGGTGAGGACCTCTAAGAGGGAATCATTTAGATCTTACTGTGAAAGACTGGAAGGCGCACGGGAGACGTCTAGGCTTTGCAAAGTCCTAGAGAAGGATCAATCAGCTAAGCTAGACTCTCTAAAACGCTCGGATGGTGATTTTACCAAGTCCAAAAAGGAGTCTTTGCAGACTTTACTTGGGACTCACTTCCCGGGAGCCCCGGTGATTGAGTCGCAGAAGGCAAATGCGCCTGTGACCGAAATCCCTGCTCTTCGCAGCAGTAGGAAGTGCTGGTACACAACTAGATCTGTGGTCACTAGTGAAAAGGTCAGGGATGCAATCATGTCTTTTGAAAATTTCAAATCGCCGGGCCTGGATGGTATCTATCCGGTTATGCTTAGGGAGGGAATTGACCACTTGGGGGCAGACCTGAGAGAAATCTTCTGGGCATGCCTTTTCTTGGGGTATGTTCCATCACCTTGGCGAGAGGTTAAGGTAGTTTTTATACCTAAACCGGGGAGAGATGACTATTCCGATCCAAGGAACTTTAGACCGATCAGCTTAACTTCGTTTATGTTGAAATGCCTAGAGAGACTTGTCGAACGACACATACGTACTACGGCGCTTAGGTTTAACCCTTTGAATGATGAGCAACATGCGTAGCAGCGAGGAAAATCATGCGAGTCGGCCCTTCATTCTTTGGTGGCCAGAGTTGAGGGAGCGATCTCCAATGGTGAGTATGCGTTGGGGGTATTTGTGGACATTGAAGGGGCCTTTGATTGCACGCCCTTCGTGGAACTATGTGATGCTGCGAAAGGTCATGGCGTGGATGATGTCTTAGTTAGGTGGATTCATGCCATGCTGACGCAGAGATGGTTGCTGGCGGAAGCTGGATCCGATTGCTACTTAAGAACAGAGGCGACAAATGGATGCCCTCAAGGGGGCGTCCTATCACCGCTCCTGTGGAGTATGCTAGTCGACTCCCTGCTTAACGAACTGCAACAAGAAAGGCTGCACGCACAAGCTTATGCTGATGACGTGGCCGCACTGGCTGTTGGTAAAGATCTGAATGTGGTATGTAGAAATACACAGCGTGCATTGGATCTGATTGGCAGCTGGTGTTCGAGGCACGGCTTAACAGTGAATCCTGGTAAGACGAAACTTGTTTTGTTTACCAGGAAAAGAAAACTGAGAGGACTAGTGCTTCCAATCATGAAGGGTGTAACACTTCAACTTTCAGATGAAGTCAAATATCTTGGAGTAATCTTGGACAAAAAACTTCTCTGGAAGAAACATGTGGAAGTGAAGCTTACTCGTGCTATAAAAGCTTTCGGGCAGTGCAAGAGAGCTTTTGCTACCACATGGGGTCTAAAGCCTCGTGTAGTGATGTGGATCTACACAGCAATAATTAGGCCGATGTTCACGTACGCATCGGTGGTGTGGTGGACTATCGTGAGGCAATTGTATGCTCGGAAAAAGTTAGCCACGCTGCAAAGGACGGTGTGCCTGGGTATCTGTGGTGCCATGAGCACTACTCCGGGTGCAGCCCTTGATGCGCTTCTCAATCTGCCTCCTCTCGACATTCAAGTTCAGAGTGTGGCGATGAGCTCTGCCCATAGACAAGCTCAGCTTGGCTTATGGGTAGGTGAAGACGATGTGGGGCACTGCTCTATTAGGAGGTCGATGTGTGAGATCTCTCCGATTCTCGCGATGCCTTCGGACGCTCGGGTGCCCTTCCTCGACTTCAGAAGAAGGTACGAAGTAATCCTCTTAAACAGAAGTAACTGTGATGATCCGGATCTGTGTACGAGGGGATATTCGGAGATCTTCTTCACGGACGGCTCGAGGTCAGATAGTAGATCTGGAGCTGGTGTCTATCTACATTCATCGAATGGCAGATGGGCTTTCTCTCTTGGAGAGCACGCTTCGGTTTTTCAAGCAGAAATGTTTGCTATCCTGAGAGCTGCCTGTTGGGCAATTGAGGAAAGATGGAGGGGAAAGAGCATTGCTATTTGCAGTGACAGTCAAGCTGCACTGATGGCGCTGCGTAGACCCCTGACAAACTCGAAAATTGTCCAAGAGTGCAGAGCACGATTGAACTCTGTCGCCAGATTCAATAGGGTGCATCTGCTCTGGGTACCGGGGCACTGTGGTGTTGAGGGGAATGAAATTGCTGACGTCATTGCGAAACAAGGTTCGGAAGTTCCGCTACGGGGCCCTGAACCCGCCTTGGGTGTGCCGACCGCATCTGCACGTGCCATTATTCGAAAGTGGGTAGATGATGCTCACAAAGATAGATGGACGGCTACCGGTGTGGCCAGGCACACGAAGGTATTCCTTTCAGAACCCAACCATGTGACTGCGGGATTCTTGCTCAATAAGAGCAGGAAAGTTTGCAGGGCCGTGGTGGGTATTCTGACTGGACACAACTGCCTAGGAGGACATATGTACCGAATAGGTGTTGCACAGGATGACCTCGGTTCATCCTGTCTAGAAGAGGCTGACTCTGCGGAGCATTTCCTCTGTGAATGCCCAGCGTTTGCGCGTCTCAGATATCAATGCTTTGGCTGGGATGTTGCACGCATGCAGACGATAGCCTCTTTTCCCCTATCAGTGATCCTAGACTTTATCAAGAGGTCTGGGAAACTATGGTAGGCAGGGGGAAATGAGTACAATGGGTCCTTTGGCCTGAGTGCTTAGAGGTGCCAATGCGCCTCTCCCCCAACTCACACACAAACACACACACACACACACACACACACATCCTGCACATCTCTTGATATAGGCACATATAAAGGTGACTAGTATTAATCCTCAAACTCTGAGTTGTGAGCACTAATGGATGTAGACTAATCACACGGGGCAGTTTGAAGCCACGAACATCATTAATGTCTTTGTCCTTCCCAACTTTAGCAACAAGGATAACTTGGCTATGGCAGCAGGAATCGATCGGAGGAAATACTTTTTTTTTTCTTGCTACGTAAATCACGATCATGGTGTCCTTCCTGCGACACTGTCAAGAATTTAGTGCACCTGTGTGTCTCTTATTGTAGGTGCTGACTTTGAAGCTCCGACACAAATGATAGAAGTAAAGCATTCTTTGGCTCTAGTGTGACTTCTAGCCTGTTCATCAGAAATGTGGGCTAGCTAGCCTCAAATCGGACTGAGGTTCTTGACTTTGCCTAAAACAGTGGCTGACAAACACATATCCAGCATGAATGAAAGGTTATACAGAAAAATTCGCTCTTATATTACGGGTATATATCATATAATATGGGCGGTCGAATCTTAACTAAGCAGATAGTTTTGGCTAATAGCTAATAGGAAAAAAACAAACTGGAGGAAATTTTAATCGCTAGTCCGATTTGCGCTGGAAATTCTCCGGGAAGGAAGTATTGATTGTTGCCAGAGGCTGGATCCAGCTGTCAACACTCTTTTAAACAATCTCAACTCTGTATCTATGGCAACGTGCAAGCCACTCAAAGCCAAGGGGAATCCTAAACCCTCTCATGATCGAATGTGACCTACGGAGAAAGTCCAGGAAAGAGTTCAATAACGCGACAATATCTAATGAATGGTCTTGATCTTGAAGGTTTCCAGCTAGGCCATTCGCAAGGCAAAAAGAACGTCGTGGAGGTTCCTAAAGTTTCATGTTCAACACCGAAGCCTGTGGGGTTTATTCAGAGCCCTGACGGATCCTGGACTAATCCGAGCTTCGATACACTGACTCACGTTATGAAACCACGTTTTCTGGGAAATTAAAGCCACTTCGCAACAAGCGCAGCAAAGCACTAGCTTTTTTCTGTCTGAGAGGATCTTAAACTTTCAACTGAGATAGGCCATGAGCTCTCTCGAAGCTCTCAAATCTCTGTGGCCTGATAGCGTTTACCATGTATCTAACGCTACCATTTCTGAAGGAAATATGAAGGGTCATGTGAATCATGGAACTAATCACTCCATACTGCTATTCACATTTGATTGTAAGTTTGTGGATGAAGCTCTTTACCAGTTTCACCCCCAGGACCTAACGAGAGTTGTACTGGCATTACTTTTTTTACATAATTGAAAAACAAAAGGGAAACACCACCAGCTTCAATTATTAAAACCTGTCATAGGATACGGCAGAGAACATCTTTTGTTGCTAATGGCGTAATTTTCTAGTTTCGAAACACGAATATTAACATACATAAAATACCAAATGCACTTACTTGCTTCAAATGCTCATATAGCTTCCTGTTATAGCACATTGATAATATTTGCGATGACTAAAGCTTCAAATATTAAAAATTAGTCTGCTCAAAAAAAAAACTCTGAGTCTAAACAAAACCACAACTACTTCCGCTCAATGATATAACGAATCATTGGTTTCCGCTGAAACATAATTATTCAAATCTCCACGTCATTCTAATTGTTTTTTCACACTTTACAAAGTGATTTGCCTGTCAAAAACATTTCTGATTACTATAATGACTACTTATCAGCCTAGTTTTCGCTTAAAACAATTTTGCGTTTTTCAACATATTCTCCAATACGAACAGAAAAACACAATCATATTACAAAATCTCCATTCAGAACATAATAATAATATTCCATCATTTGAATGGTGATATGCGGACATGAATGAATCGTAATGTGAAAATGAAATAAATGTATTGTGGTGGAAGTCATGCCCAGTCATATTGTAAACATTTTAATTTGAAATACCGAAATCTCAAATAGCAACTTACTGGAAATATCGATGCGAGCAGAGTAGCAACATTCAGAGTAAAGATTTCCCCAGGGGAAAATTGAAAAGGCCACTGTACTAAATGGAGCGAAAATAATACGGACGCTTTCAGCTGCTAATCAATGAATCAATGTACGTATGAGTGTCAGTGACAAGCAGACATCATATAGATCCAAGAACAAAAAAGTGAAATTTGTGAAAATGCTTGTAAGTGAACGAAATGGTATGCAAACACTCTGGCTCACTGTCGTGTTAATTTTTGACTCCCTATTACAATGTTGTTGGTTGGTGAGCTTTGGTAGTTGGTCGAGCATTGATGTAAACAGGAAACTCTTATCACTTTCCAAACAATGGAAATGAAATCATTTCGAACCGAAAAAAAATCTGAATGTATTTTAGTTGGCGAAATATGTAACATGAAGCATAAAAAATATGAGGGAATAATTGTGAACATTATGACGAATATGCTGTCAATAAGTGGATGGTTAGGGCTTCTTAAGTTTTGATAAAATAATCTAGGTTTTCTAAATATATACATGTATTTAAGATTCCTTGCCGAAGATAGAATATCGTTACGTTCAAATAAAATTTGTTTTATGATACGTTGAATTTAACCAACAGTTTAGGGGCGCTGAGGTTTTGACAGTTGTCTCCCTTAATTCTAAGTAGCTATTCCACGGCAAAAACCAGAACTAATCGCTAAAATGACTTTCAACTTTAGAATAAAAATGATTTTAGGTAGTTTCAATCATTTCACAATTGATTCTCCCAAGGGCACAAGAATCAGAGTGCATAGATCCAGTTTCAGTTAAATATATTAGTACAACGAACGATAGCCTTTTTGTGACTGTGAGACATAGTTACATAAGTTTCAACATGACACCCAAATTATATTGACGTGTATTTTAAATTCATATGTCACCTTTGGTTTTGATCAAAATAGTATTACATGTTCTAAAAATGCTCCATAATTTGCCAAATATCCGCAGTTAGTAACAAAAATTTTATCGATGGCTTAAGGAGTCTAATATGATATTGAGTGCTTTGCCTAAAACTTCAGCGAATTTATCATCGACTCAGTTCCGAAATGTGATGATATTGGCACAGATAGATCTGAGACATGAAAAGCTCATAGCTTTTTTCAAAAAAGTAAAGGCACTACATTTCGAAGGTAGCCAATATGGAAGAAAATAATAAACTACCAAAATTGAATTAGTTATTCCTAGTGGTTAATTTGACGCGAAATATTTTCTAGCAGGTTTTTTTCTGGCATAGTTTCATATTTTGCTAAGCGAAGGCATAAAACATAGATCTCCAGGAAACAAGCGTCCTTCCTTTAATTTTTTTTTTAAAGAATAATCAAAAATATAGGCAAAGAATATAAAACAAAAGAAGGAATAGAAGCATGAAGCGAATAACAGCAAGAAGACCACCAAAAAAGGCACAAGAAGAAGAACGGGAACAAAAACGAGAACATAAACAAAAAGAAGAGCAGGAAGACGAACAGAAACAGGAACACGAAAAAGAACAGGAACACGAAGAAGAACAGGGGCACGAAGAAGAACAGGAACACGAAAAAGAACAGGAACACGGAGAAGAACAGCAACACAAAGAAGAACAGGAACACGAAGAAGAGCATCGACACGAAGAACAAAAAGTTAACCGAAAGAAGAAGAAAAATTCAAAAAATAATATAGGAAGACAAAATGGAGAAAAGAAGAAGAATAGCTACAAAGTGACGCAAACTGGAAGAAGAAAAACAACCAGGAAAAGAAGCGCCAAAAGAAGCGCCAGAAGAAAACGAGCTAGAAGGCACAGAGCTAGAAACCACAGAGCTAGAAACCACAGAGCTAGAAGACACAGAGCTAGAAGACAGAGAGCTAAAAGGCTCATAGATGACAAATTAGAAAAATAATTGAAAGAAGAAAGAGTTGGAAGAAGAAAAAGAGTTGGAAGAGGAAAAAGGGTTGGAAGAAGAATAAGAGTTGGAAGAAGAAAAAGAGTTGGAAGAAGAAAAAGAGTTGGAAGAAGAAAGAGTTGGAAGAAGAATAAGAGTTGGAAGAATAAAAAGAGTTGGAAGAATAAAAAGAGTTGGAAGAAGAACCAAAGTTAGAACAAGAAAAAAAGTTGGAAGAAGAAAAGAAGCTAGAAGAAAAATCGAAGAAACAGAGATAGAAGAAAAAAAAGTTGGAAGAAGAGAAGCTATAAGAAGAAAAGCTTTAAGAAAAAGAGAAGCTATAAAAAAAGAGAATCTATAAAAAAAGAAAAGCTATAAAAAAAGAAATGATCTAAGGAAAATAGCTAGAAGAAGAAGAAAAGAAGCAAGAAGAAGAAAATAAGCAAGAAGAAGAAAAGAAGCTAGAAAAAGAAAATAAGCTAGAAGAAGAAAATAAGCTTGGAGGAAAAAATAGACTAGAAGCAGAAAAGAAGCTATGAGGAGAAAAAAGCTAGTAGAAGAAACGAAGCTAGAAGCAAAAGAACTAAGAAAAGAATAGACAGAAAGACTTAGACCCCAAGAAAAAGAGGAGCATGAAGAAGAAAAAAAGAAGAAGAAGAGCAAGAAAACAACAAAGCGTAGAATGAAAACGAAAAAGAATGGGAAGAAAACGAAAAAGAGCAGGAAGAGAAGGAAGAAGAGCAGGAAGAGGGAGAAGAAGAGCAGGAAGAGAAGGAAGAAGAGCAGGAAGAGGGAGAAGAAGAGCCGGAAGAGAAGGAAGAAGAGCAGGAAGAGAACGAAGAAGAGTAGGAAGAGATCGAAGAAGAGCAGGAAGAGGTCGAAGAAGAGCAGGAAGAGGTCGAAGAAGAGCAGGAAGAGGTCGAAGAAGAGCAGGAAGAGGTCGAAGAAGAGCAGGAGGAGAACGAAGACGAGCACGAAGAGAACGAAGAAGAGCACGAAGAGAACGAAGAAGAGCACGAAGAGAACGAAGAAGAGCACGAAGAGAACGAAGAAGAGCACGAAGAGAACGAAGAAGAGCAGGAATCGAACGAAGAAGATCAGGAAGAAAATGACGAGCAGGAAAATATTAAGAGAAGAAACAAAACGAAGAGCAAGGAAAAACGCAGAGCAGGAAAAAACGGAGGATAGTGAAGGATAGTGAAAAACACGGAGGAAGAGCAGATAGTCCTGCTCTTCCTGCGAAGAGCAGGAAAAAACGAAGAGCAAGAAAAAACGATGAGCAGGAAAAAACTATGAGCAGGGAAAAACGAAGAATAAAAAGATGACAGAGATAAATAGCAGAAAAAATAAAGGAAAAGGAAACAATTAACAAGGGGATAAGGAACATGGCTAGAAGGAGAAGGATAAGATATGGAAAAGTAGATTCGGAAAATAAAGGAACATAGATGAAATTGTTTTATAAAAAAGGGAGTACAGGACCCAGAAATTCTCATTATGAAAAAAAACATACAGGAAGTTATGAAGTTATTAAATGTAGAAACATAAGAGATGAATTGCAAAGAAGAAGAAATATACAGAAACGCGTATGTCAGTGAAAAAGAATCGGCCAACATCCAGTAAACGATCCAGTAAAGGCTTTCAGGTTATAACGATACACGTTTTTTACTGGTAGCGATTAGTGGTCTGTGGTCATTTTCCATATTGAAATATGTCTACAGTTATCGCATAAGTCTTTTAAGGACGATATTTTTGTTCATCGGTGTCCTTGTGATAATTTGACGGCGCTTGCGTAAATTATTTTACTTGGGATTCACTAGTCTACCGATGACATCGAAAAACGTTGACTAATTATCCATAAGATTATCCGCAAAAAACTACCAAAGACCTTGCTTCTCCAGTTATTTTTACTTTTTTTGTATACTACTTTTAAAGTAGACAAGTTTCTTTTTATATTTATAGAGAAGATATTATCTATCCGCCACCCAATTTAGGGTCTGATCAATTCAACTTTAATGTGACGCAAATAATATTTTAATATTTTATCTCTCAAGTCAGGTTGCGTCGAAAAAATTAATGAAAAAACAATCGCATAGGTTTCCTTTCTATGACTTAGTTCAATTAAGGCCGATATTTTTTTTGCAAACTGCTGTAGATTCTATACACCCGCTCTTATCAAATCTTACACAGATGCTTCTTAAGGGGGTATTCTGTTATAGAAATTATGTCAAATCGAATTTTTTCGTTTGCATATTTTCAAAGTTTAGACTTCTAAGAATAAGCTTTCAAAAGGATTTTCGGAAATTCGAATTATTTTTAGAGTAACGGTTATTTTTGTGACACGCCAACTAAACCAACAAACGCGATCAACAACGAATTAACCGCTCCGAGCTACGAGCTTCTCAAGCTTCTAAAGAAGTTCGAACTGCTCGTATGGCTGCAAGAGCTCCCGAAAATCTTGCTTTTGAAGTTGAAGAAGGAGCATTGCATGAAACGGGGATCTATGTTAAAAACAATGTAAGTATAACATACCATTAAACGACTCAGACTGCCCGAAACGAGACTCCAAGTTTTAAACGCGTTTTAATACGTAAACGACTTTTTTTTCACATGGACGCCATTTTGCGAGAAAAAAAAAGTTTTTCCAAATCGCCTACCTCAGACTAGTTCTACATTCTTCTTTTTACAGAGTTCACCAAAAATTTATGTTTCAGACCACCAGGAAGATTGGAATCATGTCAACCATGAGACAAGTTTTTTTTTAGTTTTCACTTCGCCGGCCTGTATCTACATCAATTTTAATTTTTTTATTTTTTGAATACATTTTTATACTTTTAAAATGTTAATAAAAAAACTGATAAAAAGATATTAAACATGTTTATGGTTTTTTTTTTATTGCGTCCGTAAAATCACCTGAAAATCGAGCCTCTAGACCAGAATACTGCCTTAAGGATCTGTGTTAAAATGAAAGAATTCCGGTTTCTTTCATTTTAACACAGAATTTCGGTTTTTTTTTCATTTGCTTACAGAACCATTCACCAAGCGAAGTGCTGCAGTATCTTGCGGTATGAGCTCGAATTCTGAATTTTCGATCGAGTTTTCAATTTAACGCCTTTCTCTAGTTGGCTGAATAACGAAAAGATACATCTGCATCATTTTACTTCAGTTTAGAAGAAACTGCTTTCAACAGGTTGTTGATACAAAGGAAATGTTTCCGTTTGGTGATACGAACCAAATGTATCAACATTTCTTATCTAAATGGTCTATAATATTTTATATTAAATTTTTGACTATTTTTGCTGGCTCTATTTGTGTCCCCATATAAAATAAGAATAATGGTAAAAGGCACCAGAAGGAAACCATGTACTCGTATATAGACTGACGATTCGAGTTCACCACAACGAATATCATATCCACAGTTCACGAGGCCGAACACCATATCCATATGAAAGGGTTTCGTATTGAACTAGTGATGAAATAAATGTCTGAAATAAATGATTTTAAGTGAACTCTTTTGTGTAAGACGACTTCGAATATTTCGTCGTTAGTGTCAAGTAGCTGCCTATTTTGCAAAATTCGTTAAGAAATGAACGACTTTCGGCTGACAAGTCTGCTAATGTTCTTAACACATTTGAGTCTCTTTTGAATGCTCCCTTAACTTTAAAGTCCTGCAAGATTCTTAAACTTGGACTTCAGCTAGTGACAGTATTCTTTTTCCAACACTTGTCAGCATTGTTTTTCACCATTTTATTTCGATTCGGAAGATTTCTCTCAATTGCATATTAAATTTGTGAGCGATATTCATACAGTATTTTGTCTAAATATCTCCACCCTATTGACTACAGGCTGGTACTGAGTTAATCGTAAAGCTAAATTTTGACAAGTCTTCATTACCTGGTCATTTTTTCGAGCGAAATGATTGACAATGGAGAAAAGCAGAGATACTGCTCATTTCTGACGGATAAAATGTCAAGAATTTGAATTTTCGATCGATTTTCTTATTAGAAAGACATTGGTAGCGTATACAGCACGCGCTTAGTCCGCGGACTATACACCAAATTCCACCAAAATTATTTAGTCCACCTGGTGTAAACACTCAGTACCCGACCTAAGCGATAGGTCAGTCCACGATTTCAACGACCTCGTGGACTATATTGCTGTAAACACACCCGACCTAAGCATTGATTTTTGCGCGATATGCACGTTGAATTTAAGCTCGCAACCCTCTCCTTTGACTCAAAATCATTTAAATAAACATGTTTGAGAGACAAATGAAGAGATAATTACAGTGTATGAACTAAAATTAAACTATATGACAGCTGTCACGTACAAACGAGGACTAAATTTGACCTGACCAACTTCTAGGTCAGGTTGATGTAAAGAACTAAGCTCACTTCGTCCGCGCTTAGATCAGGTCACATTTGGCTCAAACGCTGTAAACCCCACCATTTGCACAATTCAATTTTCAAATTCAAACACCAAATGTCACATTTTAACTCGAAAAAATGAACTGCATATGTATACTAAATTACCGTGAAATGATTGTAGACATGTGTCAATGCCATTTGCATTTTCAAAGCGAAAGCAACTTCCAAGTAACTTTTCATGCTAAGAACAATTCCTGCTTATTTTCGTGCTAAGTTTTCGCCGAAACAGATTTCACGTGAAATTTAGTATGAAAATTTCACGTGAAATCGAAAACAGTACTAAGCTTACTACGTGAATTGATAAAGAGGAGAGAGACTACAGGCAATCTACTGTAGATTTGGAGGCGCATTTATGTACAGTCAGCGACAAAAGTCATGGCACCTTTAATTGTGTAGAATAACAATAAGTACTCAAAATATAATCTTTATAATAGCAGCTATATTTTCCCATTTACGGGATTTCAATATTGCATTGCGTTTGTCCATGAAGCGTAAAATTTTTTGCGTAGTACACAAATGCCGCGACAAAAATCATAGCACTCAGTAGGTTGCTTATTTAATAACAATAATTTCCAGGAACTGTGTAGCCTGTTGGAAGTAAATATCAATTCGGTGGTCTATCGATTTTAGTTTGAGAAAGTTTTACGTCGATTCAGTCAATTTTTAAAGTGTTTCGTGATTAAAAAAGATGTCAAGGAAAGAAACAACGTGTCAAGAAAGGAAAATTGTGTTAAATATGAGGAAAGATGGGAAAACTTATGAGGAACTTTGAGAATATATACAAAGGAGTAAGTCAACAGTAAGAAATATACACTAGTGGTCATGAAAACTGCACCACTGACTCTAATTATCTACTCTTCCTATTTGGGCTCAAACCGGTTTTCTCGAAATCATTTACTTGCTAAAGGGATATTAGTACAAGGATAAGCTGTCGATCGAAGGTAGCAGCAATTCAGTTTCGGCTTGCATGTGACTAAGGAAAGATCTAAATTTACTATGGGACGAAAGTACAAACAATTAACCCGGGATCAGAAAGTGAAAGTAGTGTGTTATAGTGAAGAAGGATTGTCTGCGAGGTGTATAGCAGGTAAAATTAAGTGCTCGCATACCACGGTTACCCGGTTTTTAGAAAAAAAAAGACAACGTTAATCCCTACGTTCGGAAACCAGGGACAGGTCCCAATCGGTAGACAAATCGTCACGAGGACCGAATAATAATACGCTAGTGTTTAACCGATCGGTTTAAAAGTGCAGTTCAATTGCGAAGTGACTTAGAAACATCGTGTAGAATAATTTTGAGTGTCGAAACAGTTAGACGAAGGCTTCGAGAGGCCGGTTTATTTGCAAGAAAACCTGCAAAGAAGCCTCTTTTGACACAAAAAATGAAGTCTGCGAGATTAGAGTGGGCAAAGCGCTACAGAAATTGGACCGTAGAGGACTGGAAGAAAGTAATTTGGTCAGACGAAAGCAAATTCAACCTTTTCAGTTCCGACGGAGCTCTATATGTAAGGCGCAAAAAAGGCGAAAGACACAGTGACGAATGCATAGTGAGGACCGTGAAGCATTCTCAAAGCCAAATGGTGTGGGGATGTTTCTCTTATTATTTTCCCGGTCAGCTGGAGATTATACACGGCACTGTACATGCTGAACGATATCGGCAAATAATAAATGATAATTTGTTGCCATCAATAGAAGAGCACCTAGGCCATGCAGATAGAGTCATTTTCCAAGATGACTCCGCCCCTTGCCATCGTGCGAAATCTGTAAGTGTAATATTAATACGAAACCTTAAGAGGTTTACTCTAAAACACTCATAATTTTTTTAAAAAACAATTAAAAAATCCTACTGCACGTTAAAAAATGATCAACGACATGGAAATCGAGACGCTGGATTGGCCGGGTAATTCTCCAGACTTGAATCCAATCGAAAATCTTTGGTCATTTTTAAAAGCTAAGGTTAAGCAGCACAAGTCGAACAATATTCAAGCGTTAAAATACACACTTGAAAAAGCCTGGTTCGATGAAATAAAGCCTGAATTGCGAGAAGCTTTGGTGGAATCGATGCCAGATAGAATAAAAGCCACAATTGACGCTAAGGGAGGGTCGACGCATTATTAAATAATTAGTTTCATGTTGTTAGTCTTATGTTTATACGTTTTCATATAAAAATTAGTTAGGAGCATGTGTAGTAAATAAACAATTTTCAATTGATAGTATTTAAAATTCAATGAATAAATATATGATAAGGATTCTTTCCATGTTTTTTAAATAAGGAAGCGACGCTGAATCAAATTTATAATGAAAATATAGTTATTTTAATGTGTTGAATAAGTTGTTTTTTCGGTTCGAGCGAATAGTTCGAATTTCTAACAAAGTTATATCAATTTCTGTGAAATTGATGGTGGTGCAGTTTTCATGACCGCTAGTGTAATAAAACGAAAGGAAAAAGAAAACAGAATTAAAAACAAGACAAGAACGGGCCGGGCCCAAGTTAGACAAAGACAACGATAAACGGATTGTAATGCGCAAAGTCAAGGTTAATCCAAAAATATTTGAAAGTGAACTAAGCCAGGCAGCTTCAGTTGAATTTGGAAAGAAAATTTCTCCAAGGAGTATTCAAAAAGTCATACGAAGTAATAGACTTAGAAGCCGTGTCGTTCGCAAAAAACTGTTCATAAGCAAGGCAAATAAAAAAAACGTCGAGAATTCGGCAGAAAATACTTAAATGCACCAGCTGACTTCTGGAACAAAGTAATTTTTTCCGATGAATCGAAATTCAATATTTTTGGAAGTTGTGGTCGCATAAGAGTGTGGCGTCGTCAAGGCGAAAGTTTACTGCCGAAACATTTACATCTTACAGTGAAACATGATGGCGGTGGCGTTATGATATGGGAATGCATGTCTGCAAACCGTGTGGGAAATATGGAGTTTATAGAAAGCACAATGGATCGTTTCGGATATCTAGCCATTTTGAAGAAACATTTGCAAAATAGTGCGGAAAAATTGGGTTTGAGTGGTGATTATTATTTTCAACAAGATAATGATCCAAGCATACAGCATACATTGTAAAACAATGGATAATCTATAACACTCCTCATATGCTGGCTACACCTCCTCAGTCACCAGACCTCAATCCGATTGAGAATCTTTGGAGTGAATTGGAAAAAAAACTTAAGGAAACATGACATAACATCGAAAGCACAACTGAAGGACATCATACGGCAAGAATGGGCTAATATCAACAATTCATATACGCTAAAATTAATCCACAGGATATCCAACTAAATATTAATTTCAATATACTGCTCTTAAAAGATACAATTTTCTAGTCAAGTGCCATAACTTTTGTCGCGGCAAAAGTATAATTTTTGTATAAACGAAGTTGTTTTGCTTTATTAATTTTGTGATATTTGATTTGTTTTTATATATTCATAATCTATATTAATAAATATTTATTATTTCTAAAACACAACGGAATGGCTTTAATATTTTAGAAGATATGTATCTGCAAAACGATAAGTGCACTCAGGTGCCATGACTTTTGTCGCTGACGGTATGTTTGATATTTGTTAAATGCGACTAGAATCGTGATCAAATAGATATGCCAATAACGTGTATTATTCGAAAAATGTTTTCCAGGGAAAGCTGTTCGAATTGCCATCCCTCTTTTAACTTCCTTCACTTTAATATCTTCAAAATTTAATATTCAACCGTCCATATTAAATTACGGCAAATTAAGCTTTGAATAGCAAGAAAAATATGTTTAGAAATTTGAAATAAAATGAAAAAACGAAAAATATGAAAAATTAAATTCACAACAAAAAATATTTTAGCACAATTCTAGTCTGGACTGGACTCTTCTAGTCTTTGATCTTCTCCACGTATCCTCAAACTGTTCTTCCGACTCTCTAATAACCAGGCTTCAAATTAATTCATGCTAACAAAATAATTTCGATTCGTTTTTGACGTGATTTTCGTTGATTCTCTTTCTAGTCTCTTTTTTCTGCGTTGCGTACATACATGTAGCACATAGTTCGAATTAGCATAAACTTTACAAGATTATGATAATATCAACGTGTTTTTTTTTATTGACAATCGTCCGAATTCCACGATTTAAGCTCATCTACACATGTGAGTTTTAGGTAAAGCTCTGCGTGTTTTCAAAGTTTTTGCCAACAATCATTTTGATTCGGTGCTTGTTTTGTTTTGGCTGCTTATCACGAGATATCCACGATGAAAAAAACAAACAGTTTCTTTTTTCAATAGGTGTTCATTAATAAAATATCGCGAATGAAATTCCGGAACGGGTCGGCTCGACGCAGAAGAACGTTGTTGGTTTCGTATGGTTGGTTGAATGGATGAAATCGAATTCCACGAAAACATCAAATATTTGGGTAGGTTTAGTTGTCGAGTAGATTTTGATGTTGTTTTGAATGAAATTTGGTACCCATTTAATTTTTATTGAATGACATGATGTAAGGATGTTTCTCGGTTTTTTTTTCACTCTTTACTTCGATGTTGAAGTGTATGAATATGAATATTCAAGCGGAGAGAATCATGCTGCAAAAAGTGCTTGTAAAATTTGCGAGTGAAATTGATTGAAAGAAACGCAGACACATGTGTAACGGTGCGTTGAATTATAATTGATAAATTTTGAAGTTAGGTGAATGACTTTTTAGTTGATTTTTGACGGATGTTCCTGCGAATTTTTTTATTTTGTTTTCAATTGTTACAATTGATAAGGTTGGACACTTCAAAAATGATGCTTCTGGACAATTAATTATGGGTTTAGTGATACTGCTGAATATTTTGGGCAATATCATGAAAATCGGATAAAAATATTTCGGAACAAGAAAAGACCCTAATATAGACTATTAACGGCCTTCATCAAATTTAATCGGCTCATTCTCACTGACTTTATCGGTGGCACGAGGTGCTGCCTGCTGTCGGCAGTCTACTTAAAGGCGGATCTAGACGCTTGCTAGAACATGGCAAGTATAGCCGAATACGAGTGTGTGTTCATTTTTACCCTATGTCCTATATCACAGTCACGACGAAAAACAGCTTGAAAATCCTCAGTAAGCCAAGTTTCAGATAAGCGAATAATGTGATCAGGTGATAAAAACACGGGGAGAGACAAAATAAATTTACCTTAGACTTGAGTCTACGAACGTCATGAAAATATCGTATATCCTTAGATATTATTTATTTAAGCACAAAAGGTCCGACTTTTATTGGAACGAAATGTTGAAATGTTCGCTGATCGACGATAATTGCTTGATCTGATCTGATCGACGATAATTGCTTCCGTATCCTATTGATCTGGTTGTAGGAGCGCTCCCAAAAAGATCGTTAGGGGAGAGTGGGGCATTGTAGCCAGTGGGGCATTGTAGCCACTAGCCTTTTTCTCAGAAACTATCGATTGTAGGACCGACCTGATTTTTTTAGTGAAAGTGAGTCTTTATGCCGCGATATTACCGACGGAGTTTCATGAAATTTCAGGTGATGTTGCTTTGTTTGTATCAATAACAGTGTTTGCAGTGCTCAAAAGTAATTTTGGCGTTTGCAGAACTTTTTGGTCCAGCGTTAATAATTCAGCTTGTAGAAGAATCGAGGTTAGTTGTTTTTGTTCGGAAAAGATTACCCAGCACATCCATAGTACTATAGGTTACATTTATTATGTATTTATATGTTTTATGAATGATTATGTAAAAAATTGTTACGTGGGGCATTGTAGCCACTCTGCACGTGGGGCAATGTAGCCACGAATGTTACCTAGTTTAAAAAAGAGACATTAGTCGATGCATCGTTGTTATCCATATTTTTGGTTAGGAATGTCATTTCATATTATTTTTTTTGTGTAAATATTGCTCGTGACTGAATAAATTCATGAATAATTAAATAAATCGTCAGAAAGTCAATATTTTTCGAATCGTTGGATGCAAAGGAAATTTTCATTTCTTGTTGCTTTGTCTTGTTCGCAGCATTATGGTACGAAATTATAAACGAAAAACGATTCCGATCGATAAACAAAAAATAAAAGCAGCCATTCACGCAATACGAATTGATAAAATGGCTGTTCAAACGGCTGCCAACAAATTTCAAGTTCCAAGGGGAACTTTGAGAAACTGGTTGAAACGGACGACAGCGGAACAGGCTGAGAAAAATGCAGTACCAACATTGGTACGTGGAGTAAATAGGTGCGTTTTTATGTAGTTTCTTGAATTTTACTTTTAATTTACTTTTTAATTTTACATACGAGTTTCTTCGTACACAGATTTTTACTTCTGAAGCTGAGTCGATGTTGGTGGAGTACGTACAAACCTGCAACGACATGTACTACGGTCTTTCGGCTAAACAGTTACGGATTTTGGCGTACGAATTCGGAAAAAAGATGGACTGTCCTGTGCCTCTCACATGGGAACTTCCTAAAATGGCTGGTCTTGAATGGTTTCGCGGATTTTTGAAACGACATCCCACATTGACATTAAGGAAACCAGAGGCAACCAGTCTGGCTCGCGCCACAAGTTTCAACAAATCGAATGTTCGTCAGTTTTTCAAGCTACTGAAAGACATCCTCGATGAGTATTCGCTTTCGTCGTTCAATATATGGAACATGGACGAGACCGGAGTAACAACGGTGCAAACACCTCAGAAAGTCATTGCTCGACGTGGATCGAAACAAGTTGGCCGAGTTATTTCAGCCGAACGGGGAACTCTTGTTACCTTGGCCATGGCGATTTCAGCTGGAGGACGATCTTTGCCACCCTTTTTCATTTTCCCCCGGAAAAAATATAAGGACCATTTTTTGAATGGAGGGCCACCAGGATGTGTCGGCGTTGCAAATCCCAGTGGATGGATGAACTCAGAACACTTTTTGAGTTTCCTCAAATTTTTTCAATCTCACGTTCGAGCGTGTGTTGAGGCCCCAGCTCTGCTTATTCTTGACAATCATGAGTCCCACTTGAGCATCGATGGGCTCGATTTTTGCAAGGAAAATGGTATTATTGTGTTGTCTCTTCCGCCCCATTGCTCGCATAAATTGCAGCCATTGGATCGTACCGTTTTCGGCCCTCTGAAAACAGCTATTAATGCGCAATGTGATTACTGGATGACCTCTAATCCAGGAAAACCAATGACGATTTATGACATCCCCGCGATCGTCAATAAAGCGTTGCCTTTGGCCGTAAAACACCGAAACATTGTCTCTGCCTTCGAATGCACAGGCATTTCTCCATTTAATCCTGATGTATTCCAAGATTATGAGTTTCTTCCAAGCAATGTGACCGACCGCGAAAACCCTGCTTCGACTTTTGAAAATAATCAGGACCCCTCTCCTTCTTGTGAATCTCCGAAGACTTCTGAAGCCAAAGACACGCTTGAAGAACCAACGGCCTTACATGTCTCTGAAAGCAGTGGGGTCGAAGAAAATCTGATGCAAATACTGCAATCTGTACGTCCTCTTCCGAAAGCCGGACCCAGAAAAGAAACGCGAAAAGGAAGAAAACGTCGCAAATCAGCGGTACTTACAGACCCCGAGATGATGCACGAATTGGCGATAGAACAAGAAAACGCCAAAAAAAAGAAACATCATAAAAAAACGCCCAAACCAAGAGGTTGTCCGAAGAAAACACAACCATCGACAAGCGCTAATAACGGCGGAACCCGTCCCACGAGAAAAAAATCGCAGGCCAATTATCGGATATCGTCTGACTCAGAAGATGGAATGTAAAATTTTGTCAGCAAACTCACTTACTTGACTTAATATTTTCACAAACATATTGTTTTTGTATAAATAAATATGTAAAACAATGATTGGTTTTACTTATCTTGACATTTCCATTGAGTGGCTACATTGCCCCATGGGGGTGGCTACAATGCCCCACGATTTTTCGATTCTCTGATTTCTCGTTGGTTCAGATTTCTACTTTTTACAGATAAACAAATTACTCAACGTTCAAATAATTACATAGATTTCATAGTTAGATGTTTTTCAAATCCAGTCATGTGTATTACGACATAAAAACAATTTTTTTTTCTTAATGAAAAATCACTTAGACAAAAATGTGGCTACAATGCCCCACTCTCCCCTACTCGAAAAAAAGAAAAGAAGATCGTCAATGATTCCGCCCTCGATTGCCTTAGACACGTCTGATCCTTACCGCCTCTCAAACCAAAAGAACCGGGCCGGCTCACTTCGCACCATCCAGCCTTTGATTCACCCGCTTCAGCAGTACTTGTGCCGCTATATGCACTTGTTGCATCTCTTGCATGCATCATGGTACGGTGTCAATGCACTTTCTGTTCTGGCCATTCACCTCGGCATTCGCCGTCGGTTGCTACCGTGAATACCCGTTCTGGGCGGTCGATGGGTCTCGAATCTTTTTCGATGTTCTTGACATCTCGTTGACAATTCGGGCTGTCAAATTTCAACCCAAAACATTCCAGCGCATTCAACGAATGGGTAACTATCGGTCTAAGTATCTTAAATTTCGATCATCGTAGGGTAAATATTCGGATACACATCTAAAATTTTGATTATTGCAGGGTTTCCTTCACGATGACAAGAAAGCTCGAGTAGGACAAGTGGTCTGTTGGCGTGAAAGGAGCGACGAGCGTGATGATGGCCATCACTAGCGGGTCGTCGCGAATACAATCGAGACGTTGGCGTCCCAAAACTTCCGGCAATACTGGAGCACCCGGCGATTCCGACCGTGAAGATCTAGGGGATTCTGCGGTTTGTATGATCGTCCTGACTTTCTGGTAATGTTTGTGTCCCCATCGTGTCGCGACGGCTCTGGGTCCTGGGCTGATTAGCATTTGAACAATGAGGAAAGTCGGTTGTGACAATTAAACAGACCGCGGATCTTATAGTTTTGTTGCGGCCAGCCACCTCGTTGCCAGGGTCGTCGTTCAATATTATGCTAGTTGTCCCTACACTTCTTTTCTCTTTTTGTTTTGTTAACAATATACATTCTATCGCGCGGGCGTATCTCTACCAACTCTGAGCCGCGAATTCGGAACGTAACAAAGTCTTGAAGTGAACTTCTGCAGAAATATTCCAGGGACCCAAAAGTATTTTAATTTTGAAGCGCTTTATCTGATTTAACACGACTAAACCGCTGGGAAGCGCAGTAATAGCAAATGACCCAGCTGAGCGGACAGCTAAAACATCTGCTAAAATCACTTTATTTATGATGCCGAATGAATTAGCTTCATTGGTTCTCAGCACAATCCAAGCTTCTGTTTTGAACAGTCTCGGGACTTTGGTAAGCAAACGTACCCCGGGGAAAACGCAGAAATCCGTTTGTTGCCAGTGTGGTTCATAGGTTAAGACACATAGGTCAGTTCTACCGGCAACTGGCTCTTCCTCCAGTGACAAATCCTCTTCAAGCACTCAACTTTCAGATCGGCTGAGCAAAGAACCAAAGCAGGCAAATATAGAAAAAGCCTAAACTAATGGCAACTATTTTAAAGCTAACTCGGCCTTTCAATACAATGGCCTGTGATTGATGCCAGCGAATAAGATGGCATTACCTCTGCGCAAAACTGGCTGAAAAAAGGCTTTGATCAAAATCTGTCGGAAACTGCAGAAAGTCAGCTCATGTCTTCCACTTACGATAAATGATACGAGTTGATGTCGAGAAGTCAAACTGTCATAATGTGAAAATAAGTGTTCGGCTGACTTCCGCAAGAAGGCGATCTCTGAACTAGAGGAATTTAAAATCCCCAGGCGGCTCATATGTAGGGTCTGAATTCCCTGTTTCTGCTCTAATCTCGAGAAAGTTCTGGAGATCGTCAGACTTCCCAATCAAGAACTTCCAACGGAGAATTAGGCAGTCTTTTAAAAATCGAGGCCAGGCTCTCTTAATCCTAAATGAAGGTCCGGTAACGCTTTTAGAGGCCCGTAAGGGTATCATTAAGTATGGAGTCGGGAAAGGAACCAATTAATAGGGATATATACATATGTCTCTATGTGTACATAAGAGTGATAAAGCTAAGGCCTCTGAATCAGAGGACACTGAGTCCCCCAAACACAGTCCGAGGCAGAAGCTTTGGACAGTAGAGAAGGGGCCCAGCAAGGGGTGCATCAATCTTTTCGGTGGTGTACCTACGCGAGAATTAGATGCGGAGTCTTTCATCCTGAAGAGGTCTGCGTTGGGACTAACTCTGATTGGGGCCGTTGCACATAGGGGTATTTGGTCGATCTACGCGGTCAAAATTATTTCTTATGGATTTATTATCATAAATAGCGTTCTTAAATTTTTTATTGCATAATAGATTATATAGAATGAAAGAGTATAAATCTAGATCATTTTGGCTGATTTTTATTATAAGGGATACTATGATACACACAAACTTAATAAAATTTTAAACAAATCAAAACGGTTTTGATGATGAGTGCTATGAATCTTCGTCAGAAGACTCTTCTTCGTCTTCTATAGATGTCTCGTCTTCTGTTAACTCCTCCATTGAGTCCGAGTCATCAGTAATTGGGTTTGATTCAGCTGGTATAAACATTTCTATGGCTTCTTTCGAAAATGGATTCGTCAGTTTTTTTCGTATTGGCCTCATGCTGCTCACCAAGGGATCAGAGCATAGAAGAAGTCTATTTAAGACATCACAATTGCATGATTCCCTGGAAACTTTACGTGCAAAGTTTTGTCGGTACTGCCTGAAATGTTTGTTTTCTGCTTCAGCAGCTTCCTCAGATAGTAGGCCGATAGGTAGCAATGCGTGTTGTATCACAGTTGCACCATCCACCAGGATCTTATAAAATGTTGGGGTCATCGGAAGCCATGGGTACAATTTGACGTAAAGCCTTGCAGTTTGTATTCCATACTCGGCAAACTTATTTAAGTCGATCTTGTGACCATTCGAAATGACTTCCAAAATAACTTTCAGTCTGTAAATCAAGTTAAAGTCAACACCAGTTATTTCAGCTGCTAGTTTAGGATTGGCAAAAAAACGTCTGCTGGTGTTACCATCATTCGTGTTACCGAAGCCTGATTTCGGAATATCTACTACCAAACCTGTTTCAAGTCTAAACTTTTTTTGCATCTCTGCCTTTCTTTGCTTTGCTATGGCTTTGTCATTCTCTGATCTTAGCTGCCATTTTTGTACTGGAAGTTTATATGATAGATGCAAAATGCTTTCGAAGAATCGGATTCTAGCGTGCAACACAGAAAGACCAAATGATAATGCATCGGTATTAATATCACATTTGATGGTTAAATCATTGAACTGCTTTGAAGTAGCCCCACAAATATAACATTTCATTGTAGAAGATGTTCCTGTTGCAGCATTGCACACTTTAGCATCTACCATAGTTAGCATCATTGTATGTTTCACTGAAAATGTTTTTTCTCCCCGAATGAATTCGGTATTTTGTAATAACTTTATGGTATTTTCGAAGTAGTTAATTTCTGCGTTTGTAACGTCAACAGATTCTTTCACAAATCTGATTCGCATAGGACGACAGTATCTAGGTGAAGATGGAGTTGGATTAAGCCAGACTACTTTGTTTCCTTTTGTGCCACACACTAATTTCAAAGGAACGAAGCAACTTTGAAAAATGGTAGCATCTGAAGCATCAGTATATTTTGCTTGTATTGTGCTTGTTGGGAGCCATCGCAACCCCACTTGCTAATCAACTCTAAAGTTCTCCGTTCTTTTAGACTTAAACTCTGTAAAATATCTTCTAAATATGTTAGTAATCTTGTCACCGTATGATTCATCAAGTCTTGTAATTTAGTTTCGGCGCAAATTTCAGACACTTGGAAAGATTGTTCGGGTGGATAACAGTCTTGCTTTGCTCTTTGAAGCACACTGTAGCTTGGATACCTCTTTTTCATTGTACTTCTAATTATTTGGTATTGTCTTCTTGAAAGATCGGCTTCAACAAACATAGATAGAGCTTGTAATGGTGTTAATTTAGTTTCGTATCCCTTCATAAACTCAGAATATACTGTTTTGTATCGTGTAGCTAGCTTCGGAGACTTGGATATTTCTTTAAGTAATTTTGAAGCATCTCTGTTACCAGAAGTTCGTAATGTTGACTGAGCAGCATGCATCAATACATCGTCATTTATTGCATTTCGAAGTTCTTCCGTTTTTCGTCTTTTAGTTCTCTCACTCGATTCTTTAAATGACCTTTGTGGTCGACCTGCTGAAAGTTTTATCTGCACTTTCGGTACAGCGAATGTTCCTTGTAACCAACTAGAGTTCTTTTTTATAAAAACATCTTCTTTTTTGTGTGCTTGAAGCCACCTCAGTTTAAATTCTGATTTAATGTATGAAAATTTGTGTTTTATGTCTTTCGTTTGTTGTTCTGAATAGTCTTCACATGATAACAAGTCTCTTTCAAGATAATCTAATTTTTCTTCAAAAGTAGGCAAATTTTTTTGTTGCATTTTGACAAATAACCTTTCCCGGGTCCATACTCTAAGGTTAGAGCCACCTGATGATACTAAAACAAAAAAAAACTTGTTTTAACATCAATAACAATAAGTCCGTTTTTTGATTCTATTTTTTGAGGGACCCAAAATAAGTAAAAACCACGGGTATCCGCGACAAATTTTAACATAGTTCTTTAGTTAAAACCTTAAAATACCTATTGCAACAAAAAAAAAAGCCGGGACGTACCCTGAAATACAACTAATACCTTTGTAATTGCAAAATATTGCTTAAAAATTTGTTCACTGGAACACAATTTTCACATGTACTAAGATATCATTAAATTTACATTGAAATAATTCCAAATTACAAAAACTCTACGCATCCTTACCTGTAGTATCTAAATCCATAGTATTTTTTTTTTGAGAAAATCACCCAACGAACCATATGACACTGAGAAACTGAGTTATTCACCCGTATTGCGGATGTCGTGTCGACGAACGTCGTGTCGACGACCGTCACGTCACGTCGATCGAAAATCCCGATTGTGTAACTGCATCGACGTGACTCAGTAGGATTGCCACACTGATGTCAGTGTATGGGGAGTAAATTGTGAATTGATGCTCATGTAAATGAGTTATTTGACAATTGTGACTGTATTTTTCCTGTCAAACACGACATTGATATAGTGAAATCCTTAAGAAAATGGAAGAAGTTTGTTATTTAGTAAACGAAATGAGTTTATTAGACAATTTTTTAATTCGGAGGAGGAAAGTGAGGAAGGGGCAGTGATTATAAATGGTTAATAACGCCATTGATATGGAAGATAATTTAGATGTCGTTTCTATAAGAGAAAGAATTTCGCAAATATTATAATGAGTAATAAAAAATTGCAACACTGTTTAACTTTTTTTTAATAATTGTAAAACGGACGCTTGGGATGTAAGATAAGTAAAAGTAAAGAAAAATAAATCATTTGCCCAATTTATAATCAAAAGTTACAAATTTTCGTGCGACTCTGCACAATCAGTGCATTCATTTCTTTGTCCAATTTAAATAAACAGTGAGGTATTGCCCCAGGAACATAGCAGCAGACTTTGTGTCTTAAGTAATTGTATGATTTATCAATTTTGAAAAAATGAAAGTAACAAAATATGCATCACTAAAATAGTAGGCACTTATTTTAACATATAAATGATAGTTGAAAAGATGTCGATCTTATGTAGACTCAAGCTTAAGTTTGACTACCATTTTTTTTATATTTCTAACACACGTTGTTTCAGTTTTAATTTTTCCACCAAAACTCTTTCCTTCTCCAATAAATGTTTTTTTTTTAAATTCGTATTTTTCTCGCTTTAATCTTAAATTTTCACTGCTGATCTTCAGTTGTTCTTTTTAAATAATTAAGTGTTTGTGGTATACTGTGCAGTTTCTTTTGTTTTGGCATTTATTTGCTGCTGTAAGGCAAGATGTTTTTCCAGGAGTTGAATGCACCTATTTCCGTCAAACCTGTTTTCATTCGAATCTTACGTTGTCTTCGAGGAATTCCTGCATTATCGTCATTGCTTGTAAGTTCCGACATTTTTGACGTTGACGCTTCAGAATCTGTCTCGGCGATTGCTGAAACCGAGTTTCCGAACGATGAATTTTTCAAGGCCTTCAGATACTCCAGGTTGGACGAAATGGAGTCCTTAAATCCAAATTTGCATCCAGGAGGATTAAACGCTGCGCCCAAACTTAAGATGGATAGCACTCTATCTTCTAAAGCAGATAATAAATGCAATATATTCGGTCCACCACCGGTTGATTTTACTGACAGTTTCCTCCTCGAAACATTTAATTAAAATCCATACTTACATTGTCGCCGCTTTGCGACGTTTCGCGAGAGTTTCTTTTCTTTTAACGTCTTTTGTGACGATTGATAATTGCAAATACTACTAACGTTAATTACTACGCACTGTACCCGTACCATTACCTTTACCTAAATATAAGATTCTAAAAGAACGGCGTTCGTTCTTTTTTCATATCTCCGACATACATTTTTCGCTTTCCTCCTTGTGTCACGGACTCTGCATTGATCGACGAAAACTGTCGATCGACGTGACAACTGTCGATGTAGATCGACATCCACAATCGCTTTTTCATGTGTCGACAGTAAATCGACGTCGGCGTGACGTGACGTGACATTCACAATCGGGGTGATTGTTCAAACTCCTGGAAAAATTACGTGCAACAAAGAGAACGATCACGTTTAGATAGAGACGCTGACGCTGAACCGGGTGTCGAGAGGGGTGGGGACCGGCGGCATAATACTCCTCGACTCTTCAACTTGGTCGGGTAGCAATTGTACGATACTAGAGCTACTTTTACAAAATTGACTTTTGACCGCGTAGATCGACTAAATACCCCTACGTGCGTTGTCTAGATTTATTTTGGAAACAAAGGCGGGAAGTGATGCAGCTCTTGTGTCCGAGGAATACCTTGGTGATGATACTTTAAATTGACCTCCACCATTTCTAAGCAAGAGCCGCCCTACTTCTCTGCTTGTCACGGCTCAGCACGGCTTTCAGAAAGGGCATTCAACAATCGATGCCATCTCAGAGGTTGTTGGGGCTGTGGCAAGTGCGGAAGAGGCATGTCATCAATGTCAGTCGTCTTGCTGGTAACGATGAACGTACAAAACATTTTCAACTCGGCAAGACGGACGAACATTCTCCGGGTCTTTGAGCAGAGGTTCCGTATCTTTAACTACTTGCTAGCCATAATGCGCGACTACCTCAGGGACCGATGGCTGCTCTATGACACAGACGAAGGAGTGAAAAATAGACCTGTAACCTCAGCTGCGGCACAGGGATCGATCTTACGACCTGACCTCTAGAACATCATGTACGATGATCTGCTGCGCCTGGAAATGTCTGCGGATATATTTCTGGTAGGTTACGCTGATGACGTCGTAGCAGTAATCACTTCCAGATCTGCCGAATTCGCTCAACTCAGACTTTACCAAGTATTGAGGAGGGTGGATCGGTGGATGACCGAGCACGGCCTCCAGCTGGCAGTCTCTAAAGTAGATATTGTTAGGCTGACGAAGCGGAGGATACCAACTGCCACACCCATGACAGTTGGCTTCGTACAGGTCGAGACCAGCAAGTCAGTCAGGTATCTGGGAAAGACCTCGGATACCAAGCTGACGAATTGGGATCATATCTGCAGGGCATGTGACAGGGCTCTAGCAAACGTCACTTCGATGAGTGAAACGGAGGCTAATGGTAAAGACCGATTCGATCTTGCTATATGGAGCCGAAATTTGGGAAGGTGCGCTCCGAATTAAGAAATTCCGGAAGCGCATTGCCAGTGTTCAGCGCAGGCGTGCCCTGCAAATCGCCTGTAGCTACCGTACGGTCTCAGAAGAGACTGTGATGGTGGTATCGGGAGTGATCCCGATCGACCCGCTAGCGCGAGAACGTAAGGAAGGGTACCTCTTTCGCTCAAAGCTGGGCAGAACTGACGCTCTGACGCACGCGCATACGCTTACCCTCCAAATTGGAGTGAAAGAGATCAAGGACGATCGTGGATGTAATGTAAAAACCGCAGAGAACTTTCGTGCAGTCTCAACATACGTTAAGAAAGTGCTGCACATAAAGCGAGAAGAGGGTTAGCTTGCCGATCCATGAGCTATGGTAGCTTTCAAAGTCCGTGGTTACCGATGAATCAGCACGACCGGGTTGAATAAGTGCTTAGGTGGGTGTCGACTCGGAATTTCGTGGGCTTGCAGGTGGTCGTCTTTTAATGAGTCACACCTCACATAACCCATGTTGATAGGTCACCCGGGGATCTGGAAAGCAGATTTTTGTTGGCCATTTACACTACACTCAGAAAAATTGTTTTCCCAGAATCAAAGAAAATATTCAATTGTTTACAAGATGTGAAATCTCCCACAAATCAAATAAACTCTTATTTGATGTCAATAATTTGTATAAATAATGTGTAAAAATTTCTTACATTCAACGGAAGACAATTTTGACTTGAACTTATTTCAAGCAAGTAATTTTCCCCAAATTTAGTAAATTATGTTTACGAGTTTAGTAAATTATCTTTACAACGCGAAAATGTTTTTACATGTTTCAACATCAACCACGCTTCAATATTTGACGAAAAAATGGATAGTTTTTGTGACTTCTTTCAAAATTTCCTTGAAACAAATGAGAGGTCGGAAGCTTAGCTCGCTAGCCCGCAAGTCCGAAGCAGCGACCTACTGCTCGCGGAACCCCACCGGGATCATGACTGTTGTCTTAAGAGCCGGCTACTGGGCATATAATACCAGTGCTCCATTAATTAAGTGTCACATTATAGCTTTAAATTGAGACTAGGCATAAATAAAACTAGCGCTTCTGAAAATAAGAAAAAAATGTGGCACTTAAAATAACAGAATAATGGAATAATTGATATCGGCTTCTCCCATAAAGGGATATAAAATACCCTGGTAATACCCTGATTTTCGGAATTTAAAAAAAAAATTCTTATTGCAAGTCCAATATTTATCTAAGGTCAAACCATATTTATTTATTTATTCATTAATCCCCTGCGCTACAGATATAATTCCAATTACAGAGTCAAAAAAAAAGAAACATAAAAAAGGAAAAGAAATAACAAAAATAATTGAATAATTTGAAAAATAAAATTAGGACTAAAGTAAATAGCAATTCAAGGTAACATTTTCAATACATGCTTGAATTGTAAAAAAGATTGCGAGAGAGGACCAAGCTTAAGGGCATTGTGCGTTCTGGGTAGACGCAGCAAAGGCGAATGGAAATAAACTTCCGTACGTGCAAACGGAACAGAGAAACCCCCAGAAGAACGACTTGGACGAC
The DNA here is from genome assembly GCA_963978885.1 of Nemotelus pantherinus. NCBI lineage: Eukaryota > Metazoa > Arthropoda > Insecta > Diptera > Stratiomyidae > Nemotelus > Nemotelus pantherinus. The sequence continues at coordinate 57,068,679 of OZ022264.1, read as the reverse complement.
TATAAGGTTATCTGGGAACCAAGATCTGACAACAAAATGCCTAGGCAAAGTTTGAAGAGAAGCCAATTATCGAGGAACAATCTCTGTGATTGCAACGAGGACATACGAAGGAGGGAAAGACGAAAGGAGTAGGGACAATAGGGGATATTGAATTTAAAAAGAAGCGAGAGTAGTGAACATGCGCTGAACAGATTCAATGGCGTCAGATAAATACTGAAAGCACGGAGACCAGATTTGGCACGCGTATTCTAGAATACTGCGTACTAAGGAGACAAATAAATGAATACAGGAGGAAATGTTGGTAAACATATACGAAGAACCCAAGACAAATCTAGCAATCCTAGAGGCCCTGGACGTCATATTCATGACATGAACATCAAATCTTAATTTGGAATCAAACACCACACCCAGGTCTCTAAAATTCTGGACAACTGACAGGGAAATACCAAACAAAGAATAAGAGAACACATGTGGAGTATTTTTATATGCAAAAGACATCTGATGACACTTCAAAATGTTCAGTGGCAAGAAGTTGTCTTGACACCAGAGATTAAGAGCAAACAAGTCAGCTTGCAATTGATGAAAATCGTTCGCAGACTTGATTGTGCTGTATAATTTTAAGTCATCCGCATATAAAAGACAGGGAGAATTGATAACAGAAAGAAGGTCATTGACAAACAAGATAAAAAGTAAGGGACCTAGGATAGAATCTTGAGGAACTCCGGATGTGGGAAATACAGGAAAAGAAATGGAACCATTAAAAGTAGCTCTGTAGGGACGACTAAGAAGATAGGAAGAAAATCAGGAGATGAGGGAACCAAAAACACCTAAACCATTAAGTTTAAGGAGCAGCAGGTTAGTGTTCACAGAATCAAAAGCTTACGAAAAGTCTGTGTAAATTACATCAACTGGACGTGTAGAGCGATCGTTGATGATACCGTGCTGCTCAAGAGCAAGTAAGGGCTGTAGAGAAGGATAAATGCTATAGTAGACAAGACGTTCAAGAGTTTTACTGAGACAGCAGAGGAGGGATATAGGATGATAATTGGAAACAACGGAAGGATCACCACATTTGAAGATTGGGAAAATATTGGCGGATTTCCATAAAGAAGGAAATACACCAGATGTAAGGCTAATGTTGAAAAGGGTAGTTAAAGGAACACAGAGCAAGGATGAGAGGGATTTAACAAGGATATTGCTTTGGCACGTGAAAATACTTTTTTTTTTACTTGTTTTCATTTTCCCTTCAAAGTAAGCCGCGTTTTTAATATGAAGGGAAGGAGAGATTTTACGTGCCAGCGACATGTGATGTTCTCAAGCCTCAAGCGGTCCCCCATCTAAGTAGTAAGCGCGCCCAACACCACTTAACTTCGGTGATCGTACGAAACCAATTGATGCCAGATTTATGGCAACATTTCCTTGAAACTATAGTTCAATATCAGTTCTTTGAAATGAATAAATTCCTTTCTTTCGACTGAGTAAATATTTCTTTGGCGCAGAATTATTACCAATTTTTTTTTATGTGTTCATTTTTCCTCAAAAAATAGAAGTATTTTTCTGAGTGTAGGGACTAAAATAGTTGGGCGTGGGCTTTAACGATTTCTGTCGAAGTGACTAATCAAAAGTTGAAGAAGTGTCAGTTTCCGGATCTGGCAAGGAGAATAATATTCTTACTTGAGGCACCATCCCTCTCGGGTCTGACTGATCTACCCTTCATCGACTTAAAGGTATTCTGCACAGTTCATCAAAGCAACCAAATGGTTTGCTGCGTACATTGGCTAAGGGAGTATCACAACGGTTCTCTACTGCGCCAACACATGTCTTTTAGCCAGACTCTCCGATTGATAAGCCAATTGAACTAACGTAACCGTCACAGATATAAGAGAGAATGGATTAGAAATCAACCGAGAGAAATGTGTTGATTTTCGACTTTTTGTTTACTGGTGTGAGAATGAGGTCCTGGTGTGTGCCCTACACAGTTCATATGGTAACAAAAGCACGAGCGATCGCCATTTTGAACATTGTTTGACATTTCTTTCTCCGAACCGGCGAGTGGAGATTAAAATGCTTTTTATTAATGAAATTCATTGTGATTTCACACAAAAACTGTTGCCAAAGGATTATTTTACTCACACGAAATACGCCCTTTCGTTAGAGTGATTGCGTAAATGAATTGTATAGCTGTTTTTGCAGCCTGGAACGCGGCACTTCATTATCGCACTATTTTATAACTTTTTACCGCTAATTTACTCGCGTAACCGACAAAAAAGATTGCGCACAAACGTAGATGTACGTTTCCACCGAATTCGCCGAAAAATTTGCAAATTTTATTTGAAAAATTTTGACTGAAAGCCAATGCTCTCAGTCCCCGACACAAATCAAACTGACGTTGACGTTTCTTTCCGTGTTGCCCGTTGCACGCTTTTACGCCGATCTGGTGTTCCCAGCATTAAGACACAGCATTAAGGCTTTTCGGGTGTGAGTGCAGTAGAAAGGGGCCAACTGAGCGGAATTTTTGTGAGAGAGCAATGTTGTGCGTGTATTAAAAAAGGCACACTCACTTATGGGTACACGGATAGCCATTTCGTATCCATATTCTTTCATATCTATGATAACCGTGAACATGTTTTTTTTTTTGCATTTCTGCACCCTTTGAGAGCATTCTACTTATTGTTTTTGTTTTACGATGCAAAATTGTTTTTCGTTAGAGTGATTGCGTAAATGAATTGTTAGTTATGTGTATTTTTTAGACATTGGTCCGAACAATTTTGGAAAATATTACAAGGCCAAGAATAATATTTCTTTTTCTTATGACTAATGTAATGATTCGTCATAATTTTGCAATTGCGGATTTCACGCATGTCACTCATACCTCCATATAAGTCGTCATATTAATTTCTAGTGCTTTCACGTAAAATTTGTCAATTTATTGCAAGCAAACATACCGTGTAAAACGAAAATAAATCATACTTGCAGCTGTTCCTTCCTTTTCAGCTCTTTTAATTTTTTTTGCATATTCTTTAAGTCTACGTGCATTTACACGCCAGAAGTTTTTCGGTTCGCTGCCCCCCAACCATCATCAATTAAACTCAATCATATTCTAAAGGTAGTATGCCCAAGAGTAACACCTCTAAGCTTCATTTGTATCTTTTAGCCATCCAATCAAAATTTATAACTTAGTTCTTCTCTCCAACCCCACAGCCACTTCAAAATCATCAGAAGTTATACCCTTCCGATTTAATAAACAATATATCTCTCAAATTACTTCTTCTTCACCGGCATGAAATCTTTCTAGTGCAACTAATTAATTACTCATCCTCTTCTAATGAAATCGTAAATCCTCGATACGCCAATTAAATATTTTCAAGGCAGCATGCCGACATTGCCAGGCCTGTGGCGGCGTCGCCGTCGTGTCGAAAGGCTAATAATCGTGAAAATTATTTGCGATTCGAACATTTCTTCTATATTATGAATGCATGACTAACAGTGCATAGTTAATACAAATAGCCATCAAAACTTCACCATCGAGTGATGCTTAACAGCTAATTCACCACATATATCAAATCGCCAAGCAGATTGTAGCGTTTTTTTTTTTCGTTGCTCGGTTTTTTTTTCTGGTCTTTCTGGACACATAAACACAACTGAATGCCAATTAATACCGCACCGCCACCACTTTGCTTTATGTGAATTTGAACAAATCATACAATTAAACTTTCGCGAGATCGCGACGATCGCGGATGTACTGCATTTTTGATGTTAGAGCGAAATACTGAAGCTCTGTTTCGGCTTTCAGACTGTGATAAAAGTTTCGATTGCGTTAGTTGTTAGATTAAGTCTCCGATAAAGAGTGTGTCGAACTATTCAACTCATAATAAAATTAATCCAACCGGCAGTATAAAACTTATATCTGTGATTTCTTTGAAAAGGCAAATAATAGAGCTGTCTGAATGAATGGAAACAGTTCATAACTTAGCAATGCAGGTGATATTGATTTGACTAACAGATAGCTGTTTATAAAACAGGTGGTTTAACACATTTTTCGTATCATCAAAATTCAACGAATGATTTACGCATTTAAGCCGAAAGTGGACACGTACCTTAAGAACCGAATGCGCATTGTGAATAACCTCGTAAATTAACATTGCTGACATTATTTATCTGTCTAGACCCAGAAATAAATAAATAATCACAACAGACTGATGTCGACAAAACAAAAAATTAAATCAATTTGAAATTGTAGTGTGTTCTTTCAGATTGTTTTTTTTTGTTGTTGCATATGCACGCATATGAATATGTAGTGTATGCTGCTGTTTTATTTTTCACTTCAGATAATGATTGTTTCATTGATTTGTTTGTCTGTCAGCGTGAAATAATGAACGTCTTAATGGATTTTCGACCGGCATATTATCGATTGAAGTGTTTTACATAAATTTGAATATTCTTTTGCATGTAGAAATTGTTGAGTTTTTTTGTTTAGTGGCATACGATTGTCTAAGATTCGAGAATGTTGTCATTCGATATGCTTATAAACAAATGGTAGTAGTTTAAGGGGTTACCCCCACTTGTACCGCAATAAAATAGGTCATTTTCATGAATTTATTTTGACAAAACTACGAAATTTTTTTAAACGACTGTTATATTTTCTTAAAGTACATACTTTGAACACCTTTCAGTAATTTTTTGATTGAAAAATATTACATGATTTAATTACAAATGGCCGTCAAAACAATGGAATTTTAATTTTCACCTTTTGCGGTGACCAAAATTGTGTCGAAGTGGATCATCTGAAACAAAAAATAGCGATGGACTTAGTTAAATAACAGTATAAACTAGTGTTTGATCGAAGGAATTAAAACAATATCCATTTTTCACAAAATGGCGGACAGTCAAAGTTAATATTTCGATTTTCACTTAAAAAAATGGTCGGCTATAAAACGGCCATTTTTTATTAAAAAAAAATCGAACGATCAAACACTATATTTTTATGTATTAAATAAGCCTGCTAAGTTTCAAAAAGATCGGTTCAGTAGTTTTCGAGTAATTTTGGTCACCGACTTCAAAGATGTCATTTCGAGAAAAACGCGTTTATAAGTATAAGTAACGGTTGTATAAGCAACAGTTTCTTCTCTTTCAACGCTCATATCTCGGTTAATTATGTTTGGATAGACTTGAAATTTGAAGGACGTATTCTTAGATAGTTATACTTAAAAAAAATGCAACAAAAAAAAACGAAAAACTTCAAAGTTACAAGTGGGGGTAACCCCTTAAGTTGAACTGTCAGTTGTGTTACTAACACGATATGGAGGAAATTTCTTTTTGTATTTGTTTATAAAAATAGCCAGTGATTAAATCTACTTAATGCATTTTTAGTGAATAGTCCCGGCATAGCTGTTCCATTCGGACTTTTTATCGCGGTATTTTTTTGTGGATTGTAGATGAAGTTGAATAGAGCTGGTCGTGGTCATGGCTACTGAGAGAAAGCGATAAATTGAATTGTTTGAGATTTGGCGAATAGTAAGTAGTAAAAGATATAGCTTAACCGAGAACGTCGCTATAGAATCGTTTTGAACTTTGAATTGATTTCTATTCGAAGAAATTCTTTCTCACAGATGAGATCAAAAAACCGTTTAGCTTTTAGTAAGTCACCACTTACGATTCGCAGCTGCAACAGTTTTATCAAGGTCTAAATAATATATTTCTATTTAATATATGCAGGTAGATTAACCTGAGAGGCAAAAACAAAATGCCGAGCAGATGCGGTAAAATAACCCTCCGAGAACACAGGGGGTCAAATTGACCCCAGAGATCTTTTTGACCGATCACAGCGCTTAGGCCTGCGGGAAAAGAGGAGTACTATAGGCTTCTAAATATATTTCTGTGTCTTGACTATAAGTTTACACCATTCGCTTCTAGTCCCAAATCGTTAGTCGTCGTTGAGAAGCCTTTGAAGCAGATCAAGGGGTCAAATAGAACCCATCTGTACTCGACGTCAATTTTGAGGTAAAAACTCAAATTTTTTTTTACTTTATAAATCGACAGATTAACTTAAAAAAGCCAAAAAATTAGTTTGCAAGTGTTTTATTTTTGTTGTTTTTAGCAATAAAGCGTATAATCTGCGTTCTAGTGTACGCAATAATTTGTTAGCTGAAGACAATGATAACAATTTTGGCGACATTGATTCCTCCGAAGACGACCATGTCTTGGAGCAATCAGAATCTGATTATTCAGAAGATTATACCTTTTTTGCAACCCATTATCAAGGGCTAATTTCTTTTATTATTTTAATATGTCTGGGAAGTATCCATACACATTTTCAGCTCAAAATATTAAAAATTGACAAAGATATGATTTTTTTTTAAATATGCAAATTTTAAAATCTTCCCAATCGCCACCGTAAATATGCAAAATAAATACCTTTTTTCAAGGGCCACTATAGGGCTAATTTGTTTATAATTTTGTCATATCTTGAGACATCCACTTAAATTTTTAGCCAAAAATATTTATAATGAAATATGTTACGATTTTTTTTGTAAAAAAGATGATTTTCGACAAAACTGTTTTTTCTGGAATTTTTCTAGGTATGTTCAGGACATTTAAGGCACTTCGAATGAATGAAAACTACTAAATGAGGTCTCAAACAATACTTACAATTTTTTTCAAATGAAAATCTTCAGTGGCGGCCATTCTATAGACGTTCAAAAGTGGTTGGGGTCAATTGTTTTCGATGATCGAAAAAATAGGTGTGTTCTCGGAGGGATAAATAACTAAATGTAGGTAGATTTTTTTTGTGTGGGATGATTCAATTATTCTCTGCTTTGATAAGCTTTAGAGACGATATACGTTGTCTATGCTGATTTATAGACAAGAAGGGAACCATGATCACAAATTAAAATAACGAAATGTAGACTTATTGATGAAAAAACAAAAAAATGACAAGCTCACTGACACTATTGTTCAGACAGAAACAAATCAAGGAGTGACTTCAAACCTCCCATATTTTTTAGTGGTTAAAAAAACAAACAATAATACTAACCAGTGGCGGCTCGTAACCTAATTTTATGGGGGTTCACAAAAAGAAAATACCTTTATTGGGCACATGCACTTTTGCACTTTTCTTAAACATAGCAATACTGCTTTAGAAAGAGTTTAAAAAAAAATATTTTAAAAAACATAACTTACAAAATTCTTCAAAGGGCGATTTAAAAATCCTTCAATAGTGATATTTTGACGAGCCATTTGAGAGATTTGAAACTTATATTTACAGTGAACATTGTATTTTCATCAGTGAGTTTTTATGGTGAGTCTTGACCGTGATGGGCTTAGCATGGTTTATTACAGCAAAATGGATGCACCGATATCAATAAATTTTATTAAAATTTACAAACAGTCCTAGATACACATAATCCCAGAATTTATAAAAAAAAAAACGGTAGGACCCTTCTTGCATAAAATGTTTCATATATCCACACTTGAAAACCTTCGGTGTTTTATGACTTAATTAAGTGCCCAGACTATTTTTGCACAACCGAACCTGCCAATACATTCAAATATATATAGTTAGGGGCGAATTTGATCATTTCGCCGCCATAGGCCTCAGAAATATTTGCCGCCCTTTTCGTGAATTATATTATATGTAACAATGCGCGATTTTTTTCGATTCCCTAGAATATTTCGCTGTTTTTCGTTACGCCCGAGCTCACAAAAGAGAAATATCGGAGCAAAACCGGCACCGGTTCGTTCGTAAAAATTCGCTATTATTGCGCCCTTGCCACACAAATAATTATTGAAATACACACAAATCTAAAAGTACGTAAAAAAAAAGAATCCAAAAATACCAATTTATAGCAGTCCAAAACCGTATACACCTTCACATCGTATATAATTCCAACGTCTTAGCTCATATTTTTATAAGTAAGTTTACTATTCCGTTCAAAGTTTGCTTCCGCACTTGACTGGATATCAACTATGAACTAGACTACTGTAAATTACTGTTCGATATGTTATTAGTTAAGGATGAACCCGAAATATTTTGACCTATGATGTTCTAGATTTGGTGTCTATTGCGATTGTCGAAAAATAGTCGATAAACGATGCTTATCGACTATCGATCGTCGATTGTGAAGTTCGGTATTGTGAATGTCGATTGTGATCGATAAGTGTCGATTTGACAAACGCTTCTTATCGATGGTATTTTACATGAACGACGACTGACGATCACAAACGCGTCTGATAAAACATGAAAGTAATTTATAGTCTGTATGCATTAGTTATTTTAAAATTTATTTTTAAGAGGAGTAAACTAGTAAGCAATCGTAGGCAATTTGAAAGGCTCGGAAATTTAATGCAGGTGATTGCCGACATTGCAAGAGGTGTTTGCACAAAAACACATGCAAAGCGGAGATGGGAAGCATTTGCCCAAGAATTGAATAGTTTGGGGCCTCCTGCTCGCGAGTGGGATAAATGACTAAAGGTTAGTTACAGTAAAAACATTTATTTAATAATTTAGAGTTTATGTGCTATTTAGGTTTGGACTGATATGAAATTTAAAATTAAAAAGAAAATGATTGAAAATAAAGCAGAATTGAATGCAACTGGTGGTTGACCTAATAGGTTGCATACTTTTAGTAATATAGAGGAAGCTGTGATTAGCTTGTTGGAAATTGTCTCGTCAGTAAATCCACCTGAGCAAGAATTTGGTTTATCACACACTGATGAACATGGAGATTGTGAGTTAAATAAGGAAAATGAAGTGTCCGTAATTCAACAGAGTAAAATCCGTGGGGAAAAGCCAGGAAAAAATACAAAAGAAAAGGTGCGTGCATATAAAAATGATAAAAAATGATGTCTGGATAGAAATGTTAGAGAAGCAAACGCAAGCATAACATGAATTTTATGAAGTAGCAGAAAATGTAATGAAATACATAAAAAAAAGTCTGAAAGGTAATAATAAATGTTCCAGGATGAGAACACGAACCAATAAGTGAAAAAGATAGAGCATACAAACATATCTTCATTTAATTCTAGTGCATTGGACGTATCTCTTAATTTCCTTGTAGCTCTACATAACTCCAGTAAATTATTGGAATCGGAACTATCCTCTTCATCAAAAAACAGCTCGACCGAGCTCATATTTCTAATATTCTTTTTCAATGAGCCACAAATTACAAAAAAACACACCCTTTTCCATCAACCAAGCGAATAAAAATATAAACTCCAAATTCGATATATTTACGCTGTCAAATACAATTCACAAGCTCTTATATCTAAATTCACAATAATACACATATTTGTCGATTGCACTCACACAATAAAATTTTATCGTTTCGAACGACAGCAGTCAATTGGACATCCAATCGACAATCGCAATACCAAACCAAATTTTATCGTTTCGAACGACAACAGTCGATTGGTCATCCAATCGACAATCGCAATAGACCCCATAGAAATTAATTTCAGTAATGAAGTACAATTTAAAAAACACGTCAAAAATTAAGAGATTCGCATGTAGTTGATATACCCTGTATCATAATAATAAAAAAAAATTCTCTGAAAAATCAATGCACGCAAATATTTACCTCTGATAAGCTTTTCCTCAATTGGAGAGGTATTATTTGGGTTCTTTTTAGGTCTTTTAGGCTCTTTTTAGGTATTTTCAGATACTTTCTGGTACTTTTTAGGTATTTTTGAGTTTTTTGATCCTTTACCGTGACCGCATTTCGATATTTATTAAGAGTCAAATTCTATAATGTCCGAAAAAAATCATCAGAGATGAATTTTTGCGTGCATTGATTTTTTTTAGAGAATTCAGTTGGCTTGAGGTGTTAGGCTCATTCAACTCAGATATATGTACATATACGACAGAAAAAAAAATTGCCGCCCCAAAAAATAAATCGAAAATTTGCCGCCCCCGAAATTAGCCGCCCTAGGCCCGGGCCTACCGGGCCTAGTGGGAAATCCGCCCCTGTATATAGTTTTATAGCTCTAACCCTAGTAAAAGGCCAGGAATAGGCGACAAAAGAAATTAAACTCCCAAATCATTTCCAAGCATTTACTTTCTTCTAAGACTTATCTTCTTATATACTGAATATATTTTACTAGTATTTCACAGCAAACATTTCACAAAATTTATTTCTACTTACCACGAATTAAATTCCAAATGTGTCTTGAAATAATAGGGACGCAAATAGAGGCAATAGTAAAATTAAACCCAATAGTTGTTATAATATTGTGCTACTAAGCATAAACGTTCTATCTGCATTTTTCTCATTTTTGAGTTAACACCGGTTTCAAAAATTACATACTCTGTTACATCATTCTTTAAAATGTTTTTGTGGAAGTATTTTAAACTTAATATTGAAAAATGCACTCTCCTTATACCTCCAGGATAAATAAAAACACAAATCATTGAATATGTCGAAAGTACTCAAATGTAGATAGAACCTTTATGCTTAGTAGGGTAGAATAATCCACATACATACATGTATACTATATGTAAAACGCTCGAAACGGCAGCACGAATCAGCGAATGGAACTGACCACCGACAACAATGTCTAAATGCATCAAAGTGGTTGTCGATCACACATTCTGAGTGTGAACCCTCGGCTAGAACTGAGACGAGCTAAATTGATGCACCCCTCGCTTCCTCGCATGCTCCTCTAGTCCCCTAATTACAGCCACACAATCGCACGTGCGATCGCTAGTACAGAAGACAGTAGAGATAAGCAGGTAGGAAAATTGTATGGCATGTACGTAGGAATAGAAAGTTTCTGGGATAATAGATATGAAAATGATCCGCAGGTAACATTATGTGCTGCCATAACAAGTTAAATATTGTTCAATGTAGTTCAATGTACTTGTTTAATATGTATAGATATATTAATTTTGAATCATTGATTTCCTTGAGGGGTTCACATGCGAAAGTGCACATTAGGACGAGCCGCCACTGATACTAACAGTGACTGCCCGGTTAGTTGGAGGCTTAGAAGATTCTTTCTTTGGTCAATAAGGACCCGGTAGAAAAAGACTATCATGTATCATTGTCACCGAAATCGAAAATAATTATAAACCTTCCACCATTCAAAGAGCCGACTGATGATAATAGTAATAATAATGATCATAGGATATTGATAAAGCTATTTGTTGTTCAACCGATGCATTGCCATAATTATTTTACCTCAAATTAATAGTTAGAAGAATTTTGGAGCTATTGAAGAAAGTTATGAAAGACCTGCAGGTCCAAGGATTTTGCCCGATACACGTTTTTTTTTTGTTCAAAATTAACTAAGGTTCTATAGATAAATTGGCAGCATTTTGGACTTGCTGCCAATAATTCTCATATTCGGGAATTGAGTTATATCAACGACAGTGATCACTAACACACCTTAATAACGTGAAAAATAAACTAAATGTTGCAAATGTGGTGGCGGACAGTCGGCTACCTACGAGGGATGCCTACGGAAAACTTTAAGAACATCCTAACACATTTTGGATTGCGTGGGAGATGTTTACACTTTTCGTAACCCTGCACTATCCTAGCGATTTGCTTCCATAATATCTAAGAAAGAAAAGTCAAACCAAATTTGCTTCCCAGTTTTCGGCACTTATGGCCAAATCCTGACCAGTTGAATAGCGATGATATTCATCTTCAGTCAAGTCGACTTTTGTTCTTACGTCGTCGTCAGAGTATTCCGTTCGTCCGCCACTTCTTGTAAAGTATAACGATCCATTCAAACTCTTACCCAGCCTCATATGCTACTTCATTTTCCATGTCAGTATCAAAAACGTCAATACTTCTATTGACGGGCCCAAGTTCCGTTACTAGTCCTTCTGAACAAAACCATATCAAAGACTATCCAATTCCCCATTTTGGAGGAAAAATTCAACGAAGAAAGTCACGTTTACATCATATGTCCCTCTGGTGAAAGGAAAGCTGCCAATCTCACATGCCTCGCAGTAACAAAAATATTTTACACACAATCGACAACCCTTCACGATACTACACGTTTCGACACACGTCAAAATAAGCTTAAGAAAATATTTTTCTTCGGCTTGTCACTTTTGACAATTCTCAACCCGAAAACAGTTTTGAGAAGATAATTATGAAAATGCATAAATAAAGGTCATATATGAAAAGAGCAGGCAACAAAAGGTCATATATGAAAAGAACAGGCAACAGAAGGTCAAGAATGAATCCTTGTGGAACACCGGAAGAGCGATAAATGGGAGTAGAAGAACAATCATTTATTACTACTTTGGTTAGATTGGTAGATCGGTAGCTTTGCTCGCTAAAGCGCCAGTCAACAGTAGCGATACACTGTCCGTGGGTTCAAGTCCCGCCGTAAGCTCAGGGTTGTATTTGTTCTTATTGCATTGTCTTAATAGCCGGCGACTGGGTATAATACCAGCGCTCCATTAATTAAGTGTCACATCATAGCTTTAGCGGTGACTGGGCATAACATCAGCATTTCACGAAAATAAAGTTTGGCACTTAAAGAATAGTGGAATTAACTGTAACCTGCTTCTCCTATATGCATCTCCCTACCGTCATAGCTAAGCATTTGTTTCAGAAAAAAAACTTTACAAGTGCGATCGAGATTGCATATATGCTTCATTAATAATCCTAATGAAGAGCAGATCAGAGTTTTTTTCTGGACACTTGTTTCAGGTGGTGCCATCTTGAAAAACTATCAAGAAAAAAATTGCATTTTGCCCTTTGAATTCTGATTCAGTTACCAGATTTTCATGAAATGAAACTTTAATCTAAGCCGTGTTTGGTATTTGGCTGAAAAATTCGGCTGGTGCTGCCAGCCTTGGATTTTGAAAATTCGCTCAGGAAAATAAAGCTTCTTATCCTATACCTTCCAGTGCAGTCATGAAATCAAAACGAATTTCGTATGATAAATGGAACTTATTATACGCATTTGATTGAAAACCATGATAGGGTTGCCAGCTATTGTTGGTTTTGTACTTGTTTGCAATATCTTTATTAAGCGATTATATCGTAAAATTTTCAAATGGTAATGATCTTGGAGGGACATTAAACAACAAATATAAAGTTTTCAAAAATTTAAAAATGTTTGCGGGTGGTAACCCTAAATTTTTTTGTACCCCTATAGCTTCCAATGCAGTCATCGGTTGATTTCAATGTGAGACAGGTGTGATATATGTTTGGCTTTGATGCTAGCGAAGGGTTGCCAGCGCGAGGCGTTTTTTTGCTATTTTCGTATCAATAAATGCTTACATTAAGTATTCATATCGAGCATTTGCAATGAAAATAAAAATTTTTCGATCTCAAACATCTTTCGTTTTTTGATCCCAAACATCTTTCTACCCTTGTAACTTTCGACGAAATTATCCGATAAAATCGAGATCGATAGAGTTATTTGATTTTGATGTGAGGCAATTGTGGGAAACTTTTAGTTGCAGTGCTGGTAAAGTGTTGAAAGCACTCAGCATTTTATTTTGTTATGTTATGCTGCTTTCAAAGTTTTGTAGGGTTTGACTTTCCTAAATCTAAAATTTCATGCAAGTGATAGTCCTACAATCCTTTCCACCCCATGAGTTTAAACGCACTGTTAAGATCAAAGTGGTTTTGCCCTCGAAACAGTTTGGAGCACGCGTGGCAGAACATGCACTCAAAATCTGCACGATTCTTCTATTGTTCATCGAACATTAGTATTTCTAGCGGTTCAGGTGCGCTAGAGTTTTTTTTTGTCTGGTTTCGATTGACTGGAATATTTCAAGATTTTATATTATTATTTTATAATAATTCGTTGCCCTCAGGACAATATCGAAATATGAGTATAGCAACGAACTATTGAGCACATGGTATTATAAAGCATGAATAATCGAAAGAGGGGACAAGCAATAGAAGTGGCAAACTGCCTTATCTGGGGAAACTGCCCCATCTTTATCTTTGGATAATATGCAAGTGCCACAACAATCTCTTGATACACAGCAACAGCTGCCTAGCCCGTTACTGCCAGTGACTCAATCTTTGCCTGTGTCTACGGGCCCACTTTTGCAACCTGGATTTTCTGTGCAATGCGCCAACTCGACCTTGCATCAAGAAACGCTACATCAGATTCATTCGGCTCCAACCTTGATTGCTGGTACTCCTCCTCTCCAAGTCTTTGTGACTAGACTTACATATGAGACCCGTACTGCTGCTGTAAAGAACTACATCCATCACTTACCAGCCCTTCTGGACTGCACTAAACTTACTCCAGACAACATCGCTGGAAGATTCATCAGTTCATTCAAAATAACCACCACTGCTGATAACAAGGAATTACTGGATACCAATTTCTGGCCCCCCGGTATAATTGCCAAAACTTTCATCAGAAGACCTCGTCCGAATTTTCAACGGAAAAGGAAAGCACCTGTTCCAACCCAATCTCAAAAAATTGAAAAAATTTCTTTATATTACCAAAATGTGCGTGGCTTGAGATCGAAGCTCCAATCCATATTCATTAACTCTTCACTCGCCTTAGATAACATAATCTGCCTCACAGAAACTTGGCTTTCTAATGATATTAATAGTAGTGAAGTTCTCCCTTTACACCAGGTATTTCGAGCAGATCGGAATTGTTCTATTTCTAACAAATCGCATGGCGGAGGTGTATTGTTTGCTATACGCGAACCTCTTCATGGAGCACTCTGTCGTAACTTTCATCCTTCTCCTCCTGTTGAATGCGTGATGGTCCGTAATTGTTTTCCTATTAACTTTCACTTAATAATTCTTTGTGTATATGTTCCTTCTAATAGTTCTTGTGCTGTGTACGAATTTTTTTTTAACGAGCTATCTTCTTACCTTCGTAAATTTTTTCCGTTTGACCCTTCAATAGTCTGTGGCGATTTCAATATGCCTTCTATTGACTGAAATCCGATTTCAAATTGCATCTGGTCCTATAATCAGCTCACCATATTACTTTCTTCCTTCCTCTCCCTCAACTCTAACACTACACGTAACTTGAATGGTCGTATTCTTGACCTTATCCTAACTAATATTCCCTCTACTGATATATCTGTCTCCACCGTATCCTATCCCTATGTTCTAGTAGACGCTCACCACCCTCCTCTTTCTCTTATGTTTCATTGTCATATTCCTCAGAGAAAGGCATCTTAGTTGCTCCTCGATACAATTTTCGCAAGGCTAGTTACCCAGCCATGGCATCGGAATTTCAAAAACTTAACTGGTTTTCGTTTTTCCGTGGGCTAAATATTGATCATGCACTTTCCAAATTTTATTCCTTCCTCAATGACCTTATCTCTTCCTATACAACTACCTTCAACCCTCGTTAATCTACAGATCCTCCTTGGTTAACCCAACGCGTCTTGAAGGTCATCCAACTCAAAAACGTTGCTCGGAAAAAGTTTCGAAGATCGAATTCTGCCGCTGATCTTGCCGTATTTCGGTCCCTGCGATCCTCCGCTAAAATCGAAATGCAGCAAGCAATGCACGATTATTTCGCTGGTCTGGAGTCTTCTATTTCCTCTTCCAATACTAAACCTTTTTGGTTTTACATTCGGTCCTTAAAGAAAAATCCTTCCATCCCTAACCAGGCAACTTTCAATGGCTCGATCTCCTCGTCTCCACAAGATGTATGTGAGTTTTTCGCTAAATTCTTTTCTTCCCCATTTAAAAGTTCTTCCTCTCTTGGACATCCCCTGATTTTTCCTTCCCTTCCTCCTTCTCTTTTTCTAATCCGTACTAATCCCATCGAATTTGAGAATTTATTGCTCAGCCTTGATTGGAATTCCTGCGGTGGTTCTGATTTTATTCCCAATTTTTATGCGTTCTCTATGTCTGCCTTATTGTGAGCCTATCATCCGGTATTTTTCCTTCCGCCTGGAAAATTTCTAACATTTGCCCAATTTCCAAAACTGGTGATGCTTCCTCCGTCTCCAATTACCGTCCTATTTCTCTTCTCCCCTGTTTAAGTAAAATCCGTGAAAAAATTGACTTCTCTAGAATGTATCCCATGATACATCCTATTCTAGCTCCTGAACAGAATGGGTTCGTAAGGGGTAAGTCTACTTTGACTAACCTTATCCTTTTTCAAACACAGTTGCCCTTGCTTTAGATCGTCAGGAACAAGTGGACGTAGTGTACGTAGATTGCAGTAACCGTGAGTGCAAAGTCACTATTAACAACCTCTCCTCTTCTCCCTTTCATCCCTCTTCTGGTGTTCCGCAAGGGTCTATCCTTGGTCCTTTACTTTTTTTAATTTTTATTAATGACCTTCCCCTTGTCTACTGTACGCTGACGATCTGAAATTGTTTTGAGTGATCAGGTCTGTTGATGACTGTATTATTCTCCAGAATGATCTGTGTGTTCTTTTTAATTGGTGCAATCGCAACTCATTGTCCTTAAATGTTAGCAAATGTAAACATATGACCTTTTCCCTCAAATTATCTACTATTTCTTTTTCTTTTTCAATTTCCACTAACTATCTGTCGTCCGTTAATCAATTTAGAGACTTGGGTGTGACTTTTGACCCTAAATTGAAATTCAATGTCCATGTTGCTGAAGTCACCGCCAGAGCCTCCCGAGTTTCTGGATTGGTACTTTGCTCTGCCTCTAAATTCGTTGACATTCGTATATGTGTTCGTATTTTAATAATATAAAATCGATTCGGCCAAAAATGCATATTTGCATACATATATATATATATATATATATATATATATATATATATATATATATATATATATATATATATAATCAAAAAAATTCAGTTACTATTTTTCGGGAACGCTCCATCTGATTGAGCTGAAACTTTCAGGAAACATTGGTGTATATGCAGAATAGGTCCAGGT
Source organism: Nemotelus pantherinus (assembly GCA_963978885.1). Lineage (NCBI taxonomy): Eukaryota > Metazoa > Arthropoda > Insecta > Diptera > Stratiomyidae > Nemotelus > Nemotelus pantherinus. Next base: position 57,051,857 of record OZ022264.1, on the reverse strand, counting down.
CTCACCAAATGTCAATTATCTTTAACCCTTTGGCGCCGGTGCCAATTTTAGTGATATTTTTAATATACCTATTATTCCGTACACAAATATTTTTTGCAAAAATTAAGGTAGCATAATTTCTTTCGAAGGTGTTTTAAATATGAATCGGATGGTGTTTTAAATTTGTTTAACCCCATGTGTGCGCTTGGTGCCTAAAAAGAGAACGGGAAAATTTAAAATTTTTAAATTGTGATAACTTTTGACAGAGCTATTCAATCATTATGAAACTTTCAGGACATATTGATGTTAATAAGTTGTAAATTTGTGTAGCTTTTGATGAGCATGTTGGCAACTCTGTAGCTAGGACAGGCGCTGAAAGTGAAAACCTTCAAATCATCGACTGTCCGGAAAAAATGTCGTTTCTTGGAAAAAGAAGCCAATCATATGTAAATTTTATGCTTTGTCTACACAGCCAAAGTAATAAATTTGAAATTTTACAACGGGCACGCCTATTAATCTTTTCCCAATTAACCTATATTTTTAGCATCAAAAACTTCTGTTCAAGGAAACTCACGACCCGATAATCAGAATTAGTTAAAATTTACAGAATGTATTGGTCTTAAGTAGGACCAGGTGTGATAGAAGTGATTTTGAAATGTAGGCAATTTTGTGCCAGTGGTGCCATTTTGAAAAATCACTAAGAAAAATAACTGCTTTTGGCCCTTTAAATTCTGATTCAGTCATTCGGTTTTGACGAAATTCACACACTAGGTGAACCTTACTTTAAGGTAGAAATTTGGTTGGAAAATTCGATTGGAGCTGCCAACTATGGTAATTTTGGTGTCTTAAATTTGAAAAATTCCTGAGGGAAATAAAGCTCTTTGCCCTATAGCTTCCAGTACAGTCGATGAATCATAACAAAATTTAAATGGCAAATAAAACTTATTGTAGGCAATATTCAGTAGATATTTAATTTGAAAATAATGATAATTTTTGGCATACCTTTTGTAAGCTATTTTAGCATAGAATTTTTAAACCTTACTGATCGTATAGTGAAAATAAACACCAAATATTAAGATCTAGAAAATTCGAAAACTTTTGCGAATGGTAACCCTAAATTTCTTTGCATCCCTATAACTTCCAATGCATTCATTGGTTCAATACGAAATTGGCACAGCAGGTTGACTTTAACGTAAGGCAGATGCGACATATTTTTTGCTACGGTGCTGGCAAAGGGCTGCCAGCACTAGGACTTTTTGTTATTTCCGTTCCAATAAATGCTTGCATCAAGTATTTTCATCGTAAACATTTGCAATGAAAATAAGTAAACAATGTTTAAATTTTCTGAGATCTGCACATTTTTCAGATGACAGCCCCAAACACCTTTCTATCGCTGTAAATTTCGATGAAGTCACCGAAATTAAAATAAGCTTAGGTTCTTTTATTACTTAGGGTGTATTAGTTTTAAGTAGGAAAAGTAAGTAGTGGTAGAATACACACTCCAAATGTGTACAAATCCTCTATTGTTCTTCGAATATTAGTGTTTCTAGCGGTTCTGATGCGCGCTAGGGTTTTTTTAATGTGAGTTCGTTGTGTCTTGGAATATGCTTGTCAAGTGTGGTCTCCGCGTTTCCTTTACCTTTCTGAGGCCATCGAGTGTGTGCAGCGTAGGTTCAAACGCTCTTTATTTTTTAAATATAGTATCACTTACTCCTCATATGTTTCCCGTTTGTCCTTTCTTCAAATTCTTTCCTTGGAGTCACGCCGGCTGTTGCTTGACAAGTGCTTCCTGTTCAAATCGCAGCGAGGTATTATATCTGGTCTGGTATATATCACCGATTCATTCCGACCTCGCAGTTCGTTACGGGGCAACAGGTCTTCACTGTTCCGTTCGCGCGTACAAATGTGTACTTTTTTTCTCCTTTCATCAGAATCCCTAGACGTCATAATGAATTGGGGCTTGGATCTCTGCCACAATCATTTTATAGCTTCAAAAGTCATTTAAAAGCATTTATACTTGACCTGATCGTTGGGACATTAGATTGTTTAATTGAATTTTCTTTTTGTATTTTTTTTATTTTTTCATTTATCATTGCCATATATGGAATTTGTATTGTGTTGCGATGAATTTATGTTAATAAATAAATAAATTGCAATTGGCAAAAATGAGATATATTGCATTTTATCTTGGCTCACGTTGAATCGTAAAAATACTGTCGATTGCAGCTAAGTGCCTTGAGCTCTTATCACCTTTCCAGCTCGACTAGCCTGATATCAAACATTTAATTCAACTATTTAAGCCATAATAAGCCGCAGGTAAAAAGCGCGATTTGAATCATGTGTCCAATAAAATTAAAATCACAATTGAACGTATTCAGTAAGCAGATTTGAAAAACAGGTGTCCAACACAACCAGTACACATTTAAGAAATCGTAGAGATAAATATTCTCCCAAACTAAATTTTTTTTTCATTTCTGAATAAATAATTCATAAAAAAAAACACAATGCATTTGTCATGCATTTTATTGAGTCCGAATTTGGCGACCGTTGAATTGATTTGTGAATTAGCATAACAAAAAACCTTACTAAATTGATTGTGAACTATCACACGTTTAATCGGTAGATCGAGAACATAATTTCAGTAAAATTTATTCAAACGACAGACATTACGTTTGCCTGTTATTTCTAGCCATCGACGAAATCCACGTCATTCACGATACAACTCTTCAGGTATATGTTATAAGTGGGGGGATTCGGTTACAAAAACACATCTACCGGCGGCTAATGAATGAGTCGGTCGGTCAAAGACGCTTATTCAACGAGATAAAACCAGATGATGGCTTAGTATTTTTTTTAGTGTCACTTTTTTGTGAGAATTTGTTAAGTGAACTGTGCTTGAAGTGTTATTTAGGCTTCAATCACGATTAGATATTAGTGTTATGGTACAGCTCTTTCGACACAAATACCTTAAATCAACATAAAGAAAATTAATTTGCAGCTCAAATCGCTGCTTGTAACTATGTAGGTATTTTCTACCGAAACTATATGTAGAAATGAATTCAAAACTTTCATGGAATATTTTGAGATACAACCGATAAATGAATTAGTGGATGTGCTGTTGTTTTCGACATGCAGACGATGTTATCGCTCGGATTTTCCATGAATGGAATTTCATTCGCGTATGAAAGTGATAATAAATTTCACATTGCTTGAGAACTGTACACAAATAAATTGCATGTGAGAGTCCGGGTGGGATTCGAAGAATAAAAAAACTGTTGCACGTTTTGAAGATTCTTCACCTTGTATATTTGTATGCTCGTTCTGATAAATTTCGTTCGTGCTATTCATGTGTAGTATGTGCGCTATTTTCGCGCACCATGAACTTGTTGCATCAATGAATGATTGGATTATTATATTTGAGCGGAATGTAAGTTCTGTTTTTGTGAAATTCTAGAAACCTGCAAGCAAGGTGTGCAGTGGGCAGATTTGATTTCTTAATTTCATTCTTCTGACGTCATGATAATAAATCATCGGCTCGCGATTACCTCATGCCATCACAAATACCCCATCGAATAGATTTACGTCAGAGTACGAAAACACATAATCGTACATGTTTACCAAAATCGAATTTGTACAACAGTCGACATTCAGCACAAAACAGTAAATTTTATTGCCCACCTGATGAACTCATTCGGGAAGAAAAGGCAAAAAGCCACTCGACGACACCACTCGAGGAGACCAAGAAGCAACAGCCAGCACTCAGTTAATAACAGTTTCGAGCTAATTTACAACGCAACCGAACGAATAATTATGTGCGAGAAATTGAGTCCTCCCGTATGTGGTGTCAAGCACAATTTGTAAGTTCAGTCATGTACCCAATTGACAAGCCTAGGAATCTCATCGTTCTCACTACTTCTACGGTGGTATACCCGTGTTGAATCGAGCTATCGTCGAAGGAGCCACAGTGAGTTGACCGTAGAGAAACGGTTGGGGACGATTTCGGGGACGATGTTCTTTGGAGCATTGTGCGGAATGCATAGTTTATTCGTGTACAAGCCGCTATATAACTATGGCTACGCCGATTCAAATGCGAGTAATACGATAAGTTCGTAAGACATATGATGACAGAGAGAGCGACGGAGTAGCGTCTTACAAATATCGTCGTAAAACAATAAAAATTCCAAATGTTGATCGTTTTATGTGTGGGCCTTGGGTTCTGGGGTGTTTTTAGTGGAATTCCTTATCTATATGAGCTTGTGCACAGTCGTAACATTCGACCAAGTTAACCTCATGTTTAGCATGGTGTCATCCAAAGTTCTACATAGTTTTCCTATTGACCTTTTAATGTTGTGTCAGGAAGTTTTATGATGTTCGATTTTTTTTATGGAAAAGAAATTGAAATATTATTCAGACGAAATTCAACCAATAATGATTGATCTTTGCAACAAAAAATGTCTTTTTCATCTATAATTTAATGAACTTAAGACATAAAATTTGTTAATGAATAAAGAAGGCTTAAGACCACGGACACCAAATACATTTCTTTTCCATTTCTTTTCGAAAATTAATACCGTTTCAATCAAAGATGACATACAGTCAAAAGCATTTATAGCGACACCGCATACAATGTACAATCTGATAAAGCAAAGAAAATAGTCGGCACCGTTAAGTATTACCTACAAAAAATTGAAAAAATGTTGCTTATAAAGAACACATCGGTTAAAGCGAAAATAACGGCTAGAACGATCATATTGGTTGGTACAGTAGCTATGGAAATATTGGCTACAGCGTACATTTTTTAGTTTTGGTGTTCAAAGAGATTAAAACGAAGGCTTTGTTTACTTTACAACAGTTCACGCTAGCAGTTATACAATACAGTTGTCTTGTAATATTATAATCGAAAACATGTCGCGACAACAGTTTAAGGCCAATGACAAACACAGCGGTTTTTGCGAGGCGTTTCCCGAGAGGAAAACCGAGTCGGTATAGTCGTACATTACTTTAGCATTGTGATGACACACACCGCGGTGCGAACCGCCTCTCGGTTTCGGAATCGCGTCGGTTGATGAGGGAAATGACCCACCGACTCGTTTTTCGAGCGTTTTTCGATGAGTTCATTGCTGTGTAGTCCGATCGAGCTGAAATATTCTGGATGCATTGATGAATGCATGGGATAGGGGAAGGAAAATATGATACTCTGACGTAATTTGTAACTAAACTGACTCGATAAACGCTTCTGAAAACCGCTGTGTGTGGCAGCCGACGCGCCAAACCGAAGCGTTAAACGCTTCGGTGAAACCGAACTGTCTGTCATTGGCCAAAAACCGAAGAGCTTGCAATGATTTGCAGAGTCGATTCCGTTGATTTGGCAAGTTCGATTGCCAGTGAATTTGAAACGTCGCGACCAACTATCTCAGGAATGATAAAGCACCGGGAGAAAATTGGTGGATGCCAAAACGATTTCGGTCATCCAATCACGCGGATATTGAAAATTGTCTGATTGATTGGTTTAAACAACAGCGTGCTAATAACAGACCTATGCTTTTAGCAAAGGCTGAAGCTTTTGCCGTTATTCTTAAAAAGGATTCATTCAAGTGCAATGCTTCTTGGATTCGACGTTTCCGAACTCGCCATAATATTGTTTATGGAAAGATTTCAAGAGAGTCAGCTGCTGCTGACCGTTTAATGACAAATGATTGGACTGAAAATGTGCTTCCAAAAGTCAGGCTCGGCTATTCTGACGAAGAAATCTTCATTGCGGTTGAGATGGGGCTATTTTTCAGGCTGACACCTGATCATTCTCTAAAATTTAGAGGAGAGAAATGTTTTGGCGGCAAACTTTCGAAAGAGTGAATAACAATTTTTGATGCAGCTAACATGTCATGTTCGATTAAAAGAATACTTTTCACCATCGGAAAAAGTAAACTGCCACGGTGCTTTAAAGCTGTAAAAAATCTACCTGTTGAATATTATTTTAATACTTTAAAATAATGGCATTATGAGCTTTTAAACCAAAACAAGCATATCATTTTGATTGTCGACAACTGGCCATCCCACCCTGCAGTTGAAGCATTGAAACAAATTAAACTCGTTTTTCTGCCAACAAATTGAATGTCTGTTCTACAGCCAATGGATCAGGGACTTATTAGAAGCGTCAAAGTGTCCTGCCGAAAAGAACTAATACTGAAAATCATCGAAAAAACAGAAAACAATGGCAATTCAAAAATTAGCATTCTTGACGCTATGTTAATGGTATCAAAGGCATGGGACATAATGCGAAATGAAACGATAATCAATTGTTTTCGTGCTTCGGGTTTAACTAAAGGCGTTCAGCTGGAAATCGCAAATGAAGGTAATACACGCAGAGATTTAGGTTAGGTTAGGTTAGTAAAGAGGGCTGCCGGGAAACGCGGCTTGCATTAGGCCCCAGTTTGGGCCCATTTGCCACCCTCCGCTGGCTTTTTAGAGCTGCCAAGTGACCGCTTCGCCAAACTGGATCAGCTGACTCAGCGTGACGGTACCAGCCACCTCTGCCAACCCTTGAAAGTGGTATGCACCAAAAATTTTGAGGCGTTTATTATTGAGGGCCGGACAATCGCAGAGAGTATGCTCGATGGTGTCCTCTTCCATCTCGCACCTCTTGCATAAACTGCTGGATGTCAGTCCCATTTTCTTCGCATGAGATGCGGTAAGGCAGTGCCCTGTGAGCAAGCCGACCGTGGTTCTCAAGCAGTTCCTGCTGAGCTTGAGCAGTTTCCTGCTTTTGCTTGGAACAGGTGATGGCCATAATGTCCTGGCCACCCTGCAGTCCAGCCTGTTTTCCCATTCGGACTTTAGTTTGGCCCATATGGCGGCATCAAGTTTGTTTGTGGCGTCCGCGATTGACCGAGGTACAGTGATGCAGGGGCAGTTGCTAGCTCCTGAACCTTTCCTCGCCAATTCATCAGCTTTTTCGTTGCCTATGACCCCACTATGCCCTGGCACCCACATAATCCGGATAGGAATATGCCTTGCCTTTTCATTGAGAGCCACTCTGCAAGCGTTAACAGTTTTTGAAGAACATCTGTAAGACGCAAGAGCGAGAATGGCTGCTTTACTGTCGACGCAAATGGTCATTGGTCTGGTTGATATTCCGCTAATGGACTCAACTGCCATGCGTATAGCATGTAATTCAGACTGAAAGACGGTAGCATGGTCCGACAGTCTACACCACAGGTTAAGGCTCAAATCCGTAGAAAACACGCCCGAGCCAACTCCTGTGTCCGTCTTTGACCCGTCCGTGTAAATCCAGGCGCCCCTATCGGTGGTAGCTTCCTTTTTCTTCCAGTCTGTTCTTGTGGGTATCTTGACCTGGAAATTCCTGTCAAGATGTATTATTTTGCTCATGTGGTCCGTGTCTTCTGCAACGAGTCCAAATCTTTTGCGGCATTCTATAAGAATACCGCTGTGGCCCCACTGATCTGAATCGTTCCACATGCCAGAACTTTTAGCGCGTATCGCCGCTAAGCTTGCGCTTCTAAAGATGAATCGATCTAGGGGCATGAGTCCCAAAATCATTTCCAACCCAGCCGTTGGGGCGGTTCTTAAAGCGCCCGTAATACATATGCAAACTAATCTTTGCAGTGTTGTTAGCTCCTTGATATTAGTTTTTCTCTCCGCTGCTTTCCACCACACGACCGCTCCATACACCAAAATCGGCCTGACTACACATGTGAATATGTAATAGGCCGCCCTAGGTTTAAGACCCCAGGTATTGGAGTAGGCGGACCGGCAAGCGAAAAGTGCTGCGCGGGCCTTACCAATTCTGTGCTTCACGTTAGCCCCCCAGTTCAGTTTCCTGTCTAGTATAAGGCCCAAATATTTAACACTATCAGCAAGCTCCAATGTTATTCCGTTGAGGTTAGGCGTGGCAATAGCCGGTACCCTGTGTTTCTTTGTGAAGAGCATAAGTTCGGTTTTTGTCGGGTTTGCCCTAAGACCGACTTTTCTGGCCCAGATTTGAATATGGTCCAGCGCCGATTGCATAAGGTCCGACAAAGTTTGTGGGAACGCACCCCTCACAAGTGTAGCTTGAGTAGCCTAGTGGGTAGAGCACTGGCTTCTTGCGTGTGGGGTCCCTGGTTCAAATCCAGGTTCGGACGAGGGTCCGCGCACCAAGCTTTGAGTTCACCTAGCTCAGATTAGGTACCTGATTTAAATCAGGGGGTAAAGTGAGTCGTGGAACTAATCACTCCACACTCGTATCCACAATGACTAAAAAAAAATTGTAATGAAGCTCTCTACCAGCTTCAACCCCTAGACCCGTACAAGGGTTGTCGTGGGATTGCTTTCCTTTTCCCCTCACAAGTACCACAATGTCATCGGCATACGCCACTACCTCAAAGCCACTGGCCCTTAACTTCTCCAGTATTTCGTTGACTGTCAGGATCCAGAAAAGGGGAGATATAATCCCTCCTTGTGGTGTTCCGGTACCGACTGTTCTTTCCGCTTTGGCCTCCAAAAAGGTAGCCTCAATCCGCCTGCTCTTGAGCAAGTCAGATGCCCAGGTCGCCAGGGTTTTATCCACTCCATATCGAGCCAAGGCATCAATGATACTCGCGACAGTGACATTATTGAAGGCCCCCTCAATGTCTAAGAAGGCTGCCAACGTGAATTCCTTCTGACGCAGAGATTTACAAGGTGCTATTTTTCTTCTGGATTCTGACTGTTTCGCTGATGACTATGTAAAAGTGGATGATGAAATCACTACATGTGAAGAATTGTCCGATGTTGATATCGCATTGAACAACCATATTCCGAAGAAGCACATTTATCTAGCGATTATTGCCAAGAATACGCGGATTTTTGCAAAATCCCTACCGTGGCTGAAACATATGCTGCTTATTCCATCTTGAGAGCGTTAGTTTCCAAAGCACAAAAGAAGCAGTCTTCGTCATTTCAAATTCAGTTGAAAAAACATTTCTTGCAGAAGTAAAAGACAGACGACAAACAAAAATAACGGACTTTTTTTGAAATTTACCATGATTTATTATTTTTTCACTATTTTTTCATACTTTTATTTTTGTATATGAATGTAACACATTTGATTTAGTAACGCAATAAATTTTGAATATTGTTTACTGGATATCTTACTTTTCTCAACATTATTCTTGTATGTAAGGATATTCAATTTAGCTAACGTAAATACATATAATACAAAAATGCACTTTCTAATATCATTTATACGGTATGCTTTAAATCACATGCAAAGAACTGCACGGTATATTTGTATAAAAGGTTTCCTCAAATTTGAAATAAATTGAGTGCAGTAATCGCTTATTACAAACAGTTCGTTGTAGCTGATCCTACCTTTTAAAACGAACACTGTCTAAAACGTACAAAAATTGAAGCCCCTTGATGTTTGTTATAAACGGTTTTGGCTGTATTTAGTAATTTTAATTGTTTGGTATTACTGTTTGATAAAGTATGTGAATAAAGACAATTTAAAGGTAATAAGTGGCTTCGCCTACTACTCGACAAGCTCCACTACTTATTGCAACAGGCACTGACATTTAGCTGAACAAATAAATAAAACTACTTTTTTTGGTTTATCATGCACGATGTTATGAAACCTGGGTCGGCTTACATATATTTATAAGCAGGGCTGTGGAGTCGGACTCGTGGCTCTGTATATTTAAAGCTACGGCGGAGTCGTATTCGGCTCCACGACTCCGACTCCACAGCCCTGTTTATAAGAGCTTATCATTGACTTCCCCAGCGTGCCTTAGCTCAGGCTGGTGTGGGTGTTAGGCGGATGATTCCTTATAATCAATATCTTGCATTGACGGCGGCTCGACCGACCCAGATTTTGCAATAGAAGGCGCCCAACGTGGGGCTCGAACCCATGAAATTGAGATTAAAAGTCTCTTACACTGAACAGCTCTCAACGAAACAAGAACCTACATATGATCCGACCATGGTCGATGGGACAAAAAACTTCCGAAATCGCGTTCTGCAACTTACGAGCCAGATCACGGGTATTCTTAATTTTGTAGTGAGCAATGCGGCAAATTGCTTCGCAGGGAAGTTCACCCCTCCATTTGTTACCACAACGTGAAACGCAGGTTCACTTCAAGGACATTAGGGACAGAGGGAGAAGATTGTTTGCTGTAGTAGACTGACCCTGAATGTTGGTTGAGTTGCATCAGATGACGACTTATGGCTATTTGCCGTCTGGATGAAATTTTAGGGTATGGGTCGTCCCCACGAATTGTTGTGAGCCATTCATGAGTAGTTTCGTCTGCATATCGGCACTTGGCAAGCTAAATAATGCTAAAAGGTACCAACTCTCCCGACAAGGAGACGTAGCTGTATTCATTTGTCATTGTTTACGTATAAACAATAGCTGTATTCATTTGTAGTTACTTAACTAAAATGAAATAAAACCAAGTACATACATGTTTGTCTGTAGGTCTGTGCACGTATTCAAAATGCAACCGGAATTCCTGCAACCAACATCGAGTGCTGTTTGGCTCGGGTTAATAGCACGATAGCAGCGGTTGTACCGCTGAGTTAACAAACGAAGATTAGTGCTAAAATCGCCAGTGAGTGCGTACTAGAAGGTGTTTAGAGCGAAATATCATTTGTTGATGTATGTTGATGTATGATTTTCTCAGTGCTAGATTTGTTTATGTTGGCCGTCGGATCGGAAGGGATTAGATGAGAGTGTTTCATTTATGGTGTGCGTTGTTTTTTTTTGGAATATGTAAAGTGCCTCAAACAAGAGAGACTAGTACATGCCTTTGGATTTATTAAAACGCTAAAGCTACACAGAATGGTTTTCAACGTTTTGCAAAGCTTCGAGAATCAAAGTAATTCGCATCCGAGGCACGTCAGATGCAACGTACCAGCCCACGGCGGTATTCGAGAAGATAATGGAGGAAGGCGTTGATTGATGGTGAAGATACTCCTAGATTTGTAGTAAATCGTTTGTCTTTTTTTTCATACATTTTGGATTAATTGCGTTTGTTGGAGCAAAGGAATGCTTCAAAATAGAAGTGGTTTTAAAAACTAGCAGACATGAACCAACTGGAAGTGTGTCAGTAGGTCATGTAAATTGTCAGCTGCAATCAGTGTGTGTCCGTTCCTCTTATTAAACTAGGGAATTTCTGGTTCTTCTCCGTGGTGTCTCGTTCAAATGATGTGAAATGAGCGTGCCTAAACAACAAGGAATCATCCGCCCAACACCCACGCTAGACCAAACTTTTCGGCCGATGTGGGTCACGCTGGGTAAGTCAAGGTTGATTCCTTCTAATAAATATGTTTTACTAACGGCGGCTCGACCGACCCAGGTTCCGCAAAAATGAGTATTTAATTAGTATATAAGTGTCTACATACAGTTTATGGGCCCAGACATACTCGGAAATAATCCAGAAATTATACTTTTCTGCAAGAAACGAAGCCACGAGGTAGCGCACAAAGTAACATGGCTGCAAACTTATTGAACCGAAGTATTTGACTGTTGATTTTTCTTTGCTTTCAGAATCCAAACCGAGGTATTGCATCCCTTATTTCGACGGCAGCAGTTTCGGTGAATGGAAATTATGCTCGAGGAGCTCGACCTAGAGCTGTTTGGAAGATTTTCTATCACTGGAAGATTTGGCGGACAGAGACGCATCGAAAGCACAATTGGAAAAGTTTAAAATGTCAGTACAAAAATGCAGGTAGCATTGTTCAATAGATATCTGAAATACGCCAAGGATCAAAATTACGCGTACGAGTTGTGGACGTACTTGAGGAAAATTTTCGCCAGGAAAGGAATCGCAAGTCAAATGCTGATTATATCTCTGAGCCCAGAAACTGAAAGCTCGGTAAGGGCATGTATGGGAGCGGAAATAAATCTAGTCGTGGAAATGCAAGCCAACAGGCAGCGTACGTTTCATGTACTTGCTACGCATGCCACAAGAACGGCCAAACAGGACACTTACGAAAACAATGCTCTCGATCTAATAAATCGCTAATCAAACGTTAATTTAACAAGCAAGAAATTAAATCAATTTTGTTTTTTTAGCATCAAACCGACCGATTCATATCGGGAACCTGGAGGTCACCAGCGTTGCCACCGGCCAATAGAATTTCATACGGATCAAATATGCCCTTTATGTAGCTGGTTTGAGTTGCGTCCTTTTGTCAATGATGAGGTTGGAAATGAGCGGATTCGAAATTATTTTTAAAGCAGAGCCGGAATTATTACGAAGAATGGCAGAGTTTATTCTATAACCACGAGGTGAGAATTTTCACTCTTGTATGCCCTGAAATTCAGGAGGAGCACGGTCCTTGCTCTCTGTCGAAGTGGAAAGTCTTTACGACTTTGGCAAGAGCGCCTAGGTCACCTGAAATACGATAGTCTCAAATGCCTGCCCAACCTGGTAGATGAATCAAAATTGTTGGAACTACGGAGATACCCAAAATTGGCGACATGAGCGTCGAAGAAAACCACGCGAACTCGAACGAAAAACCACTGGAACTCGTCCACAGTAATTTTTTGGACTAATTATGTTAGCGCGTAGAGATGGAAAACGTTATAGGTCTGTTCGCGTACTTGAATCTATTATAATATATTAAAATAGATTCGCAGCAAGTCGTTTTTCTACTTTTGCTGCAAGAAAAATCTTGCTGACGTCATCGTTTCCCCTCTTGCAACAAATTGTAGAAAATTACAGCCAAACTGAGCTTAGGCATTTTGCTGCAGCTTGTCAAATCGACTACGATGGGCTTGGCGCGAAGTTTTGAAATGCATATATATTCAAATAAGCGCGCGAAGGTTAATATTTGCTGTGCAATATTAGAATGAAAACGGAACATAAATCTTGTATAACTTTTTTACTGGCAACGAAAAATATCCAGTGGTGGATATTCTGTGCATGGTGTGCACGTAGCAGTCGAAAAGCACCAATTCCTATTGTTTCAATGAATGGTGCTTTGAACTTCATATTTATTGTAAAACTAAAAAGGAAATTTATTGTAAGGAGAATACGTGGCTGTTTTATTTTATAGCCTATATTATATTGATGTTATTAATCTGATTACATATGTTTTCTTTCTTTGTAAGCAGGTCAATTTTGAGTTCCAGTAATAGATTCCGTTTTAAAGGAAGATAATTATACATATATGTGCATGTCTATGTATATAGATATGTGCTTTGTACACAATTTTATATAATTATTTTACTATACAGCAACATCTATTAATGAACTCATATGATAACTGCCCCGACTGTAAAAAAAGGATTGCTATGTTTATCGAAAATGGGCTAAACTCGACTACGTGCCCAATTAGACAGTTTTACCGATAGGTGTTCAGTTGATATGTTTGTGTTTTTGTGGTTGCGGGTTTGTTTATTGGGTTATTTTTTGTTTGTTTGGTTGTTTATCATCATCGTATTGCCTTCTCGATTAGTTTCTGTATGTTTTTGGGTTTTCTTCGCCAAGTTTTTACCCCTGCTACCACCAAAGGACGAGCAGGATTCAAAAATTGAAGACTAACTAACAAAAACGCTCAACAAATATACGAGAAGACAGCACACAGAAGATAAACAAACAAACAAACAAACAAAAAACACCTGCAAAATAAACAGAGAACCACAAAAATACCAGCTATACATCAACCGGTAAAATTGCCTAACCGCTATGGGGAACACGTAGTCGAGCTTTATCAATTTGGGCTCTATTCATGTTATCAGAGTTTCCGTCAATTCATTTTTATTTATTTTTCACACTAGGAAAAGTTGTTAAACATAAGACTGATTTTAGTATAATTAATAGATTTTATTCTGATTTCACACATTATATATTAACCGATTAGCTCAAAAACACTTGATTGCCTGCAAACCACGTTTTGAGACACTGACGAACCTCCCGGATTAGTCTACAGTGTACTTGAAACTCGCACTCCGTATAAATGGGAACAATTATTCAATGATAATTCTCTTCTCATGATATGTAACACTGTTTAGAACCTTTACAGGAAATTCGCAAGTATTTAAGGCAGAACAACATCATCAATTGATGATTCGCCATCACCAGCAAATATAAAATTAAACAAAACGCGTCTTCCTTTCAGAATTCTATTTCATCTACAAACTGTCCACTACAGTATTTTTCAAAATTTAACCGTCGACAATTGATACTTCTGGAGTCTTCTTGCAGCAAATTACAGCAGTGCGTTTTTGTAGTTTTCTTAATTGTTCCCCGACCACAAAAATAATCCGGCTGCCAAATTCTGTTACTGCTGCAGTTTGCTGAAGTACGCGAACAGACCTTATATGTTGATCCTGACAGGCGAACTTACATACATGCTTTAGAATCCTCATTAAGATGTGATAATGGCAGAAAATATATCCCGAATGCAATTAAGAGTTTGTGTGAAGAAAAAGGGATTCGACTTGAGCATACGATTAGATATGCTCCGCAGTAGAATGGAGTGGCAGAATGTATGAACAAGAGTATGGATGAACGATTAAGATGTATGATTTTGAAATCCAAACTTGGAAAAAGCTTCTGTGATTACTCTTCACTCACTGCAGTACATCTGGTCAATCGCAGCCTAACCGCAGCGCTAGGAAAAGAACTACTAGCAGCGCTTTGGTACAGCCGAAAATGCAACTTGATGAAATTAAAGACGTTTGGATGTACGGTTTTCGTAAAACTACTCAAGGAAATTCCGTAGGTTAATTCAACTCAGACCCCTACGTTGTTTCATGTTAGGGTACTGCCCAAACCGAAATAAGCTCTGGCTCACTGAGGAGCAAAAGATACTCACTAGACTATATATTATCTTCGACAAAAATAGATTCTAGTTCGAAAAAATCAATTTTGATGAATGACTGAGTCATAATATTGAGGAAATCGCCACAGAAGACGCAAACGTAGAAAAGAGTCAATGGTAATCAAATCTTGCGGAAAAGAAGGAAATATATTCACTAACAAGGAAGTCTGAAATCATCAAGTCAGTACGCTCAGAAACACTATGCAGAAGTTCCAGACATCGAGTAAATCCCTGATACTTAGTCGACTGCGTTTTGATGGCTCTAACTGTAGAATCGTTCGTTGACAAAGGAATGATAAACAGTCAAGGAGGAGTTGAAATCTCCCATCGAAAATGACACTTGGAAACTCGTCCAACTGCCTGAAGAGAAACATGGAATAAACTGTACACATGTAGATCGTCAATGATGCGAATATCAAGCGCTAAAAAGCTGGCTTGCTGTCAAAAGATGCGGCTAAGGTCAACGATTCGACTATGAAGAAACCTATACTAGAAAAAGCATAGCCCAAAATATCATAAATTATATACTTTTGGCGCTATGTACATGATTGATTTCGGGTTATTCATAGGAGTAGTCGCTATTATGTATTATAACCCTACATGCCATGTATTATTACGCCAACACTATGCAATATAGCCCTAATAAAATGCAAAATAAAAGCGAAACTATCCCTATTTTAGACACTTTGGATTTTTGAACATTGTAGACTATGAAAATTCCTATTTACATTAATGAAATTTCATACCTTATCTTTTAATTTCTTTGAAATAAGTTTGGCTCTAATACGAATTCAAACCCGTGACCCAATTCTTCAAGAGCCGACACTCTACCCACTAAGTTAAAGCTATTGCTCCTTGGCTTACTTTAACGATATGCGCAAAGATTATGTTCATAGCAGTTGGGGCAATGTTGCATAGGAGTTGAGACTATGCTGCATGGCGGAATAGTCTATAATGCATGGAAGTTTGGCCTTTAGCTATATTTTGTAGCTTAGGATACTATGTACATGAGAGGGGGAGCCCAAAAATAACGAGACTTCTTTTATAACGACTTATGTATTGCAGATATTTTCAAATAATGACTAATCTCCTTTGAAGTACTGTCCATTAGAAGAAATGCACTTGTCCAATCTGTCCACTCTCTCTTGCAGTTGTCTCAAAGCTCCCAAGTAATACTCTTGGTTGACCGTTTGACCTCTCTTGGGGCAAATTCTTAGTGCACGATTCCCTTGATGCAGATCAACATGGTCTTCACATTCGATCTGACCTGCCTGGCTTTTTTGGTACGGGGTGAATTTGAAGTCTTCCATTGACTGAATGTCTGTTTTGTCACGGAGTTATAACCGTAGCACCAACTCTTGTCACCTGTTATGACCCTAAACAAAAAGTTAGAATCACTTTCAAGCTCATATTTCAGCTCCTGGCACGCAATCAGTCGGCTGTTTCTTTGATATTCTGTGAGCAACCGTAGTACGAATTTCGCCAAAACACGCCTCATCCCTACGTCTTCAGTTAAAATGCGCTGAATTGAGCTCCAACTAATAACAGTAGCTTCAGATAATTCGTCAATGGTGTACCTACGATCTTCATTAAAGTCTTCCTGGACTTTTGAAACACCTTCGTTATTTCTACTGGTTGAAGGGCGACCAGTGCGAGGTTGGTCATCGATGCTCAAACCCCCACCTTTGAAACAAGAAAATCACTCAAACACTCGCGCACGACTTAGAACTTCCTCTTCGTAAGCTTTTTGAAGCATTTCAAGTGATTTGATTGCCGTTTGCTCTATTAGAAAACAAAATATCAAACAATTCTTTGTTCTTTAAAATTAAAATTAACATGATGTTTTCGTTCGTGATAAAATAAACTACTTTGCAAGAAAAATCACGTAGCGAGAACAAAAGCAGCTGTAGATGGCAGACAGCGATCTACTGACTGGCAGATATATAGGAGAGGGGGAGTGACCTCAGTTATCAACCTTTCTTCCTCCATGTGAGGACACTAAGAGCAGTCACGTTACTTTTGGATCCCTCCTCGTAGCGCATGTGACGCTATGTTCCATGGGAGCATGGACTAGTTGGTTTTTTACTGTAGGCTCCACAAGCTCAACAGCTCTAACTAAGAGGAGTTTTGAATCAAGAGGATTTGCATAACAGGCCAATTGAAAAGTCCCCGGTCTACCATAGTAAAACACATTTTTTTGGCAAAATTCGATTTTATTATTCAACATAGTTGTCTTCGAGGGCGATACAGCGATTATAGCGATCTTCCAACTTTTCGATACCATTTTTTAGTACGATTTGTCTTTCGCTTCAAAATAGGCCTCAGTTTCGGCGATTACTTCTTCATTGGCGCTAAATTTCTTTCCAGCGCGCATTCTTTTGAGGTCTGAGAACAGGAAAAAGTCGCTGGGGCCACATCTGGTGAATACGGTGGATGCTGAAGCAATTTGAAGCCCAATTCATGCAATTTTGCCATTGTTTTCATTGATTTGTGACACGGTGCATTGTCTTGATGAAACAGCACTTTTTTTTTCTTCAAATGGGGCCGTTTTTCAACGATTTCATCCTTTAAACGATCCAATAACGCTATATAATAATTGCTGTTAATGGTCTGGCAATTTTGGAGGTAATCAATGAATATTATACTTTGCGCATCCCAGAATACTGATGCCATAACCTTGCCAGATGACTGTTGTGTTTTTCCTCGCTTTGGATTCGGTTCATCGTGTGCAGTCCACTCATCTGATTGTCGATTGGACTCCGGAGTGAAATGATGGAGCCTTGTTTCATCCATTGTCACATATAGACGCAAAAATTCAGGTTTATTGCGCTTAAACAGCTTCAAGCACTACTCAGAATAATTAACACGTTGTTGCTATTGATCGATTGTGAGCTCGCGCGGCACCTATTTTGCACACAGCTTTCTCATGTACAAATATTCGTGAATGATATGATGTACACGTTCAGATGATATCTTCACAATGTCTGCTATCTCGATCAACTTCACTTTACGGTCATTAAAAATTATTTAGTGAATTTTTTTGATGTTTTCGTCGGTGACAGTTTCTTTTGGGCGTCCACTGCGTTCGCCGTCTTCGGTGCTCATTTCACCACGTTTAAACTTAGCACACCAATCAATGATGGTTGATTTTCCTGGTGCAGACCCCGGAAACTCTTCATCAAGCCAAGATTTTGCTTCAACTGTATTTTTTCCTTCAAAAAGCAATATTTTATCAGCACACGAAATTCTTTTTTTTTTCATCTTTTTTCAAATAACAAAAGTAGCTACACTCACAACGCAATATCTCACAAACTAATGATCGGACTGCTGTCAAATTTCAACACGTATCGTTTGAAGGTTGGTACTAACTAAAATTCATATGGATTTAATACTAGCACCGCCATCTGTGTATCAGACCGGGGACTTTTCAATTGGCCTGTTATTTGACAGCTAAATGTAAAAACGTCTTCATGAGGAGCTTTATATGAAAATGCCATTTGAGTTTGAAGGAAAAGCTACTGAAGAATGCAAGTTGAAAAAGGTACTGTATGTGCTTAACTTAGCACCCCGAGCACGAAATGGGACATTTTATAAAATTTTGGTTGGCACAACTGCTGATCGTTGTCTCTACATCGCCCACCCTGGAAAGCCCAAGATGTTTCTATTGTTACCTTTGGACAATATTACAGTTCCTGGAACCGAAAAAGCAAAAGTTACTGCGCAGAAAATTCAAAATGGATGACCTGGGGAATATCAATACTATTCTGGCAATTAAAATAGTAGGACCAGAAAATGAAACACTTGTCTTGAGTCATAGGAATTATCTTGAAAATCTGATTCCTAGATTTTAAAATGGGAAACTGCAACCCTGCAGCTACTTCCATGGACTTATGCATCATTTAAAGAAAAATCACACTCCTGTTGACAGCTGCTACGCAGATGTGAGCTTCAACAATGAAAGTGCCCGAAAGACTACGGCAGGATACATGATTTAAGTTCATGAGAACCCAGTGAGTGGGCCACTTGGAGACAGAATTGCGGTGCTCTCTTATCAACCAAAGCGGCCAATGACCAATGCAAAAACTGAATCACTTTGGGTTGAATCGCTTTTGATTGACCTAGGACTCAAGCCGCACGGCCGCCTACTATATCGATGAGAGCACAAGCGTCTGAAACGCGTTGATGGATGATGGATACAACTTCATCCTAGACCTGGCGGAGAAGATGAGGATCTACGTGAAGTATATTAACACCAAGGAGCAGATAGTCGAAGTGCTGGCGAAAGCACTTCGAAGAGATCAGCGTACGGCTCTGTGCCAAAAACTTGGGACTGTTGAAAGAAGTGCAGTACTTAAAAAAGGATTTCTCAGATTCCTCAGAAAGTTCATTTGGTTTATATGAAGCCAGTAAATTAAAGTAAATGTTTTATTTTTCTAGCTGGAGTGTTTAAGTATGAGAATATAGGCAATTCAAAGGTAATAAGTGGCTTCGCCTACTTCTCTACAACTTGTACGGCTAACAGCGACAGGAACTGATATTTAGCTGGAAAACATTTCAATAAGACTGCTTTTCTTCTGCTTTGTCGTCCACTAATGTTTGATTATTTTACATATATCCGTTAACACTATTCATTATTATTTATAGAAAACATTCCTTGCTTATTTTTTCAAATAGAATACTTATCATTACCCCAAAAAAAAAAAATTGTACTTTGAACACCTTTCAGGTCATTAACCGAAACACTATACTACAAAAGCTTTTAATTCAAAAAACAAACTTCCGAATGAATTCTCTC
Organism: Nemotelus pantherinus; assembly: GCA_963978885.1. Taxonomy (NCBI): domain Eukaryota; kingdom Metazoa; phylum Arthropoda; class Insecta; order Diptera; family Stratiomyidae; genus Nemotelus; species Nemotelus pantherinus. Next base: position 57,032,278 of record OZ022264.1, on the reverse strand, counting down.
GCCAACACGACCGAAAAACCTCAACATGTTTTTCGTTTCTATTTCATCGTTTCCATCAAACTATAGATGAGACAGAAACCAAAAAAATGATTAGCCCGAGCACCATAAACCTATTCTAATCTCTGGACTTTCGACTCGAACCGTAAGTTTTAATTTTTCGTAAACAACATGTAAACAACATAACTATTACTCATCATACTCAGAATCGATATTGCGAAACGCAAAATTGTCCCCATCACTATACCAGCACCACTATCATCATGTGAGAAGCATTACAGCTTGGCCTCATAATAAAATAAATTTATTATTATTTTCATTTTCACGACTGCTGCGCATATCTGTTTATGCATGTAAGTACGTTTTTCAAGATAAGATTTAATGCTTACACACTGTAACAAATAAGTTTATGAATTCAGTGGTTCACGCATTCACACCCATTCTGTTTACATTTGTCTTAAAATTCATTCAACAATTTACATTTATTTCATTATTCAGTTTTTCTATATTTACATCTTCATTTCTTATCACATTTCGTTCTTTAGCCGAGAAGACAATCGCTTTAACATTCAGTATATAATGAATAAGCCGAAAAACAACGAATATGTTTGGGCCAGTAAATTCAAGGAGAAAATGTTTTTAGTTGTGCAAGAGCGAATTTAGAAAATATATATAAGGCTGAAGCTGATTAAATAAATATAAAAAGTGGCGCTAGTGATTTTATTCGAGTCTTAGGTATGAGTAAAATAACAATTTTTTTTTTCGAACTAGCACATACAATTTTTGAGATTGAGCATAAGAATAATAATTAAAAAAACTCTAGCACTTAGTTTATGATTTTATATAGTTGAAATACTTACGAAATTACTTTTTCCTACTTAGGTTATTTAACATATGAGCAAAAATGCTAGCATTTCTTTGTACTAAATGCTCACTCACCGCCATCAAAAGTTTATTAGGCCTACAGTATTTTGTGAATATCTTTTTGATCCGAGGAGTGCATCGGAAGCTATATGGGTAGAACGACTACACGCCACCAAACGTTTCCGAATTTATGAAATTTAACCATTTGTTGCTTATTTTCATAGAAGAGTGCGAAAATTTACTTTTACTTTTTCTCGGTACAAAGGAGAATAAAATCTCTCGTGCCACCTCACCTTCACTAGGAGACGTTAATGAGTTACGTCGGCAAGTGACGTATTTAGTGTAATTTAATGTGTAAGTGACGTCTTTTTGTGAGTGAGACTTTTAATACACCCCAAGCGTGATCAAATCAGTCATCTATGGACCGTCAAGTGTGCCAAAAGGAGTAGACTCCGTTGCAGCAAGATCAAACAAAACCGACAAAAGACAGCCAATAATTCAAACTGGTAGCGCGACAAAACACGAAAAAGAGCGCAAAAAACAAAAGGACAGGTAATAGTTCTTCCATGACAGCCTAAAAATCAAAAAGATCGTCCCCTTCCAACCCACCTACGAAAACCCCTTATGTTCCTCCAATAACAGCCGATAAATTGGAGGAAATTCATCACTGAGCTTCACGCTCAAAGAATCAGAGTCAGTATCAAAAATATCTCGAGTGATACATTTTGAGAAGACCACAAAAAGGTCTTCGATCTTATTAAAACCAGGGGTCGAAACACGTTCAGCATGATTATATGTGTTCTGAATATTCGACGCTTCCCAGGAGCTAGCTGCTGTATAAGAAGTACTTTTCATTCTCTGACATATTATTGACAGCGGGAACTGATGCTGAAGGGCTGGTTGACACTCTTAAACTGCTGACTCCTCTTCTTAAATAGCCACATCACTACACCCAAAAACGCTCGGTTAACCTCGAAGAAGTAAAGAGCGTCTGCTCAAACCTTCTGAATGAATTGAAATATAATTTTGTAATGAGAACAGGGACTAGACTTTTCGAATTCTATAAGCTTAAAGTGCCGGGACAACTTCATGAAAATGGATACCAAGAAAACTATCTCTGTAGGTGGCAGCCATACTGAATCTGGAAGTTCACCAGTGTTGGGCTCGCTCATTGCGACAGGAGCTCGGATTCTGCAAGCTTCTAACTCATGTCTGACTGCAGTGGAGGACACTGGTTACAGTGGAGGATCAAGGGTAACCACCGTGAAAGATTCCAAGGCCAGCGAGTGCCGAATTGCTGATAGCATCTCCAGTGGTTACAGGCCCCGGAGCCGCGAGTACAGCGTCTGTTGGAAGTCCGACTACGTTCATGGTTGGAGAAAATATGCCTCCTCCCATATCCTCACAAAAGAGGAGGAGGGTAATACTGAAGGAGATACATCGGGTTAGTATTAACGATAGACGCTTTCAGGAAGCACAGCGGGAAGGAATGCTGTGTCGTCTGGACTCAGCAAATTTGTGAAGACTCTCAATCGCAGGCAATGAAAAAAGCTGAAAAAAGTTAGAAAGGTGTCGGCAAAGGAGGACAGAGAGATCAATGCAGTAAAAAGTGCAAGGGTTTCTTATGATACTAGATACCAGTCAGTCGAACCTTAAAACTTGCCTGGAGACGCGAGAGAAAGATTGGCTGGTGATGCCGATGCTGATAGATCGGGACAGAAATGTTTCGAATGGCTGGGAGGAAAGCCACGTCAACTGGATATCACCAACCAGATAAAAGAGGTCTCGGCATTAAAAGTTATGCTTCCCGATGACGCAGAAAAGCAGGGAAGACCAAGCTACACCGGAGATTTCCCTATCGGCCAACACAGACGCCCAATCCGTGCGCGAAGACATAAATTCTGAGCATTTCTACAAGATTTGTTTCGTAGGTCACCTTTGTAACTCACACATAGAGAATATCTCTACTACAACTCTCTATTTGATATCATTCTCTATTAGTGCGTTTTTATATGACGTTCTACCAATTTAATCTATTCATCACGCGGATTGGAATAGAGAAAGTGTTTTTGTAATGCCACGAGTAGAGTTCGACTTTTCAGTCCAGTAATCAGTTGACAATATTATCGAGGCCCTTTTCGTAGTTGAGTCAGAATTCTCGTGATAGAATTCTGTAGAACGTGTGTGAGAAAGGAGAAGTTTTGTAGTTTCATAGTAAAAAATATTTAGGGAGTAGTAAGTATACATATTTTTATTGATAGTAAATTGATTACGTTTAGTACTATTACTTTTATTGTTATTATTTATTTGCATTTGTTATTCATATTGATACTTCTTTTTGTGCACTATAGGATTTTAATAATGAGTTTTACTGATTGTTTGTCGAGTTTTACTAATTTTTTCAGATAAAATTTTGCCTACAATCTCTAAGCAAAGAGCCAGTAATGGAATACGGGATCATCATCATTATCAGCGCTACAACGGGGGTCCGGTCCTGGTCTCCGTCAACAGTTTTTTTCTCCATCAGACCCGAACAGGAGCCGATGTTATCAAATCGGACAACCCGGAACTCTGAGCGTCCTGGTCAACGCCATCCCTCCAGTGCAGGCGATGTCTCTCACACTGTCGTCTGCCGTAAAATCTGCCACAAAGGGTATTCCGAGCCGGATCCTCTTGGCTCATTCGAGCTAGGTGTCCAGCCCACCGGAGTCTACCGAGTTTTATCTTCGTAATTATATCTGCTTCTAGATAGATAGCGTACAACTCATGGTTGTAGCATCTCCGGGATCGGGATATATCCTATAAGTCTTCCTGTTTCCACTTTTCACTTGTCAAAAGTTAATTCCTCCATGAATTCACGCCCTCTCTCTTTGCTGAAAGGAAAGAGCTGCAGAAAGCTCGCTTTCGGAATGCTAAAGAAATTTGTCTAAAATTTCAAAACACGTCTCTAGCATGTTTCTATGACCAACTAATATTCTTAATTAATATTATATATTCATCCAACTTGTAAAACTTCAACCATTTAAAATTTACAATTAATCTTATTTTTGAACTGAAATACTTATTCGACTTAACCTTCGCTTACCAATAAAAAAGTAAATTATGGACGCACAAAAAAATCAACGGGTACTGGTGTGATTCGAGCCCACTGGTTGAAGCTTGCCGCTTTTTGTACTTACATCTTAGCGAGTAGCGCTGCAAACACTGATTAGCAAACAAATTCAAAAGCGGTCTTTCTACCGGCAATATGTTTGAAGCTAACACTTCCTTATTTCTGTTCCAAATATTAACGTTCCATTCTTCCACAGACATTTTACCACATCATTTTTAACTGAATTGTACAGAGCCTACCAAATTCAATCAGTAGCGTTCAGCGTTGTGAAATTGCGTCATCGAATAGATATGTTTCTCTACCCAAGTTACAGAAAGAGGCCACAGATCAACTTATAGCATGGCAAAATTTCGTTCTTTCTTCTGAGTGAAAAATTGGCAAAACTGCAAGCATTCCCTTACATTCTGCTGGTACAGGAGCCGCAGATCCAAAGCAGCAGGATCTACGGACTTAGATAAGCTTAAGGGTCAAATATTTTTTTCGATGAAAGATCAACGAAGCTGAATGAATCGTGCAGTGCCTGGATAATGGTGAACATAAACGTGCAATTTTCGATTCAGCTTAGCCTCCTTAAGACTATTTATTGCCACGACCAATACAAGTGCTGAAGGAGGTGGTGTAGGTCAGTCGACTGGAGCGACTAGAATTTTGGCTGAGTTGTAGTTCTAGCTCCTAGTACACTAGTTGCAACAAATGGAGCACCCGTAAAGACAGCTTCTGCAGTGCTCAGGACTCCAAATGTTGAGAATCCTCCCATTTTTGTCGCCCCTAACGGAAGCGTGGTTATTGACATATCACTAAGTTTACCCTGTTTAGTTAGATCAATAACTGGATGGATATCTCCATCCAGTTATTGATCTAATAGTACCGCATAGGGGTGACCACTCTGGTCACCCCTATGTGGTATTAACTTTAACTGCGGATTCGCCACCCGTGGTAAGGAAAACAAGCCCAAATTATTAGGTTGCTGCAGATGAAATGGCCGATTTAGCAATGACATAAAGTTGGCTGCAATTTTAGTGTATTATGTTGGCACAAAGCGGCGCAATTGATATGACATATTGAAGTATAAATACTGCTACCTTGGTTTATGGAGTCAATTATGTTTTGCACTTCATAGAGATCGTAAAAATAAAAAGAGAAAGTCAACATGGAAGTGAATCAAAAACGGCTACTTTTACGATACGAATTTAAATTAGAGCACAACGCAACGGAAGCAACGAGGAATATCAACAGCACATTTGGGCCTCATACAGTTAGCGAACGAACCACTCGGCGGTGGTTCGAAAAATTTCGATCCAGAGATATGGACCTTGGAAGTGAGCCACGTGGACACCCAGGACCATCGATCGATAACGACGAGCTGCGTGCATTAGTGGAGTCTGACCCCCGCTAAATCATAAGGGATCTTGCCGAGAAATCAGGCGTTCACAATTCGACAGTTTGCCGCCACTTGCAACAACTTGGAAAAGTGAAAAAGCTTGACAAATGGATTCCGCATGATCTTACCGAGCAAAACATGACGTGTCGAATGGAGATTTCAAGTTCTCTTCTCTCCCGCAACAAAAAGGAACCGTTCTTGCACCGAATCGTGACCTGCAGTAAGAAGTGGATTTTAAACGATAATCGTCGCCGATCAATGGCTAAATGCCGATGAAGCGCCAAGACACATGCCGAAACCAAGCCTTCAGCCAAAGAAAATAATGGTAACTATTTGGTGGTCTGTAGCTGGAGTTATCCACTATTAATTCCTGCAACCTGGCGAAACCATCAATGCTGAGAAATACTGTGCTCAACTGGATGAAATGCATCAGAAATTGATAGTCCAGCGACCTAGGCTTGTCAACAGGGATGGAGTGATACTGCTTCATGATAACGCACGACCTCATATAACGAGAACAACGATATAAAAATTAAACGAGTTGTGCTATGAGACTCTTCCTCACCCTCCATATTCACCAGACCTCTCACCAACAGATTACCATTTCTTTAAACATTTGGATCACTTTTTGACAGGAAAAAGATTTAATAATGAAGCTGCTGTCGAAAATGCCTTCGAGGAGTTTCTTCGAACCAGAAACTCGGACTTCTACAAAACTGGAATAAATGTACTTGTATCTCGTTGGGAAAAGTGTGTTGCATCTATTGGTACCTATTTTGGTTAAATAAATTGTCTTTATAAAAAGTTACAGCTGTTTAAAAATCTATAACTAAATCGGCAATTTTATCTGCAGCAACCTAATATTTAATGATTTGGCTAAGTTCAATAGATTCTTGCAAATAAAGTGTGTCCAGCGAAACGGTTCCTTTGTGTAACCAGAACCTCCTGACAACTGGCTGACTCGCCTTAGGAATTTTACAAACAGTTTATAATAATTTGCCCAATAGCAGTAAGAAAATCGAAATGTTGCACGCAGAGTTATACAAAAGGTATAAGATTTATTTGGCAGTTGGCACGGCCTTACAGCGAATCTATGTAAATGGTAATTCGAACCATGAAAACTCGAACTCTAAGTGCTTTCGGGCAGGACAACAGAGTTTTCGAGCAGATCAAGAGAGCTTTCGGGCAGTGCAAGAGAGCTTTCGGGCAATGCAAGAGAGCTTTCGGCAAGTTCAAGAGAGCTTTCACCACGACATGGGGCCTGAAGTTTCAAGTTTCGAAGTAACAGCCTTTAGGCTGATGAACACGTACGCCTCCGTGCCATCCTACAAAAGACTATGTGCCTAAATATCTGTGGCGCTATGAGTACTACCGTTGGAGTAGCTCTTGATGCACTTTTCAATTTGTCTCCACTCGACATTCAAATTCAGAATATGGGGATAAGTTCTCTATACGGTTTGACTTAGCTTAGAAATTAGACCACGGCAATGGAGGGCAGTGATTTGTTGAAGGTACGATGGAGAAATCTTTCCGGTTCTCGGATTGCTTACTAACATTCTAATACCCGAACTCAATTTTGGGAGAAGATATGAAGTAATCTTTTTGAGAAGAAGGGACTGGAAGATTCGCTCCGTGCTAGAATTTCTAAAATCTAGACTAGAATTTTGAGGTCATGAATAGTGCCGCAATGAGGGTAACGAAAAAGAATGCACTAAAAGAGTGCTCTTGAATTTCCACGAGAAAAACACTCGTTCAGAAGATATTTAAAAACGACGTTCGATACAAGAGGCAGCTACGTTGGATTTCAATGCTTAGGTTGGATGAAACTAGATGAAACTAGACTTTCTGATTCCAAAATTTATTCATTACAAACCTACTCTCGTACTCAAAACTAATTCAATTTCTACATTCTCAAAAATTAGTACACCACCAGAACTACAACTAAAATTTCATTTATTTTTACTTATTTACTCAAATTTTGCATGACCTCATCTGCGATTTTATCAGTTCACCAATATCTATCCCATCCTAAAGCTGTCAAGCAGCAACACGACGATGAAAAAAGTTCTCACCATACTTCAAACACTTGTTTAGAATGCACGTCCTGGCTTGTGCTGAACGAAATTTTTACGATTTCGGGAAACCCATGAATGGGAAATTAGCGCCAACGATTTTGAATTGAAGACCAGCGAGTGGGCTGTTATAGGCTACAGTAGCTACTAAAAAACCAAGCAACAGACGTGTCAACTGCATATACGCGACGTTATTGTATCATCCACAGAGTTCCGTAGAGCGCAGTAGAACGAACGAAAAAGAAACTTTGCGAAATGTTCATTCTTATTAAAATTTCCGTTCGTGCCGTATTCAGGGCAATGTGCTTACACATTCTGCAAACAAGAAAGGCTCGACCGAGATATTGTCTTCAGATACATTGTCGTATGCACGTTGACGCCACCAGCACTGGCCAGTTCGACATCCGCATTGTACTACCAAGTAAGCAAGTAAGCAAACTAGCAGGGAATCAGACAATCTCCTAAGTAATCAACCGACAAGCATGGATTATCATTGGATCAATTTTTACGAGCGTACTACGTGTCGAGGATTAAATATTTCCAACGGAGACGAGTCAACTCAATATACGCATTTTTGCGATTACGAATTCTTTTCCGCTTTACTTTAGATGATGCGAGTTCATTTTTTTATGGTTGATGATGTTAGCGGCAACAATGTGAGATTATAATATTCTTTTTGTATTGAAAAAAAAAATCACGATAATGTCAATTTTCAAACAGCATATTTACATACCTGCAAGTTTTTTCAGTATGATAGGCGATTGTGATGTTAATGTGTGCCTGAAAGGAAACAAAAGGATGAATGGTTAATATGAATTTGCATACATTTATAGCTTTGAAGCACAGGATAAATTTGTTTCTGTTAATTTAGTAGGAATATTCTTACTTTTATTCCTTCAAAATCTGGTAAATTAAGGATTTAGACCAATAGATACTAGCCTGTCGTGGCCACAAATGATGGAGGTCTTTAGAATAGGATTTTATCGGAGTATAGAGTAGCGTAATAAAGAGTGGCGTATAAAAGAGTAGTACTATGACAGAGCTAGCAGTACTACTCTTTTAAACGCCACTATAGCAGTACTATGATAGAGCAAAATATAAAATTGTAGAGTATAAAAAAAGTAGAATATAAGTAGAGTCTAGATAATATAAGTAGAGTCTAGGAACGTAGAGTATAAGAAAGTAGAATGCACCGACCTTAAAGGGAGTGAATTGAACAGGGGCGGCTCGTCGATGTATGCAAAGGAAGCAGTGCTTCCCTTGCTAAACCACAAAATTGATTAAATCAATATGTAATAATCAACAGATTTACAATCAATAATTAACAATCAAAGTAATAACATTCATGTGTTTACAAAAGACAAAACTCCATTGCTACTATGGATCAAATGGTTTTTAGTATGGAACATACTTTTACGGGAGCCTGTTGGAAAAAAAACGACATAAAAAAACGACATAAAAAAACGTTATCAGAAAGCTTTCCACGAACATTGGCTGTGTTGGGGTGTGCTTGGTTGCTACAAATAGCGTGTTCTGGAAATGAAAAGGTTTGTCGTGTTTTGTTGCTTGTAGTATAATTAACTTAATACGTTGTGTAAACTTTAAAATAACAAGTGAAAAAACTCGGCGCTACGCGCCTCGCCGGGGGGCTTTGCCCCCCTCGTAAAAGTATGTTCCATATTTTTCATGTTTTAGCCTGGTAAAAATGCGAGGCGCGTAGCGCCGAGTTTTTTTTTTATAACAGTTCAACTACAGAGCTTCCAAGGTAAATTTACAGCGACGCAACGAAAACTCAAACGTTTTACTACAAACTACAGGCACTGCATACCATTCAATTAAAAACATACAGTTCATACACAGAACACTGAAGTGATCTTGCTTCAATGCTCAAACTCGTTACATTCGCATAGATCTACTTAGACATTTTGCCTAAATGATGCCCACAAAAATTTTAAATCAATGTACTCAAATAGCATCGCGGACGCTGGGTCAGTTCACAGCGTCTTGGTCGATTGAGGAGTTCAAAAAACCCCTGCCCCATCCACCCGCTGAACGACCCAGAAATCTTTGTTAATGAATGAGCATAATACGCTGCAAAGTTATCCGCGTCTCTGTTATGTTACTATTTTCCCTCATGATTTATCTGTAGATTCTCTTCTGCTCCTCTTCTTACGAGCCGTTCCCCTTTAGGAATTGAAGTATTTTCTGCTTTGTTTACATGCACACATGTACGCTACAAGCTATTGTGATGTTCATGTGGAGAATAGAATAGTAGGTGTTACATTTTTTCGTGTGCAATTTTATGCAGATCGGTTTTTTGTATCTGCTTTGGGTTTGCTTTCCCAAAAGACGTGCTTTGGTGAAATGACCACTTGATTGCTTTGGACGCCTATGTTGACGCTGGAAAGTCATCCGCGTCTCTGTTATGTTTCTGTTTCTCGTCATGATCTACGTTACAGAACTTATAGATTCTCTTCTCCTCCTCTTCTTACAAGTTGTTCCCCTTCTGGTTTGATGCCTATTATGCTTTGTTCGCATGGTCTATGTACGGTGCAAGTTATTGTGATGTTGATACGGAGAATATGTAGGAGTTAAATTGTTTCGTATGTAATTTTCGGGTAAACTCGACTTGATGCACCATAGCCAGGAAATTCTACCACCAGAGTGCGAATAATTGGTAGCAGGGGTCGAAAATTGAAGAAAAACACACAAAATTATGCAAAAAAAATACTCGAGAAGACAACACAATTAAGAAAAACAAACAAACAAACAAAACTCTCAAAAGCAAACACAAAGCCACAAAAATACAAACATACTAGCGAGACATCTATCGGCAAAATTCATGTAACGGCTGTATGGTGCATCAAGTCGAGTTTTACCCAATTTTCCCCAGATCGGTTTTTTTGTATCTGCTTTGGGTTAACTTTCGCCAAATGAGTTTCTCGGTTCAGATGCTTTGGGTGTTATCACCCCTTGATTGCTTTCGCCTATATTATTTCTATGTTGAATTTCTGAAGTGCTTTCTTTAGCATTTACAGTTGACATTAGGTGCGTTTTTTTACGTCTTCTTCGCAAAAAAAAAAATAACGCACCTGTTATAATTCTTTTGACTTGATTTTTTTGTATAATCAGCATTAATACGGTCGCTTAAAGATAGATAAAGGGATAGTTTTTAAAGTAAATTATAACATAAAATTCGTTAAAGTGAGAGCGTATTGAATAGATTCCGTTTCGAAAAGTTGATATTTACCCGTTAAATATGAATTTGAAAGTGAAAAACCAAAATTGCTGTGATTGTGCCATAGAGGATTTACTGCGGCAGTCTTTTTCATTGAGGATCCTATTGAACCAAGACCATTAATTTCGCTCAGTCAGTTTATTGCAAATTATATGAGGATTTTATTTTTATTGTGGTATTGGCAATCTAATTTAATTTGCTAAAATTTGCATTATATCCTCAACTTTTAGCTATTAAAAAACCTTGAATAATGTGCGTACAGCAGCTATTATGGAAAACTTACGCGTAAATAATATCCACCCTGCTTTATGCAGCTGATTAAACAACATGTTTAGACAAAGGCGCATATAAGCGAAGGCGTAAATCGTAAGGAAAGTTCGCAGGAGTAGATTCCAGGGGCGAGTTTTACCTCCTTTCATGTGAAACCTGTGACAAATATTATTTTAAAGAGTTTTAAAAGCCAAAAACTCACGCCAGCCTGAAGATGTTGGGTAAAACATGGAGCCTGAACTCTGTTCTAACGCATTGGATCTACACAGCGACAGCTAGGCCAGTCCTTGCTTACGGCTGCCTGATTTGGTGACTGGCTATGGAAAAAAATCTTGACGATCAGAGTTCGGTGATTGGCGGCTCTCTGCACTGCAGGTACCTTAACCACGACTTCATCTTCTCTCGCTTGTCTTTGTTAGATACTCTACCGCAAAAGCACTACAAGTCAAGATTCCTTGGCCAGACTAGTATTTGACAGGCACACGCTCTGAATAGGCTAAGCAGTAACAGGAGAGTTAGAATTTTCTGGGTTTGTGGTCATAAGAGCATTGATGTAAACGAGAAAACGGACGCATCAGCCACATATATGGCCAGCTATTCCCCAGTTAGATCGGTAGACATCTCAATTCTTATCCAAACGGTTAAGTACTTAATCGACTCCAATATGATGCAGGTTGCGGTGTGCAGATGACAAACAATTCACACCAGGAAGGTAAACGAAATAATACAGTCATACAATCTCGCAGCTACCAAATTTCAACTTGAATTAACCCGGACTAACCGCTATTACCAGCTACTGTTTTGGAGCAGGACACACCATGGAACTGTGACCTCTGACTATTAACACCTGTAGAAAGTGTTAGGAACCGGGAGTTTCAGAAATAATTCAACACCTCCTGTATCCGACACTGGGAAAAATAAGACAGCGCTGCTTCGGTAAGCCCTGATTGATGGACCTCACGAGGAGAGTAGAAAACTAAGAGGAGCGGGCTACCTCACCCTTCTGGCCCTACATTCAAGTGTGTGTAATAAACGCTCTCTTCGATTCTCTCTGGCTTGGGCCTGCTTGGGCTTAGCTGTCAAAATCGATGTCAATCGTACGCGATGTCGGTAGTGTCTCCAACTAAAGTGAATTTCAAACGTAAATAATTGTGTTGTCCGGTGGTGATTTTTCTTAAAAACCTAGTTTTTTAAATATTATAAACCCTTAGTTTCATATAACAACGCGAAATTACATAAGCAGTTCGTAAACTTTAAGTAATAATGAGTCAAAAGTGTGTCGTGGGCTCATGCCGAAATCGGCGAGGATTTGGTGTCTTAGGAGTCTCTTTTTACAGGTAAGTGAGTGTTAATATATGTAATCCGGGCTAAATTTATCGTCGCGTGTAAAATATTTGTCTGGCATTGTGCGTGTTTCTCGAAAAACAAACGAAAATCTCGCGAGCAGACCGTTTGTTTACGTTTTCGTGAATGACAATTGCACAGCCATGTTTGATTTGTCTTTGGTCAGTGGCGTAACCAAAAATATCTATATCGGGCTATAGAAAAATAACTTAATAAATTTCAATAAAAAAATGTTCATGTGTCGAAATTAATTTTAGTGAAATATAAGTGAGAAATAATATTATTCTAACAATTTAGGTATAAGTGATAAAAAGTGAGTGTAAAGTGAAAAACATTGAAATAAAATTAAATTTTAGTAAAGCAAAAGATAATTATCGATTGTTCTGAACTTAGAAAAAAAGTGAACTATAAAAATCGTGAGAACTAAGCAAGCCCTAATTCCGCCGAAGCCGGTCTCAAGCCCGATTGTAACAGGAAGAAGGGGGCTGGAAAATTTAAAAAAAAACAATAGATCTGCTGCATATGTTTAGTAGGGTTAAGTTTTTTATGATAACATGTGCTTAGTTTCACAAACATGCAGCTTACGTGCAATTCCGGAAACTCATTTAACTTTGTATTCTACTTATTGTTTACTATCGTTCCAGAATTCGATCACTTCTGAATTTCAGTGTTTTTATACATTGCGAAAAATGTGATGTCAAAATATACTGCCACCGTTAAAATACGCAGATTTTTCAGAAACCGCACATGGAGTTAAGCGATAAAATTTAATTTCGCCTAAAAACATCAAAATGAAAATACAAACCTAAGACTACATGATACCAAATTCAAAATTTTGCGCCATACAATTGCCCCCGCTCCCACCACAAAAACTCTAATTACCTACAGCTTAGTCATTTTATGATAGACTTTGCATTTTTGGTTTGTATGCGATTTTTGCCCTGGTGGCTTTACTGATGTTCCTCTCTTCATTAGTTCTTCACTCTCATGACCTCACGTAAGTGGCGGAGCAGAGTTCCAAGAGCATATTTACTTAAAAAGGTATGCGATCTTCGATCGCAACTTGGACAAAGCCTTTAAGATCCAGGTCTTCTTGTCTGGTATCGCTACAGACTAACAGGTCTATGACTGACTTTGTGCCAGCCACAAAATCCTAGCCTAACCTGAACGACATAGAAAACAAATTGTTTGAAAAACGCTGCAGAAAAAGCGCCAGGAAGGTGTTGCATTAGTGAAAACATAAAAAAGTATCAAGAGTAAAGGTTTATCTATTTCATGCTTGAGAAAGTAAACTTGAAAAAAAATACACAAAATATTCAGAAAGTGATGTAATTTTTATTTCATTGTAAAGATTGATCCTTGCCATTATATGTGAAAAACAATATCGTTTCAATGTCCTCCACGGAATTTCTTACAGGACTCAATCCTTTTGAGGTAATTTTCAATGACTTCCGGCACATTTCAGGCAATATCTCAGTCATGGCTGCACGAATATTGGCTTTGAGTTCGTCCAGAGTTTGGGGATTGTTCGCATAAACACGATCTTTCGCGTACTCCCACGAAAAGAAAATAATCGGTTAACATGGGGCCATAGCGCTCAGTATTGACGATGACAGCTTCTCAAAAAAATACGGCCCAATCACGACAACAAACCAAACACCGATTTTTTTTTCGAATGTAATGGCCTATCTACGATCATTTGTGGATTTTCTGAGCCCAATATTCTACAGTTCTGCTTATGAGCGTATCCACAAAGCAAGAAATGGGCCTCATCACTGAAGATTTTTTTTTCGATAAATCAGCATCAACAGCTTGTTGCGATTCATATTCTAAAATGGCAAACCTTCAACTAAATGACAGCGTGTTTTGACGTTGTATCCAGTGAGATAGTAGAAACGGAGTAGACATGGGCGGTATAACTTTCCACCATTAGCCGCCTCGATTCTCTCGCAGATATACCTTTGATTGTCAAAATGGAGGGGAACTACTTGGATTTGACAGTGAAGAGATAAAAATTTACTACCATCCCCTTCAATATATTTCTTATGGGAATGCCCACTCCATTTCTACTATCTCAGTGCGTGTATCTTTGACAGTTGTCGGTATGCAGGGGTTTACTTTTTCAAGCAGGAAATGATTATTGATTATCATGATATGTTTTATTTTGTTTTAAAGCTATTTAGGGGAATTATGTCTTAAAATATTTCATGTACATTATTCCCCCATTTTAATAATCTGAACTCATTGGTTTGAGCCTTCGATTCGATGTTATTTATTTTGCTAAAAAAAAATCTGTAGCTATTCTGCAACTACAGATTGAAACTTCGTTTTTACACACTGTACAAAACACAACAACTACGCTTTATTTCAAAAGTAAACTAGGACGCTACTAACAAAAGACTTCGTTTTACAAAGAATGAAAACAAAGTATAATAATAATGACAGCTTGACGACCCTCAGCGCTAATCATTGATGCGACGGTAAGTGCAGGAAGCATCGTTGCTTGCAGCGGCAAGCGTACAAACTTATGACGGCTAAAGCACCTACAAATCCAAAGAGGTTTAGTAAATTTGGCTAAAAATACGGTTTGAATTGTTGCCTTTAATCACACATAATATTCTGCATAAACAGTTCGACTCGTTTGAACATTTAAATTGTTTAATATCCCTCTATATCTGCACATGAGTGTAATACGATAGCGGAAAGTATGACGAAGTTTGACTAGGTTTCATTAACTGAGTCATGTCGAAGTGCCGTTGAGGATCCACTTAATTCCGTTTTTATATTCTCCCCATTGCTTACTTAACGAATCGAGTGACAACGACGACGACGATGACAACGATGATGATGACAATAACCACGAATGAATGAATCAAGTAGTACTGTTTGCGAGAAGAACAGGCAATAGAAAGTATGGTTGAATACTCGATAATATCTCATAATAGGATACTACTATAGGCAGTATGAACGATGGGGGTCACGATATGCTTCCATTAATCATAAGCTGATGGAAATAGTACAAAGCGAATACTATTATGTGTGGAAAGCAAATTATGTGACATCCTGTAAATGAATAAAGGTTCTTTTTTCAACAGTTTTACTTGATGTCAATTTCACTTTACGTTGCGTAGAGACTTGGATGGAATTGATCGGAAGGACGAAAATATTTCGAGAAAATGTGAATTGATATCGATACGAATGTTGTAGAGATTCAGTACATACTAGATCTCCGAAACATTCTGAGCTCCAAATATCTTTCAACGCTGAATCAAAAACAATATTTACATACATAATTACATATTTAAACAATATTTGTGATTTAAAATCAAATGATTTACCCAAAATCTGTGTCAAATTTTGGTACACCCTATCATTGACACATCATCGAACCATTTGCGAATAGCAAATAAATGACAGATACTAGATGCGGACAAGCCACATAAGATGAAGAAAAATAACGAAAAGGGAGTGATGAAGGGATGGGGTTTTCAAATGACTTTGGTAACGAAGTTAAAGTGTGCCTGGAATCATGAATAGCACTTTGCTGGAACTGGGTGGGATGCTGGCAGTCCATCAACCGATCTTTTTCGTGTGTCTTGCAAATCCCTCCTTCTCGACTATTCCATAGCGTAGACCGTACTAATATGGTTCAGTTAATTTTACGTTTCACAATTTATTCCCGCATCACAGCGATTAATCGAATGCGTAAGGAATGGCAACATCTCCCCATATACACTTAACAGTAATCCATCATTCTCGGTTTCTTAATCGAAGAAGCATTGCTTGGTGTAGAGCAATAGTAGACAGCATCACGCAATATGCATAATTATGATTGAAGGGACTGAGAATTGTTAAGGTCAGAGCAATTCTCGCTGCTGGTTTCGATTAAAATTAATTGACATGTAAATATAATCGAGAACGTCTTTCAGTTTCATTCTAGTGTGATGCTGCTCTTTCATGACTTGCTGGAACGGAAACATGTCAAATTCCTTAGAAATGCACGTCATAAATTTAACACGCTCAATAGGTTTTCCAAACCTTCTAATTTAATGCCATTAAGAAATTTGTTGACGAATACTTAGCTAAACTGAAAATGTACTGGTAGAAATTTGGTTCCGTGTCACCAAAATAGTTTCGAGTACTCCTCAAAATAGCTGAACGGTAAGTTACATTGGCATTCCAGCTCATAAACAAACACTCGATTTCGAAGTTGGCAAAAACATTGCTTCGACAAGCCCCGAGTTGTTGTCATTGGCGCAGACAGTGTTGCAGCCCCACCGACCACGCCGCCACGGATCATCGACAGCCAGACTGCGTTGATGGAATGGAAGTGGCTAAACAGACAGCGATGGTGTGATAAATAGCGTGGAGGTAATAAAGGCACATTGGCAGACGCATGGCTATTTCAAGAATTAGTCGATGAACGGACTTAAAATGCATCTCGACCTCCGTCCGCAAATTGCACTTTTCTCGTTACCAACACCACCCTTACTGCCCGCTTTGTCCGCGACCTGATCGAAAACATGTTGATGCGATTCTCAGACGCAATTGACTTATTTAACACTCCGTCCGGGCCTTAGACTTTGTGCGGAAAGTGCATTTCGCAAACGGGACGTCAAGTGCCCCATGTCTGGGGCTGTCAGTAACAGCAGCGGTGGCAACAATAATAATAACGACAACAACAACACAGCCATCGTCTTAGCATACCAACATCTCGATTCCGGCGAGACCGCGGCGGCTGCCAGGCACAGGACTGGCTCTGTTGCCGCCCAGTCAGACGGCATTGGAACTTTTGCGCCACTTTGAACAAGTTCCTTTGATTGAGCCATTAATTAGACGGTGCTGAAGTTTCCAATCCAACTATCACACACACTTGGCATTCATCAAATTTATGGATGTTGTATGTTGGTTGCTCATCTATTTCATCGTTTTCTAATTGAGTTATTCAAAGAAGAGGAACATGCGTCGATATATCGCAGTGAAGTGAACTCAAGTGAAATGTGGACGTGGACAGGCAAACAGATGCAATGACTGGCAATTCGATTGCATACGAAGACGCTTCAGGCTATACGAGCGGAAAACTTGTACTTGTCGAGTACGCATGAAATGCTGGAAATGATTTCAGAAACAAGATTGTATTTTAAAGTAAAATGTAGTCTTTGGAAAATGCAACTTTGTTGCAGAGGTTTTCAATTTATAGCCTTCACTTCAGTTTTAAATTGTAGGCAATGCTAGAATGTACCAAAATCTATATTCGAGCGTTAAGAAATTGCATGTCTCATTAGATTAGCCGGTAGACTACTAATTTATGCTACTAGTTTTAAGCGAGATTAAACATCTAAGATTTAAAAATATGATTTTTTTATGTTCGTATTTAAATATTCCGTATTATGTACATACAATCTTTTTTACTAATGTTCGCCAAAAATTCAGATATATACAGGGTGTCCCATAACGCAACGTCAAGCCGGAAAGGGGTGATAGGGCAGGTGGTGACAGTAATCAGAAAACTATTTAAAAAAAATTTAGCTGCGTATTTTTTGAGATATTCGCTTTTGAAAAAAAATTGAAAAAATGCGTACCCTGTGACAATCTTTTCACTGCTACATCTACAAAAATTTTTTTTTTTTTAATTTTCTTTTTATAATATAACCCCAGATAAATGCTCTTTAAATTACAGCCAAAAATTAAAAAATTACTGTTTTAGTTTTCAGTGAAATAGCACTTCTTTCACCAAAGATGTACTAAAAAATAACTCTTCACCCAACTTCATCTAACCGTACTGAAAAAAAAATGTACTAAGATAATTTGGCAAGTAGCTTTAAAAGATAGTCTACTAAGTCTTAATTCCAAAATGGTATTACACTTGCTTCTTAATGACTTAATTGAGATGAATATAAATTTTCTAACAGTCCGACATCCTAAGTTTGTTTTCGCACTATTTGATATAAGTTGAAATTAGAAATCAATTATTGAACAGAAATTACTTACTTTACTTATAAAAGGTGTTCGAAATGCTTGCCATCAGCGGCAATGCAGGCTCTGCATCTTCTTAAGAACGACCTTGAAATTAGGCGGGCAAAACTTCTTGAGTTTATTTCGTCGACCGCTTTTCTAATTTTAGTACGTAGCTCTTCTAAGCTTTGTATTTCAGTGGAATAGACTTTTTCCTTTATTGCGCCCCAATAAAAGAAATCCAAAGGATTTAAGTCGGGTGAACGAGCTGGCCACGAAATTGTTCCACCCCGTCCTATCCACCTCTCGGGATACTCACTGTTGAGAAATTCCCGTACACTTCGAGCATAATGTGC
Source organism: Nemotelus pantherinus (assembly GCA_963978885.1). Taxonomy (NCBI): domain Eukaryota; kingdom Metazoa; phylum Arthropoda; class Insecta; order Diptera; family Stratiomyidae; genus Nemotelus; species Nemotelus pantherinus. The sequence continues at coordinate 57,013,689 of OZ022264.1, read as the reverse complement.
TGGGCAGCCATCATGCTGGAAATACATGTTTCCATAAATCCTCAGTGGTACGTCGTCCAATAGTTGTGATAATTGGTTTTCCAACATATCCAGATAAACTTCGGCATTCAAATTCCCCGCAAGCTCAAATGGCCCAACAACTGAACCATTAAGAATGCCCGTCCACATGTTTATTTTAAATCGGTGTTGAGATTTGTTCTGTCGCATTAGATGCGGATTCTCCACGTGCCACTCGTGCAAATTATGGAGATTCATGTAGCCATCCTTGGTGAATGTTGACTCATCCGTCCAAAGAATTTCGTCAAAGAACCGCGGATTTTCTCTATACTTCTCCAGCATAGTTTGACAAAACTGAATTCTCTCCGGGTAATCTCGCGGAAGGAGACTTTGTACACGTTGTACATGGTATGGATGAAGTTGGTTTCTCCTTAGAATTCGCTGAACTGAGCTCTTGGGTACTCCTGTAGTCATCTGAATGGCACGCACCGAGGTTGACGGTTCTTCTTCAACTGCTTCCAATACAGTGTCCTCGTAGAGATTCCAAGGTCTTCCCGCACAAGCCATTCGATGGGGCAAGCGACCCTCTGAAAATGCCCGATGCACGTTTATGAACACTCGATGATCTGGATACCGTTCAACATTTGGGTACCTCTCACGATAAAGTCGTGCTGAAGCAGAAGCATTGGATCTGCATTCCCCATAAATTAGGTGCATATTAGCATATTCCTGTGCACTATATCTAAACGGCATTATGGAATTCACACTTTACACTTTCAATAAACGGAACTACGGGAGTATTCTCTTATTTGCTAGAAAAATGCACACTTATCAAAAAACCGTAATCCACTATAATGCCACGCAAATAGCAAAATAACATAACTACGCATCTAATTTTTCCATCGACCTATAGGTAACGGTTTTTAAGAAGAATAAAGTGCATTAAAATCATTTCAAATAACTAATAGCAATTAACTGGGAATTGGTTCTCTCCAAGGTAAAAACGTTATTTTTCCTTAATTAAGAAATAAAGAAGCAAGTGTAATACCATTTTGGAATTAGGACTTAGTAGACTATCTTTTAAAGCTACTTGCCAAAATATCTTAGTACATTTTTTTTTCAGTACGGTTAGATGAAGTTGGGTGAAGAGCTATTTTTTAGTACATCTTTGGTGAAAGAAGTGCTATTTCACTGAAAACTAAAACAGTAATTTTTTAATTTTTGGCTGTAATTTAAAGAGCATTTATCTGGGGTTATATAATAAAAAGAAAATTAAAAAAAAAAAAATTTTGTAGATGTAGCAGTGAAAAGATTGTCACAGGGTACGCATTTTTTCAATTTTTTTTCAAAAGCGAATATCTCAAAAAATACGCAGCTAACTTTTTTTTAAATAGTTTTCTGATTACTGTCACCACCTGCCCTATCACCCCTTTCCGGCTTGACGTTGCGTTATGGGACACCCTGTATATACATATATATACACATATATATACATATATATATATATATATATATATATATATATATATATATATATATATATATATATATATATATATATATATATATATATATATATATATGTATATCTATATATGAATTTTTGGCTTAAGTGATTTTAATCTCTGAAATCAATCTTATCTATTGGTTTTCATTTTTCAAAGGATTGGATGTTGATTGTGCATTGTCCAAGTTCTACTCTTTCTTTTCTAACCTTATCTTTCGTTTTACTCCCATTAAACGTCTTCTCAAACCTAATGATGTTCCCTTGGTTCACATTGGAAGTCTCTGATGCTCTGGTAAGGAAAAAGCTCGTGAAAAGCTGAAGAAGACGGGTTCACCCACTCACCTTCATGAATTCCGTAGTTTGCGTTCTGACGCTAAAAAAGTCCTCAAGCAGGCAATGCGTGATTACTTTTCGAACATCGAGGCTTTAATCTGTTCTAATCAATCCAAATCCTTGCGGTCCTACATCCAGGGCCGGGGCGAATGATTTCTGCGCCCGGTGCAAAAGCCAGATCTTGCGCCTATACAATACATTCAATGAATCCTAAAAGAATATACCTCATGGTCAATCAACCAATACACGTGTGTGTGAGTACACTAAGGAATTAAGGACATATATATATATAAATATATATATATATATATATATATATATATATATATATATATATATAGATATATATATATATATGTCTTTATATATATATATATATATATATATATATATATATATATATATATATATATATATATATATATATATATATATATATATATATATAGATAGATATATATATATGTCTTTATATACAGGGTGTCCCATAACGCAACGTCAAGCCGGAAAGGGGTGATAGGGCAGGTGGTGACAGTAATCAGAAAACTATTTAAAAAAAATTTAGCTGCGTATTTTTTGAGGTATTCGCTTTTGAAAAAAAATTGAAAAAATGCGTACCCTGTGACAATCTTTTCACTGCTACATCTACAAAAATTTTTTTTTTTTTAATTTTCTTTTTATAATATAACCCCAGATAAATGCTCTTTAAATTACAGCCAAAAATTAAAAAATTACTGTTTTAGTTTTCAGTGAAATAGCACTTCTTTCACCAAAGATGTACTAAAAAATAACTCTTCACCCAACTTCATCTAACCGTACTGAAAAAAAAATGTACTAAGATATTTTGGCAAGTAGCTTTAAAAGATAGTCTACTAAGTCTTAATTCCAAAATGGTATTACACTTGCTTCTTTATTTCTTAATTAAGGAAAAATAACGTTTTTACCTTGGAGAGAACCAATTCCCAGTAAATTGCTATTAGTTATTTGAAATGATTTTAATGCACTTTATTCTTCTTAAAAACCGTTACCTATAGGTCGATGGAAAAATTAGATGCGTAGTTATGTTATTTTGCTATTTGCGTGGCATTATAGTGGATTACGGTCATTTGATAAGTGTGCATTTTTCTAGCAAATAAGAGAATACTCCCGTAGTTCCGTTTATTGAAAGTGTAAAGTGTGAATTCCATAATGCCGTTTAGATATAGTGCACAGGAATATGCTAATATGCACCTAATTTATGGGGAATGCAGATCCAATGCTTCTGCTTCAGCACGACTTTATCGTGAGAGGTACCCAAATGTTGAACGGTATCCAGATCATCGAGTGTTCATAAACGTGCATCGGGCATTTTCAGAGGGTCGCTTGCCCCATCGAATGGCTTGTGCGGGAAGACCTTGGAATCTCTACGAGGACACTGTATTGGAAGCAGTTGAAGAAGAACCGTCAACCTCGGTGCGTGCCATTCAGATGACTACAGGAGTACCCAAGAGCTCAGTTCAGCGAATTCTAAGGAGAAACCAACTTCATCCATACCATGTACAACGTGTACAAAGTCTCCTTCCGCGAGATTACCCGGAGAGAATTCAGTTTTGTCAAACTATGCTGGAGAAGTATAGAGAAAATCCGCGGTTCTTTGACGAAATTCTTTGGACGGATGAGTCAACATTCACCAAGGATGGCTACATGAATCTCCATAATTTGCACGAGTGGCACGTAGAGAATCCGCATCTAATGCGACAGAACAAATCTCAACACCGATTTAAAATAAACATGTGGACGGGCATTCTTAATGGTTCAGTTGTTGGGCCATTTGAGCTTGCGGGGAATTTGAATGCCGAAGTTTATCTGGATATGTTGGAAAACCAATTATCACAACTATTGGACGACGTACCACTGAGGATTTATGGAAACATGTATTTCCAGCATGATGGCTGCCCAGCACATTATGCTCGAAGTGTACGGGAATTTCTCAACAGTGAGTATCCCGAGAGGTGGATAGGACGGGGTGGAACAATTTCGTGGCCAGCTCGTTCACCCGATTTAAATCCTTTGGATTTCTTTTATTGGGGCGCAATAAAGGAAAAAGTCTATTCCACTGAAAAAACAAAGCTTAGAAGAGCTACGTACTAAAATTAGAAAAGCGGTCGACGAAATAAACTCAAGAAGTTTTGCCCGCCTAATTTCAAGGTCGTTCTTAAGAAGATGCAGAGCCTGCATTGCTGCTGATGGCAAGCATTTCGAACACCTTTTATAAGTAAAGTAAGTAATTTCTGTTCAATAATTGATTTCTAATTTCAACTTATATCAAATAGTGCGAAAACAAACTTAGGATGTCGGACTGTTAGAAAATTTATATTCATCTCAATTAAGTCATTAAGAAGCAAGTGTAATACCATTTTGGAATTAGGACTTAGTAGACTATCTTTTAAAGCTACTTGCCAAAATATCTTAGTACATTTTTTTTCAGTACGGTTAGATGAAGTTGGGTGAAGAGTTATTTTTTAGTACATCTTTGGTGAAAGAAGTGCTATTTCACTGAAAACTAAAACAGTAATTTTTTAATTTTTGGCTGTCATTTAAAGAGCATTTATCTGGGGTTATATTATAAAAAGAAAATTAAAAAAAAAAAAATTTTTGTAGATGTAGCAGTGAAAAGATTGTCACAGGGTACGCATTTTTTCAATTTTTTTTCAAAAGCGAATATCTCAAAAAATACGCAGCTAAATTTTTTTTAAATAGTTTTCTGATTACTGTCACCACCTGCCCTATCACCCCTTTCCGGCTTGACGTTGCGTTATGGGACACCCTGTATATATATATATATATATATATATATATATATATATATATATATATATATATATATATATATATATATATATATATATATATATATATATGTATATATGCTAATATCCACAACCCAGGAGGTAGAGCATTAGATACGTTGAGAGGTTTCCCCAGTAAGCCTAGTCCGCATAACCAATAAGGTTATACATGATATTAAAATATACAAAAATAAATATTTTAACAATAAATAAAATTTATAAAACAACAACTAAAAGAATGTCTTCAATTTTTGATAAATTTACATATTTACAAACTGGTCTATGATTTTCTTCCAACAAATCCTCTTGTATGGCTGTTGTTGGTAAGTCCACTAATCTTTCTTGAGACATAGTTGACCTCATGTTATTCTTGATCAGCTTTAACTTAGAAAAACTACGCTCACCAGGTGCGGCTGTAATAGGAAGGGTTAAAAATATTCTCAATCCGAATATATTCAAATCCGAAATAGTAGAAAATTAGTGTACTTCTTTATATGAAATACGCTGACCGTAACCCTCAAAACATTGTTTACAAATGTCTATCAAAAATAAAAGACAACACTTCTGTTGGTGTGTTGATAGGAAGCATAACTACAGAAAACATTTCTATTTCCTCAAAAAGCTCAGATCCACTTATATCAGATTAAAAATTTAAAATCAATGTTTCCTCCAAACTGAAACAGTCTTGGGAAATAATATCTGGGCTGCATTGAATTTTGCTAATATTATATAAGCAACTGAGTATTGAATTGTGTATAATTATTTGGTGGAACCTTTCAGAAAATGATTGTATTACCTAGTCCAGTATTTTAAAAAGAAAATCAATTTTGAATTTTGCCTGAGGATCCAAAACCGCTTCATCTCTACCATTGTAATGAAAGAGAGGTAAATTTCACATTGATCTTAATGCAGATGAACTTTGAAATTCATAAGGAATATCCAAGTCACACGCAATTGATTTTGCATTACCTAAAAATTTTACAAATTCATTCTCTGAACGTAACTGCTTTAAAAACATCTTTGTAGAGCTTAATATTTCAACCGCTGCCTCCAAGCAAATTTCAGGACTTTGCAAACATTTACTTGTAATATTTATTTTATTTAAAATGTCTACCAGATCAAAATGCAACACAAAAATTGGAATTCTATAATTTTATTACCTAACCATTCAGCAGTGTGATTGAATTTTGCATCATCGCCTCGCGAAAGTTCGACAAAAGCCTCATCAACTTTGCCTAAATTAAAAGCCAAAGGTCTAAGAGCATTTATTCTACTTTCCCATCTCGTTTCACACAACGGTTGAAAGGCCAGCGACACTATATACTTTTCAGTGTTGCTGCATTCGGAAGAAGCTCGATTAGCTCATTTTGAATATCTTTGCTGAGATATTAACTTCGAGTTTCATTATTATGACTTCGCCGCAAATGCTGTGCTCGTTCTAAGTCAAACTTCCCAATCGATTCTACAAGCTGCTAAAAGTTTGCATTAGCTTTGCTATATAAACTGCCAGACTCTCCTCTTAGAGCCAAAGATTGTGAAGCTAAAAATTTAACAAAAATTATGAGACGTTTGAGCACATTTCACCATGGTTCACTTCTTTTTATATTTGATTTTGCAATTTCCTATCTACAGTATTACATACTTTAAGAACTTTTTCAATATCTCTCCACTTTTTAAAATGTTGCATAAGCAGGAGACTACTTTCATGGTCTTTGACCAATCTGTTCAAATGACCCCAATCTTGAAATCCGAAGCTTGTCGAAGTGTTAGAAAATTTGTTCGTCGAAACATGCAGCAAAAACAAAAAACAGCGTCCGCTGACTTCGAATATACAAGCTACGGGCGAGACACAGATCTTTTGGTAAAATTGTACGGCCAACTTCCTTTTGTTAGTTGAGAGAAAATTCTAATTTTTTAATTGAATGGAACCTTTTTCAACTAAAATTTGTACAACTTTATCGTCTAGTTCTAGTTACTTACAAGGATCTTCAAAGTCAAGATGTGACGCATTCAGCCCTCTGTGACTTATATCAGGGGCACTGCTAGCATTTTTGTTTGAGGTAGAAACTGCCCCAATTTCAACGTTGATGAACTTACGGATTGATCCTTTATTCCGCACTATCGCTTGCTCTAAGAGCCGGTTTTGTTTCCTATTTGCACTACTCGGCAATTTTCTGCTAACAATTGATATAAATATGAAATCCAACAGCAAAACAACACCGTTACAAAGGCAATAATTTACCAATAAATATTGTTCAGAAAAATCAGCTAATGCAAGCACTACTCTTAACATTGTACTAATCACACTATACTCTTGGCATTGCAAAATACCGTTACTGAACATCAGGAAAATGAAAAGCAAATTTATTACACAATTGTTGCCAGTACATACAGAAAACTTTTATAAATTTACTCCCGTTTTCATATATACTCCCCACATAGATATTTTATTTTGATCTTAATCATTGACAAACATGCATCAATATTCAACCCCAAAATTCATTACTAAACTTACAAATCAATATGCATTTCTAAAATTTTCATTAACAATTAGCGAAACAACTCTTCATCACAAAATACTTGCTGAAATCGCCTGAATGTCATGCCATAGTAAATGGAGCAATATTGGGATCTTGCGCCATGCCCACGTATACGATCTTCATGATAGTTTCTCGCCATGTAGAAAACTTCATATAAAAAAAAACTTCTGTGGAGCAGACTTCGTCCAGTGTACCATTCGCTGCTGATCGATCGATCGATACATATTTTTGTAGGCATGCATAGTGCTTGTATGGAAAATGTATGGAGCAAAATGTTCTGGTGCTACTTTTAAATAGTGCACCATTGCGTACAGGTATTAATGATTAAATCAAATCCCAACGAGAAAAGTAATGTTCAAGAATATTTTATGTAAATTTTCAATTTAGGATGGAAATATTACAGCAATATTATTAGTTTAATTCTTTTTTATCGCGGGATGTCATCGGCTGGTAAGGGAAATGATTTTTGTGGGAAAATTAATAGTGTTTTCTTGCATTGTTTGTAGTTTGTAGGGAGTTCTTATTCTTGCATGTGAAGGCAGTGTTTGCTGCAAGTAATTTACATACATATGTACATATATCATGAACTTTAAGCAAAACACCTTTCAACCATTATACGACTGCATTGCAGGTATTGACTGTATCATGTATGGTGATTTCATATATTCCTTTGCTTCCTGATGGGATTGTCGGTTAGAAGAAACTATTTTTTGAGAAGAGTTGATTTTTTAAATAGAAATAGAAATTCGAACATATTTTCTTTAAAACGGAAAAAGTTAATAAGCATGACTTAAGTGACTGATAACTTAAGATTAAATTTTTGAAGGTGAGAGGGTAAATCTTTACGTTTGCTTAGTTGCGCCCCCTTTTCGCCAGCGCCCGGTGCGACTGCTCCATACGCGCCTATGGAAGCCCCGGCCCTGCCTACATCCGTTCCCTCAAATCCAATTCTTCAGTTCCTGATTCTACTACTGTGATCAAAAAGTAAGGTGAATTTGTTTATAAAATATTAATTCTATATTTATTCTTCCAAATCAATTTCATCCCCTTCAAAGTAATCCCCGTCTGATAAAACGCACTTTTGCCAACGCTTTTTCCAGTCCTCGAAACAATCGGAATAGTCTTTTTCTGGTATAGCCTTCAAGACCTTCTTCGATTCGGTTTTTATCTTCTCAATCGTGTCAAAACGGGGTCCCCGCATTGGCCTTTTGAATTTGCTGAATAGTCAGAAGCCGCACGGAGCCAAATCAGGCGAATACGATGGTTGCGGAACGATGTGAATCGAGTTTTTGGCAAAAAAAGTCACGAAGAACCAATGCAGTATGACATGGCGCATTATCGTGATGAAGAAACCAAGAGTTTTTCGCCCATAAATCCGGCCGTTTCAGAGGAATAGCTTCACGCAAACGATGCATAACGCTCAAATAATATTCCACCACACCACGATAATCAAAGAAAACTGTCAACATGACCCTGATTTTCGATCAGCTCTGCCGTGCTTTTCGGTCTTGCTTCACCTTTTGCACGATATTCGCTGGATTGGTCGGTGGTTTCAGGGTTGTGTACGTAAATGCGAGTCTCGTCTCCAAGAATGATGCATTTCAAGTGGTCCTGATAGACAGACACCAAAGTCTCACAAACATCAACGCGACGCTTTTTTTTTTGGCTTTTTTTTGGCACGAATCGAGTCTAAACGCGTTTGATACACAAACCATCTTTCAAAATGGTTTGTGCTGAGCCAAATGATATTCCAACACTATCAGCGAGGTCTCTTATTGTCAATCGACGATTTTCAAGCAGCAAATCTTTGATTTTTTGGACGTAACCCTCGTCGGTACACGTTGATGGTCGTCCAGAGCGCAGTTCGTCTTCAACGCGTTCTCGGTTCGCTTTGAACTCGTTGTACCACTTATAAACGTTTTTTTGTGCCATAGTTTAATCACCAAAGGCCTTCTGCAACATTTCCAACGTGTCCACACAAGAATGTTCGTTCCGCAAACAAATTTGATGCAAGTTCTTTGCTGACCAAAATCACCCATTGTAAAAATCGAAAAATGCACTTTTGGTTGTTTACAAAAACACGTGTAGCTCGGAGATAATTCAACCTTTTGACAAACAGACACTTGGCAAATGTTAAAGACAGTCCTACCAATCTAGGAAAAAAAATTACCTGCCTTCCTAATGCCCGGGAGTTTTAAATGACAGTTTCACCTTACTTTTTGATCACAGTAGTATGTCTCTTGATGATGTTACTGTTTTCACTCCTCAGGCTATTTGTGATTTGTTTACTGCCTTTTTTTCCTCCTCCTTTAAAAAAACCCACTGAAGCTCTCACTGTCTCCCGCACCTCTCCTAAATTATCTATGGTAAGTACCAATCCTTTGGAAGTTGAAATCCTTTTGCATACCTTAAAGTCTAATGCCAGTTCCGGTCCTGATGGTATTCCTAATATATTTGTTAAACCCCTCTCATCCTCGCTCTGTGTTCCTTTAGCTATCCTTTTCAACATTAGCCTTACATCTGGTGTATTCCCTTCTTTATGGAAATTCGCTAATATTTTCTCAATCTTCAAATGTGGTGATCCTTCCGTTGTTTCCAATTATCGTCCTATATCCCTCCTCTGCTGTTTCAGTAAAATCCTTGAGCGTCTTATCTACAATAGAATTTATCCTTCTCTACAGCCCTTGCTTGCTCCTGAGCAGCACGGTTTGTTCAATGGCCGCTCTACATCGTCCAACCTTATGGAGTTCACTACTTTTGTAGCCTTTGCCTTCGATTGTCAACGTCAAGTTGATGTAATTTACACATACTTTTCGAAGGCTTTTGATTCTGTGAACCATAACCTGCTGCTCCTTAAACTTAATGGTTTCGGTGTTTTTGGTCCCCTCCTCTCCTGATTTTCCTCCTATCTTCATAGTCGTCGCTACAGAGTTATTTTTAACGGTTCCATTTCCTTTCCTATATTTTCCACATCCAGAGTTCCTCAAGGTTCTATCCTAGGTCCCTTACTTTTTATCTTGTTTGTCAATGACCTTCCTTCTGTTATCAATTCTCCCTGTCTTTTATACGCGGATGACTTAAAATTATACAGAGCAATGAAGTCTGCGAAAGATTTTCATCAATTGCAAGCTGACTTGTTTGTTCTTGATCTCTGGTGTCAAGACAACTTCTTGCCACTGAACATTTTGAAGTGCCATCAGATGTCTTTTGCATATAAAAATACTCCATATGTGTTCTCTTATTCTTTGCCTGGTAGTTCCCTGTCAGTTGTCCAGCATTTTAGAGACTTGGGTGTAGTGTTTGACTCAAAATTAAAATTTGATATTCATGTCATGAATATGACGTCCTAGGCCTCTAGGATTTCTGGCTTTATCTTGCGTTCTTCGTATATGTTTACCAACATTTCCTCCTGTTTTCATTTGTTTGTCTCCTTAGTATGCAATATTCTAGAATACGCGTGCCAAATCTGGTCTCCACGCTTTCAGTATTTATCTGACGCCATTGAATCTGTTCAGCGCAGGTTCACTCGCTCGCTTCTTTTTAAATTCAATATCCCCTATTGTCCCTACTCCTCTCGCCTTTCCCTCCTTCGTATGTCCTCGTTACAATCTCGGAGATTGTTTCTCGATGAGTGTTTTCTCTTCAAATTTTGCCAAGGCATTTTTTTGTCAGATATTGGTTCCCAAATAACCAGACGTGAATTTAGTCGTCCAACTCGTTCTTCTGAGGTTTTCTCTGTTCCGTTTGCACGTACTGTCACCTTTGCTGCGTCTACCCAGAACGCATAATGCCCTTAAGCTTGGTCCTCTCCCGCAATCTTTTTCACAATTCAAGCATGTATTGAAAATTTTACCTTGAATTGCTATTTACCTTAGTCCTAATTTTAGTTTTCAAATTATTCAACTATTTTTGTTATTTCTTTTTCTTTTTATGGTTCATTATTTTTTTCCTTTCTTGACGCTGTAATTGGAATTTTATCTGTAGCGTAAGGGATTAATAAATAAATAAATAAATAAAAAATTATATATATATATATATATATATATATATATATATATATATATATATATATATATATATATATATATATATCAAAAAATTTGAGGAACGCGCCAGCCGATTGAACTGAAATTTTCAGGATATATTAGTGAATATGCAGAATAGTGCCAGGTCTCACAAAAAGTTAAAAATCTTTAACCCTTTGGCGCCATCGGCCATTTTAGTGACATTTTTAATGTACCTATTATTCCGTCCACAAATTACTTTTGCAAAAAATAAAGTCAGCGAAATAAATTTCGAACTTGTTTTAAATGTGAAGCGGATAATGTTTTGGAATTTTTTAACCCCATGTATGCGCTAGGTGCCTAAAATGAGATCGGGAAGATTTGAAAATTTTTAAATTACGATAACTTGTGATAAATTTTCAGAACATATTGGTACTATTTAGATGTAAATTTGTGTTGCTTTTAATGAGCATGTTGGCAACCCAGTAGCTAGTGCAGGCACTGAAAGTGAAAACCTTCAAATTATCGACTCTCCTAAAAAAATTATCGCTTTTTGAAAACAAAATCCACTCATATATAAATATTAAGCTTTATCTAAATAGCCAAAGTAAAACATTTGAAATTTCACAACGGACAAGAACGGTAACCCTGTCCCAATTTACCTGTATTTTTAGCATCAGAAAATTCTGTTCACGGGAACTCACGACCCGATAATCAGATACAGTTGAAATTTACAGCACGTATTGGTATTAAATAGGACCAGGTCTGATAGAAGTGATTTTGAAATGCGGGCGATTCTGTGCCAGTGGTGCCATCATGAAAAATCATTAAGGAAAATAACTGCTTTTATCCCTAGAAATTCTGATTAAGTCAATCGATTTTGACGAAATTTACACAGTATTTGGTTGAAAAATTCAGTTGGAACTGCTAGCTATGGTAATTTTAGTGTCTTAAATTTTGAAAATTCACTCATTAAACTAATGCTCTTTGCCCTATAGCTTCCAGAACAGTCTTGGAATCATAATGAAATTCATATGGCAAACTAAACTTATTGTAGGCAATATTCAGTAGAAATCTAGTTATCAAAACAATGATAGGGTTGCCAGCTATGGTTGTTTTTGTATTTTTGTGGCATATCTTTAGTAAGCGATTTTGTCATAGAATTTTCAAATCGTAGTGACCTTTTAGTGAAAATCAATAACAAATATTACGATCTAGAAAATTTGAAAACTTTTGTGAATGATAACCCTAAATTTCTTTGTATCCTTATAACTTCCAATGCAGTCATCGAATCTATACGAAATTCGCAGAGTAGGTTGACTTCAACGGGGGGTAAATGTGACACATTTTTGGCTTCGGTGCTAGCAAAGGGTTGCCAGCACGAGGCGGTGTTGTTATATTTGTACCAATAAATGCTTACATAAACATTTGCAATGAAAATAAGTAAACAATGATAGCGTTTACAGCAGACGTTTAGTCCGCGGACTATACACCAAACTTCACCTAAATTATTTAGTCCATCTACCTTAAATACTCAGTACCCGACCCAAGCGATAGATCAGTACACGATTTCAAGCGACCTGACCTAAAATAGGGCGTGGACTACATCACTGTAAACACACCCTACCTAAACCTTGTTTTTTGCGCGACTATTAATAATATATGTATGGATGGCAGCCCCAAACACCTTTCTATCGCTGTAACTTTCGATGAAGTCATCGAAATTAAATTGGCTTAGGGTCTATTATTACAAAGGGTATTTTAGTCTTAAATAGGAAAAATAGCTGGTGTCCTCTACTGTTCTTCGAACATTAGTATTTCTAGCGGTTCTGATGCACTAAGGTTTTTTTTTTAAATAAATTGCCTACTTTGGTTACGATCCTATGAGCTATATCGGTAGCCTCAGTTAAATGGGGGGATTAACATGTAAATGATTTAGTATATGAACAGATGCATGTATCTATTTGGACTGGGTGGAGGGGTTGATCATAGCCTCCTCGTGGTGGTTAATGCGACAATCTTTTCGAAATGAAATATGGTCACGCATTTTGGGTAGTTAAGCTCTCAGCGCATATGCCGAGGCCTGAATCGCTGCTGGGTTAACCAGTCACTAATATTTGAATTAGGGTGTCGAATGGCAAGAGCCGTTCGGGATACAGTGGATAGCACGGTCAGACCGATTTCTCATACTCGTGGGACCAAATTTTTGTGTACAAAAATATAATAAACAAGCAAGCTTATTTAAGTTATTGCATTCACCGAGACCCGTGGATTCGACGCACACCACGGGCGGCCACTGCTCGCGAAGATTGGGGTGAATTCGGGCGCCACTCGTTTCCCAACCGAACTATACTTCCACCACCGCGAGGAAGCGAGAAATCGCGACGGTTCGTCCAGATTACCGTTTGTATACTCCTTCCTAATGCAACCAATTAAATACTCGACTAGGCATTGTTTCGTTTACACTAATTCAATTTATTAACACTTGTTCCGATTCGCCCTTATCCTAGACGTTGCTACCATGGTATGGTAGACTATACCAAATCTTTGCTTCGAGTTCCGCGCCTCGTCATCTAACGATTACCAATAGTAAAACTACTCTTGCGACGTCGATCGCGCTTCAACTATCTTACACTATCTTAATACTAGCTAACCTGCGCTGCATGTTCCTCGTACACTCCCTCGGATTTATAATCTCCTGGGTTTTGCTAGTCGACTCGTCACACTCTTCGCAAAGATCTTGTAGATATTTCTGCTGGACGATCGACGTACTCGTCTCAAATTCTTGCAGACAGAACCGGTGCCATTCCCGGAATTACTCTTTCGAAACTCCTGTAGGAACTTGTCGCCACTGTTAGTGCATATATCTCGTCGGCCGCTCGTTCCCTTCACCGCTTCGTAAGGTTCTTATACTTTTCCCCGATCGCTCGTAAATTCCCATCGGTTTCATAAAAATAAAGAAGAAGTCAGTCACCACCACAGCTTTTCGCTACCGCACCCTTACCGTGTTCATCTGCTAGAGACTCGTATTCGTGGTGCTCACTTCACTTGAAACCTTCGTTCTGCTATTTATAACGGATTCCCTCTTCGGTCCCGTTGCATGCATTTGTGCATACTGCATCCTCTCGGCCGTTGCACTTTTGACTTTCCACAGGGCATTGTACTTTACATTCCAACACGCGCACGACTGGCAATGCCCATCCTTCTCGGCCGTTCCGCATCTGGTGGTCTGATTCCATTATTTCTCTGTCATATTAGACGGTTTGACAGTTGAAACTTCGCTAATGATTGTTTGGTTAGTTGCGTTAGTTGTCGTGTTTTGCATCTCCCGGTGACATAATAATAAAGCGTAGTGTACATAAAGTGAAACGTTAGAACGTCAAAATATATGTTCCCTGTTGCTAATAGCTTTCCCTGTTCCTGCTGCTGCTTCCACTATACTGGTGTCACTACTACCGCAGCTCGTGTATCTTTTGCACGACTTGATTTCCTCGGTATCTGATTTTCTCTCGCCGATTCGGTTAGTCCTAGCCCCGTTCGAAACTTCAGTCCGGATATCTGAATGGATATCCTAAAGTGAGTGCATATTGGTATTTCGTAGTGTTGTTGGTGGCAGATATCGTCGAGCGATCCTCCTTATTTGACAGTGTATGAGCCACCACCTAATAGTGTGGAATGTATAGTGACGTGATGGTTTCTTTGATCGGTAAGTTACTAGTTATGTTCTGACGGACGATCCTGATTACCCGCGGAAGGTTCACTCCCGGGTCACCCCAGTTGTGGTTTGTGATATTTGTGTCAACCACACTTGTCGTGACTTGGCGACGCGCACCCGCATCCTCGACCGGCTCGTTGTTTATATTTATCTTACGACGACACATATTTACTTCTTCTCTGTTTTGGTTAAAAGTAGTACTTGACATTTTTATTTCTTTATCAATTTACCTTACAGATTTCTTATTTACATATACATATTTTTGTTTCCTTATTTCTATCCTAGATTATATTTATACATATTTTCCTTTTTAGATCCGACGAACCGTGACAAAGTACTCTAAACATAAAGTATCCGACGCTTTCCAATATAAACACTATTACTCCCAGTGAATCTCCTAACAGATCAAGAAAGCGGATCAAAGCCGATCTAAAAAAAACCTGATGAAAAGCACCAGGGATCAAAGCAAAGCAAAAAGAGAGGAACAAAAGATATCGTCTCACCAAAAATAAACGGTGGAGAAAGCAAGAACCAAGTCTAGCCCAAACATCATGAGTTAAGAATAGTGATTGGTAGCTCAGGAGCGAGCCAATCAAAATTAGCAACTCTTTTGAAAGAGCTATGTGAGCCATCATTTAGAACTGCTCTGCACACTTCAACGCACAGTGCACTTTAGTGAAAAGGGCAAAATTCCGGAGCCACTCGAGCAAATAGAGTTTATGCATATACACATCGCAATAATTCATTAGCACCATGCGTAAATGAAGCGAAACCTAGGCTATTCCAATGTCGTAACCTGTACTGATGCTAATGAAATTCCATATCGATCGAACAAAATGAATACGTCTATCCTATTGCACAGTGTGAGCCAGCTCCGTGTGCTGTGTGAGCCAGCTCCGTGTGCTGAGCGAATAAAATGCGAATGATGAGAACTATGATGAATACTGATCGTGTGTGGTTATTGATGGCGACATTTTGTGAGCACACTGCGCATTTTGCGTGCATATATTTTGGTCTGCTCTTGTTCCCGAGTAGTTCACGAGTATTTACGCTTTTTTTACCGTATGGTGGCTATTAGGTGATGGATTTAACAAGGTGACTTTGGTTTTTTGAAGGCTATGCTGAATGTTTTGGCAATTAGAAAATTAGAAAAAGCTTTCATAATGAGTTTCCTGTGAGTTTCTTTTGATTGTAGTAGTTTTTACTTGTCATTTTTACTCATGTTCGAAGATGAGTAGATCGCAAAGATGACTATTTCTCGGGAATACGCCACCTGATTGAGCTGAAATTTTCAGGATACATTTGTGTGGATATTAAATAGGTCCACGTTTCGCGAAACATTAATTATTTTTAACCTTTTGGAGCCAGCGGCCATTTAAGTGATATTTTAAGTATCCTTATAATTCTATCAACAAATTACTTTTGAAAAACATAAGTTGACAAAATGTATTTCAAACGTGTTTTAAATATAGATATAACGGTTTGGAGATTTTTAACCCTATGTGTGCGGTTAGGTGCCTAAAATAAGAAGTGGTCCTATTTTTGCAGGACAATCCGACCGTGCACGAAGTACAACGAATATTTTTCAACCCAGTTAAAAGCTTTTTATGACAGAAGTAGCTCATAGATATAACAAGAAGACAACATAGCAAAAAAAAAAAAGTTTAAACATATCTATCAGCATTTTTAATACTCTAAGCTGAAAAATTGACAAAAAAAAATTTTCAGATTAATTGTTTCACATTTATTAATTGAACGGAAGTGGAATCTTCAGTATTAGAATGAGCTTTTGACAAAACATCCATCTTGTCTTTTATTTGCAATGCCATCGTGAAGATGGCTACTAAAGAAGAT
Organism: Nemotelus pantherinus; assembly: GCA_963978885.1. Classification (NCBI taxonomy): domain Eukaryota; kingdom Metazoa; phylum Arthropoda; class Insecta; order Diptera; family Stratiomyidae; genus Nemotelus; species Nemotelus pantherinus. The sequence continues at coordinate 56,996,911 of OZ022264.1, read as the reverse complement.
TCGCGTTTCTTGAATTTGACGATATTCATTCTGCAGAAATCGCAGAAAACTCTAGATATATCTTTTGCTATTTTCACGCAGAAATACTTATTCCTGTTCCGACACCTCCGTACGTTTTACGTGATACAAAAAAACTATCACATTGAACATCTTTATCAACATTCACCACCACGATCTTGCATATAATAAAATAAACCAGCTCAAAGAATTTGCAAATTTAAACAACGATAAAATAATTCGGCTAGCCTAGAATTTGCCTTTTGGTTTCAGCCCGAAAGTTTAGCTGTTCACTGATTTGAATTGAAACAAATAAACTTGATATTTTCCTGGAAATTCTAACCACTGCTGACTAAATCAGCATTTATCAAGATTGCAGTGTGATCGAGAATATTTGATTAGCGAAACCAACCAGCGTCAATTAACGCACTTTATTATTAAGTCAGAATTTGAAGATTTGGCTGGACAAGAGGTCAAAGTCAATTACGTTTCGTTTTTATTAGCGAATATTCAAACCGTTCCAATTCGGTTAGTACTAAATTCGAGTTGGTTGCAGTGCCCGAGAATCAAACTAAAGTAAATTGCCAACATAAGTAGGTGTAATTGTAAAAACTTATAAACATTTCTTATATATCTTACATACATACATATATGTTATATACTATTTTTCGAACTTCAAACTCAGCATTGATTTCTGGCATAAATCTTTCTTGGATGACTAGGCAACCAATTAAATGCTAATAATATTTGTGCACTTTATTTTTTTATAGCAATAGATAATTCATTATCACTCCATAAGCATATTTCTTATTCAATCATTCGAATTATGTAATTCTAATCAAATTCCAAAACATAACTAACAAGCATAATGCTTGAATTAACAAACAACTCTTCAACATGCGTTACCAGCATACTGAATGACATGGTCGTATATTGGAATGTGACCATTAGTCAGATATTTATAAAAACAATCACAAATGCTGACCACCGTCAGTGATGCATATCAAAAACATCACATGCCTCTTCTTATCGTATCGCCCCAGCATTGAGCAGTACATTAAGCAGTGCATAGCACGGAAACGGAATAGAGCACTTACGATCTGAGTTCTGTTCGCTATTCATAATTCGCACAGCCGCAGACAAATATTGCTAAAAATCACCACTACCAGCCCAATCCCAGTCGGTCAGTTCGTCAGCCTGCCTGCTATGCTAGTCAATCTCCGTGCCGGCTAGGCAATTCAATCAATCAGCGAGTACAGTGAGCTTAAGCGAACAATATCGCGAAGAATGCCGTTTGCGGCAAGGCGACCTTGTCATTCCTCTGCACTGCCATCAGACGAAGATTGCATAGAGCACACCGTGCCGCACTAGCCAGCGTCAATTAAAAATGATTGCATGCAAGTGATTATATGAATCGCAAAAACACGCTCGTACTTTAGATATCACGTAGTAAGCCACCAATCTACTACAAATAAATCGCCTGTTACTAGCAGCCAGACTCGTGGCTGTCGCGTAGTGTAGCGCTAGCGTAGCGTAAATATGCTTCCAATTTGGCCTTTCATTTCTTTGCTCGGCTCAGCCCGGTCCCGGTCGATGTGCAGCGCTTCTTACCCGACCGCGTCCACGAGTGCAGTCTACGCTACTACACTCATTCATTTTCTATTTATCAATGAATGACATGCGCGCCTCGAGCCATAGTTGCACGGGAGCAGCTACGACTACGACGACCAAGACGTCGACGATGGCATAGCATCATGGCAAGCGAATGGCCCCCTAGCCCCTATATGGTGCAGCCGACAACAACAAAACAGTAACACCGACAATAACACAGTGCTCCATTCGTAGTTCTGGCCGCCTCTGGCCGGCGGCTGTCTAACGTCGGTGGCTATCACTCGACACGAATGTGTAGTTTAGTGGCTATTGCATCACGTCGGTGGCATTTTGACATTCTCTAGTCGATTTTGCTTCGTTCAAACTCACGCCCTGGCCTGGTCCAATGGACAGGTTAATGGCAAATGTGCTGTGCTGGCCGCCCGCTGCGACCCATTTCCTACGAGACCGAAATTTCATTCATTCAATCGATTTTCGGAAGAATGAGCGATGAGCGAATAAACTCTGGTGCACACGACAACGAGCGAATTTATTATGGACATCGACATTTTGAGTACATAAAAGCTCTGCTAAACTTGACTTGGAAATAAATTGGTGGAATAGTTTGATTTATCAATCAGATTTTAGAGAACTATTCTCTGGTAATTAATTTAACGGTGAATACAGTTTTTTGTGAAATTGAAAATTTTCTTTTCCAGAATAAAAATTTCGTAGGATGCAAGAACTTTCTAATTATTATTCTATTTTTTTGACAGAAGCAATTACTAGTTCATCTGTTCTCTGCTCATTGGCAGCACTTTCATCAATTTACTAGCATGTAGTGAAAACGTTCACCGTTTTTGAGATATATACATACACTCTGCATCAAAATGATAGGACACCCCTGAAATTTTCCCATTTCTCAAAACCGATAAGAGATAGAAAAAACTTTTATTGTGGGTCATATAGTACATGCAAGGAATGTTCAGAATGTTTATTAATTTGTCCTTCAACTAATATTCTAGGAATTTTTCGTATTTACCTGAAAAAAAGGTGCTTCAAAAAGATAGGACAGCTGAAGGTATTTAAAAAAAATGGTATTTAAAGAGAAATTTAATATATTATTTTATACTTTAATGATGTGTTGCCTTTCCTTGTTTTGCTAAAACAGTTATCATTCGATTTGGTAGAGATTTATGTAAATTTTTCAGATATTTCTGCGGAATTAGCCTCCAAGCTTCTTGTATGGCATCTTTTACCTCCTGGATTGAATTGAACTGTTTATTGCCCCGATATACAGCACGGGATAGTTGACTCCAAGCATTCTCTATAACATTTAAATCTGGAGATCTAGCTGGCCATGGTAAAATCTTAATATTTTTGGAGGAAAAGTATTCCTTTACAATACGCGCTGTATGCATTCCTGTGTTATCCTGTTGGAAGATAAAGTCCTCTTTAGAAATCCTTGTTGCATGTGTCCTGATTTGATCATCTATTAATTTTAAGTAATCCGGACTTTGCATTTTTCCATCCACAAAGCAGATTTCAGTCTTCCCTTTGTATACGATTCCTGCCCATACCCTGACACCTCTACCACCCATTTGTCTGCGAACTTGGAAAAGGCGATCTTTCCCTAAATCATGAAAATAATATGACCAACCGTCGGATCCATCCTAGGTGAATCTTTTCTGATCCGTAAAGATGATATTCTCCCATCTTTTCTTCCATCTTACATGTTCCCGAGCGAATTTAAGGGGGGAGATACATGTAACTGCTAAAATAAAAACGATTTTTTTTATTGCATCAAAGTGTTCAAAATACTCTTAAAATATACCAAAAAAAGTTTTGAAGCGATATTCGTATTAGTTCTCGAGTTATAGCCAGTTATAGAAAGCGCGGCGTTCCCCAGGTCGGTAGAGCTTTAGAACTTTAAACGCGCTTTTCTCAAAGTAGTACTTTTTCAATTTCCGTACAAGATATCTCAAAAAATATTGAGCCTATTCGGCTCAAATTTATATCACATGTACAAAAGAGTATTATCTTATCGCTGAACCTACATTTTCTTGTAATTTCGGAAAAATAATTAGTTTAAAAATGTTTAAAACGTGAGTTTTTTGAAAAAAAATCGATTTTTTTTTTAATCTAATATTAATGTAAAAATTTGTTTTTTTTTCTAAATTTTATTGGTTCACCTAGAAATTATAGATCTCATTAGCATATTTTTTTTTCTCTAAACATTGCAAGTTTCTCGGAAAAGGCGTTAAGTTGTACGAGGCTGTTTTTGATGTGTTTTTTTCATTTGCTCGCACCGCCTCCATTTTGTGTTAAAAAGTTATTAAAAAAATATTTTCATTTACTATAAGATATGTACTTTGAGGATTTAATATTAAAAATTTTCTGAATAAACAATATATATATTTTAAGTCAATCTGAAATTAGCAATTTCTTTTCCATTTTACATGTATTTCCCCCCTTAAACCGTTCCTCAATATGCTTTTTTGTTAGCGGTGGTTTTCTAAGAAGTTTTCTTCGTTGAATAGTGGGTGTTTTTTTCAAAAGACGTGGGACATTTACAATGTTTGCGTTCACACCAGCTTTTTCCGCAATTTGTCTCGCTGTTGCTGTTGAGTTTGACGCTACTCGTAATATAGACAGATTTTCACGATCACTTAGTGCACTAGGTCTGCCTGGACTCTTCTTTTGCCCATAATTTTTAGGACCTTTTAGTAAATTCATTACAAAATTTCGGCTTCGTTTTACAATTTTCGCGACACTTAAATTCTCATTTTTCAGAATTAAAATCGTTTTTATTTCACTTTCACTTAGTTTTTTACCGCGACCCATTTTCGCAACACAATCCACTAGTCCCTACTGAAAAAATATCGAAATTTTTACGAAACGACCTCAGTTTATCTAAACCCGTAAACACTAAACAAATTTCAAACTCACTTCTTGCACCAAATGCTTGCAACTGCCGATTTATATACTCTGTTCTATCTTTTTTAAGCACCTTTTTTCAGGTAAATACGACAAATTCCTAGAATATTAGTTGAAGGAGCCATTACGTTAAACATTCTGAACATTCCTTGCATGTACTATATTACCCACAATAAAAAAATTTTTCTACCTCTTATCGGTTTTGAGAAATGGGAAAATGTCAGTGGTGTCCTATCATTTTGATGCGGAGTGTATGAACATATATACTTGGATTCCATTCGAAGTTTTTACGATTGGCTAGGGATAGTCGATTCAGAAACGATTCTCGAGCGATCGAAATTTTTGTAATGAATAATCGACATTCTACTTATCGTTTGTATGCTTGACGGTGCATGTCGGTGAATTGTAATTTTGATCACTACAATATTGTTCTATTCATAAAATGCGTCTGAGACGTAGTTTCGTATCAGCAAACATCTAGTAAATACTAAGAGATCCCAATGGGATTTGCGATCCATGGAGCAAGTGAAAGATGAATAAAAGAGGCAACGATAACAATAATTTCAATAAGCGATAATTCACTAAGCGACATGGAGAACGAAAATGGACGAATTATTCATGTCTTTTTACGAAATTACCAAGTATATTTCGATGGAAGCGTTAGTTTATAAAGCGTGAGTTTAAATTAGCACAGAATCATCCAAATTAAAATAAATTTTTAAGAGTGAAAGTAAATAAATGTTGAAATAAATAGTAATAAACAAAAATAAAAATGAAAATAAATAAATGTTGAGAGTAAGTATATAAAAAACCCCTCAACGGCCCGACCTTGCCGCGGTGAGGGGGCTCAGGACAGTGGCTCATCAGCCAGATGAGTTGCTGCCTTGCTAAAGTGACCTTAGGGGAAGGAGACCCCGAACAGAAAACCAAATATGGACGAAGATAAAGGAGAAAAAGTTACGGTGCAGGGAGTCGGATACCCAGTACCGGCGGCCGTCAGGAGTGAGCGAGCAGGCCCTGGGTCGTCGTTATCCATCGACTGCAATGCTATGGAGGTTGACCACTTGGCCACCGTAGCAGATCCAATTACAATTGGTCCTACGATAAACGCAGAGGTGGTGGAATCGGTGGTGGACTCTTTTAGGATGAGTTCCAAGCTACAACGATCTCCACTTCGAAAAACAACGTTCGAGAAAGCTAGCACCTCCGCTGGCCGCCATTCAAGTCGCGCGAAGCTAATGCGTTCGGGTGCCAGAGTACTCGCAGACTCGGACTCGGTGAGCATGGTCGCGACCGAAGCGGAGGAGGAACTCCTCAAATCGCCTGAGCGAGGCAAAGGTGCTGGTCCCCAGAAGAGGAACAGGCCCAAGCCGAGCAAAGAGGGCAAGAAACCGCTGGCGAATTATAAAGCGGCGTTGCGCATTGTCGACAGGCTCGGTGACAGTCCTTCCCTCTCCGCGGAGGAGAAAGATCGGTTGTGCTGGGCTCGGACGACGGTGGCGAGTATTTCGCTGGCAAAGAAAGGCTGGCTCTTAAGGACTCTGTTTTCCTCAACAAAGTGGAGCAGAGCTTTTTAAAGAAGAAGAAGAAGAAAGATAAAAGGCAGAGGTCCGCTGAGGAGGAAAAACTGGCGTACAAGAGGCCCTAAAACGAGACCAGCCGGCAAGGGGCCCAACAACCCTCTACATCGAAGTCGAAGAAGGTCATAAAGGCCAGTGATGTGGCTAAACAAGACAAATTAGCCAAAGTAGCTGACTGTAGGGAATATTGGGACGAATACAAGGACGTACTTAGGCTCTACAAAACAGAAATAAGGAAAGCCAAATGGAACTCCGGCAAAGAGCTGTGCGGCAGGATTTAATCCACCTCGGAGACGGCAAGACTCAGAAATGTGCTGGCTAAACGCCCTGTCATGCCCAACCTGTTATGCAGGTCTGATAGGAAATTGACAAGCAACAGCTCGGAAACGCTGAAGATCCTCGTAGATACTCACTTTCCGGGATGGTTGGATGACTCCACCCCTTTCACTCGTGTGCAGGCGTCTGATCTGGCGAAGTTGTCACCAAGCAGAGGATTGTCTGGGCAATTGACACCTTCAAGCCTTTCAAGTCTCCTGTTGCGGATGGGATTCTGCCGGTCATGTTTCAAAGGACAGGTATACTTGCCGTTTCTTGGCTAACACAAATTTACAAAGGTTGCCTAGTGCTAAGCCATGTACCTGCAGCCTCGAGGACCGCTAAAGTTGTATGTATATCCAAGGCAGGTAAAGTCAACCATGCGTATCCGAAGGACTACAGGCCAATTAGCCTGACTTCCTTCCTCCTTCAAGTTTTCGAAAGATTACTTGATCTACATATCAAACAAAGACTTGGTACTCAAACTCTATCGAGAGCCCAAAATGCGGACATGAAAGGGAAATCTGCCGAAACGGCTCTCCGTAGGGTAGTCCTCAAAATTGAAAGGGCACTCCATTACAAAGAATATGCACTGGGAGCCTTTCTAGATATCGAAGGCGCCTTCAATAATGTGCACACAACAGCTATTATGTAGAGCCTCCACGCACACAACACTCACCCCGCTATTTGTAGCTTCATAGGTAACATGCTTAAGCACAGGCTCATATCAGCGGAGTAGTCGGGTGCGCAAATCACAAGAAGGGTCTACAGAGGCACTTCGCAGGGAGGGGTTCTATCCCCTCTCTTGTGGAACCTTGTAAAAAACTCAATTCTGAAAAAATTGGAAAGCAAGGGACTCACGGTTGTGGCCTACGCTGACGACATTGCTATTTTAGTCTCGGGTAGGTTTTCACATAGCCTTGGTCTGCTCATCGAGTACTCTCTAGGGCTGGTTGAGGAGTGGGCGAATACCGTGGGTCTTGGCATTAACCCCAATAAGACGGATATCGTGCTCTTCAGTAGGAAATATAAAACTCCTGATTTAGACCATATCATGCTGGGCGGCTCCAGGTTGGGTCTCAAGTTACAAACTAAGTACTTGGGTATTATTCTGGACAGCAAGCTCACATGGAAGGCGAATTTAGAGGAAAGAGTTAAGCGGGCAAGCAACTCGATTTATGCCAGCAAGAGAGTGCTGGGTAAAACGTGGGGTCTAAGCACTGCTTTAACGCACTGGATCTGCTTGGCTATAGCTAGGCCGATCCTTGTTTGCGGATGCTTGGTCTGGTGGCCAGCAGTGAATAAAACCACCTTTGCTAGCATGGTGAACAGAGTTAAGCGATTGGCGGCCCTCTGCATTACAGGTGCGTTAGCCTCGACTCCTGCGTCCTGCTTCATCTCCCCCACTTGATCTCTTTATTAAAGGCACTGCCGCAAATGCTGCTGTCAGGCTTAGGGAATCAGGACACTTCGAGTCAGGATCCTTTGCAGCAGTATTTAACGGGGCAGCAGTATTTAACGGGGTTACGCAGGAAGCACTGGCTACCTGGTTCCCACTTTGTGCTTTGAGTGGGGATGTCGAGCGACTGTGGGAGATGGGCAGGAATGGATTCGGCAAATGTGCCCTATAGCTCTTAGCATCTACACTGACGGCTCGAAAACAGCTGCAGGGGTAGGTGCTGCAACATATTCTGCAGATGCAGCTATGGAAGCAGCTTTCAGGCTTCCGAATCACAGTAGTATTTTCTAGGCGGAGGTGTTTGCAATACGTAAAGCCACAGATCTGATTTATGCCAAAGATACTACTAGCGAAGTGTTAAATATCTTTACGGACAGTCAGGCGGCGGTAAAAGCACTGATGACTCATCCATACAAATCGAAGTGTGTATTCGATTGCATTCAGGCCCTGAACAGACTGGGTAACAGCAGAAGAGTCAGAATCTTCTGGGTCCCCGGTCATTAGGGCATTGATGGAAATGAGAAGGCGGATGCGTTAGCCAAGTATGGGGCTAGTCTCCCCTTTTGGGAGCGGTTGACATCCTTACTCATATCCAAACGATTAAGTACTCAACCGACTCCCAAATGATGCAGGGTGCTATGCGCAGAGGGGGTGCAACTCAGATCTGCAGGGTAACCAAAATCATGTGGGGGTCATACAATCTCGCATCGACCAAATACCGCCTCAAGTTGACGCGGATTGACTGCAAACGACTCGTTGGTATCATTACTGGCCATTGTCTTGTAGCAGCACATGCTATGAAAATGGGACTCCTAATGAGCGACACGTAGAAGGTGTCAAGAGCCGGGTGTCTCAGAAACTATCCAGCATCTCCTGTGTCACTGCCCGGCACTGGGGAAAACCAGACTGCGATACTTCGGTGAGCCCTGGCTGGTGGATCTCTCGCACGTGGCAGAGCAAAAGCTGAATGACATCCTACACTCGATAGCCCTGTCAAAAGTTATCGCAATTTAAAAATTTTCAAATTTTCCCGATCTCTTTTTAGGCACCTAGCGCACACATGGGGTTATAAAATTCCAAAATATTATCCGATTTACATTTAAAACGCGTTCAAAATTCATTTCGCTAACTTAATTTTTGCAAAAACTATTTGCGAACGGGATATTAGGTACATTAAAAATATCACTAAAATGACCGCCGGCGCCAAAGGGTTAAATATAATTAACATTTGGACCTGGACTTATTCTGCATATGCACCAATGTATCCTGAAAGTTTCAGCACAATCGAATGGCGCGTTCCCGATATATATATATATATATATATATATATATATATATATATATATATATATATATATATATATATATATATATATATATATATATATATATATATTTATATATATATGTTCTTCGAACATTAGTAAAAATATAAACAGATAAGACTATTTAAAGCTCTACATCCCAACGTATTTTCTGCAGTTATCTGGATATTTAATTCATACACATATTTTACATTATTGTACTCACCGTAACCATATGCTATGTAAATAAATTTTCAATCACTTCAGATTATTATTTCTATTATTTTTCGTTTCGGAATTTTATTGCCGCCACCACAACAAATACGTACAACTCGTACAATTTCATCAACTACGACTCATTTCGCCAATTAACGTAAAATACAGAGACGCGGAAAGGCGTTTACTTCAGCAAATAACAGCAAAGAAATATTAAACTCTTTGTTATAAGCCGACATATGGAAGCTCGAGTCACGAGCTGTACGTTCCACAAATGCTCAGCAATATTTATAAGCCTGTTGTGTACACATAAGCTAGAATATGACGTTCGAGCATTCGCAGCCAGTTAATAGCCGTCAAATCGTCTAAAACATATTGCGTCAATGGATTGTTGTTTACGCACTGATCGATCGATTGATCGCAGTGCGAGTTGATCAACGATCGATATCGGCATTACAGGTGGAACACAGCCAAACACAGATCTAATTGTTTTAATTTGAATTGAAGGATAATGGTTGTTTGCATGTGCAGCAAATTGTGATGTTGTCTGTGTGCATTCGAAAAATAAACGATTTGAAAACCAGATGAAAAGCAGGAAAAAATGGTAATGCCCCGAGTGCTGTAGGGATTGAATGAAATGAAACAGCTATGGACGATTCGTGCAGGTGAGAATTAGAATTTTTAATTTGACGTTAGAATTTCAATAAATTATTCAATAAATTTAGTTAAATTGAAAACCGGAGAGAGGAATGAATTAGAAAAATGAATACTTTCAGACCGAGTCAATCAAAGAGTTAAGCGCTGGACACAATGATCCATTCCATTCCAGAATTAACGTCAAAGTTGGCGGCATAGAAAATGTACGAGACTGAACACATAAGATTGGAATGGAATGGAATGGAAAGGACGAGTTGACCAACTTTCAACTTTTCTAGATCAGAAGTGTATTATTATAAGTTTTCTGTGGTTTTTGTTTATAGAAGGGTACAAAGTTTATTAGCATTCCAAATAACTATAGACAATTGCTATCCATTCTAAAATAATCACGCAAAAGTGAAATTGTAAAACTACAAGTAAACTGTCGCACACTAAACGGAATGGAGACGATGTGTTCAGTTTGCTGGAATGGACATGAGCTGGAGCATTGTGGCCCGCGCTTTAGTCAAACCAAAAGAGAAGGATAGCTCTGCTGTAATAATAGCCCAGTGAAATCCGACATAAAAATGGCGAAACTTCGGAAAAATTAGGGGAAAGCTGAATTTTGGTGTGAACCTTGGTACTGGCGTGTTAAACAAAATGTCAAAAGTCCCCATCGATCCGAGTGCTGCGTCGCTTTTTATACGGGGTCAAAGGTCACCAAAAGTGACCTTTCCTAAATATCTCAGTAACGGTTACGTTTTCAGAAAAACAATGTATGACAAGTTTGTAGCTAAGAAAATTTCCAACAAAAAAGATTTGCTAGCTTTTTCCTGTAACCATAACCGTTTTTGAGATATATTGATCTAAACATTTGTTACTAACAGCACCCTGATTCTCATCGGCATGTTGATATTATCCGATTTTGATTACGGCTTGGTATGTTTGTGAGTTTGTTTTTCTATGTTTAAGAAGCGCATAAAAAAACATGCACACTAACTTATCTACCAGACTCCAGGGTAGGTGGAAAAGTGTACTCCGAAAAGTTACCACCACCCCCCGCCCCCCTTTGCAATAAAACTTGTAGGGACATCTGTTCGCTACTCTCTTCTCCGAAAAAAACTGTATTGCGGCTTCATTTATGGAATATTCGACGAAAGAGCAGGACAAAACAACAAAATTGCAGGTGACAATAGATTTTGTAACATATCATGGGCCCAGGAGCATGAAAAAGCAAGATAATATCATGGCATAATTCTGTAAACGCTCATTCTTGACATTACAGGAGCTCAATCCGATGCAGATTATCTCCGAATAATCAGTTTTTTTTACCAATTCTGTGATGACTGCATAGCGCCAAAGGGACATGACACGTCTGGAAACCAATTTGCACCTGAAATTACGTGACCTTGCCCTGATCGTTCATGGGATAAGACGGAATGGAAAAAAAAACTAAAAAACCGGGTATTTCGGAGTGGTTCGTTTGCGGGGGTGGGTAGGGCGTGGGAAGGGTGTGGATGTGGGGCTGGTCCTGCGATGTCAAAAATAGGCAATTAACAGGATAAAAAGTGATCCTATCTTGTTTAACAGTGGGCAAAGAGCAGGCAACGAGCTCATTTCTGAAGATTTGGGATGGATGCTCAGGGATACCATTTTATGGCAAAGGGGGAGGGGGAACTTTTCGTAGCGCACTTTTCCACCTACCCTGGAGTATGGTAGATAAGTTTATTTATATGTTTTTTCCATGCGCTTCTTAAATATAGAAAAACAAACTGACAAACATGCCAAGTCGTAATCAAAATCGGATAATATTAACATGCCGTGAGAAATAGGATGCTGTTAGTAACAAATGTTTAGATCAATATGTCTCAAAAACGGTTATGGTTACAGGAAAAAGCTAGAAAATCTTTTTTGTTGGAAATTGTCTAAGCTAGAAATTCGCCATACATTGTTTTTCTGAAAACGTAACCGTTACTGAGATATTTAGGAGAGGTCACTTTTGCTGACCTTGGACCCCGTATAAAAAGCGACGCAGCACTCGGATCGATGAGGACTTTTGACATTTTGTTTAACACGCCAGTACCAAGGTTCACACCAAAATTCAGCTTTCCCCTAATTTTTCCGAAGCACCATGTTAGATTTCCCCGGACTATAAATGAATTAATGAAATGACTACTCTTTTATCCTAATTATAATTCTTACTTTCGGCAGGTAATCTTTCCATTTTGGACCTAGTCGTCTTATGGGGCGGTAGTGGCGGAGTGAAATCTGCTCGTGAGAAATAGTGGATAAGTTGGCTATGTAAGTTAAGTTGAGATGAGCTGTTGATTAGCACCGATTCGGCTCTGAGCACTTATTCCCATCAAGTCACCGATTCGGCTCTGAGCACTTATTCCCATCAAGTCTTATACCAACTTATACCAACTAGATAGATAGCTGTGGGATGGTTTTGGCAACTACTAACTTAGGCTGTAGTTATAATCTAGTTTCTAGCAATCGATAGAGAAGGTGGGGAGACCAGACCTGACAACAGTATTCGAGTATGTTAGGCACAAGTGAAAAGAACAGATGTTGGTACCAGATGTTGACCTGAGGACGAAGCCGGATAAACGAGGGGCCTTGGCAGCTTTGTATGAGCTGTGTTCATCAAATTTAAGTTTAGAGTCAAAGAGCACACCAATGTCCTTAAAATTACCAACAGTTACAAGTGACGATCCGAATAAAGAGTAGGAAAACATTAGACGAGACATATTGCAAGCATAAGATATTAGGTGACATTTAGATATGTTCAGAGTAAGAAAGTTCCATGAGCACCACTCTCTCAAAGCACAAAAATCATGCTGCAACTGCTAAGAATCAACAAGCGAATCAATCACTCTGAACATCTTAAAGTTATCAGCAAATAGAAGACAGGGAGAACGGATAACGGAAGGGAGATCTTTGATAAATACCAGGAATAGCAGGGGACTTAGTATTGAACCTTGAGGAGCCCCTGAGTGAGGGCAGTATGGGGAAGAAAAACGTGAATTCACAGATGCAACACAGCTACGACCAGAAACATAGGATGAGAACCAGGACAAGATCAGTTACTCCAAAACTTTGAAGTTTTGAAATAAGGAGCCTATGATCAACAGAATCGAAAGCCGTAGCAAAACCAGCGTATACAACATCAACTTGTTTCTGCTGGTCTAAGGCGGAAGCAACCAAGCTAGTGAAGGTTAAGAAATTAGAGGTGGAAGATCTACCTTTTACAAACCCATTCTGCACAGGAGTAAGGAAAAGATAAAATATGGGAAGTAGCCTATTGTAAACAACTCTTTCGATTACTTTACTAAAACAAGGAAGGAGTGAAATAGGACGATAATTGAACATTGAAAAAACTTGGGTCCCCGGATTTTTGTATCTAAGAAATATGAGCAGACTTCCAGTAAGAGGGGAAAGGAGATGATTCGATGTTGTTGAAATAATCAAGCATAGCCAGTTTGACGGAAGGTTTGGCGGCTGATCAAAGCTTTAAGAATTCGAGGTAGTCAATGTGCCAGCCCGAAGCACGGAACTTAGTACACATGCCGAAACCAAGGAGCATCATTTGGATGAACGTTGTGAAACGGGAGATGAGGCTGGAGAGGAAATTGTGAAATGGGAGCTTGAGTTCATCAACAGTTAGGCCGCGGCAAAAAGAGTACCAGTTATTAGAGTCAATTTCATTCGCCATCTTAACAAAGTCTGCTTTATGGTAATCAAAACGCCAGGGCCTAGAAGGAGTTTTACGAGACACAAAGTCAACAGGAAATTCTACAGAAAGTGGATGGTGCTGCAGGTCATCAGATTGCACAGTGATGTTATGTGAAGGAATATTTCAAAGAACAAGATCAAGAGCTTTATTGCTGATGTTAGGAACAGTGTTCAATTGAGACAGTGAACATGAGGAGAAGAAAGAAGTGGTAATTAGGGAAATATTAGTAGAGCAAAGCATGGAAGAAAAGTTAGCACTCCACACTAGATTCGACAAGTTGAAGTGACCAAATATTAAAAATGAAGCATAGGGGAAACGATTGTTGAGGAAACTGGAGAGCTCAACCAAAAATCGGTCGTAAACACTAACAGAGACAATCAGAATTTTAGAGGGAGCAAGAGTGACACGGCCAACAATACATTCAACAAGTGGAGAAGGACGGAAGTCATGACAGAAAGTTCCTTGAAGAGACTTGTGGATAGCAACTAAAACACCACCACCGTCTTTCTACATTGACGCAGTACGATCACGATCGCACCGCAAAACAGCATGAAGAGGGACGGATATATAGAGGGATAAATATCCCCAGTTAATCACATTTCGGTAAGGCAAATACTTTGACCATAAAAGACAAAGAAGAAGAGGGGTTAAACATGTTTAGCTTGGTCCTTAAACCGAGCCAGGTGGCAGTGCCATTCAAAACGAGGCAATGGTTTGGTTATCCAGGTTGTCCTTTGTCAATTTCGTATAGGTAAAGAATGAAGGAATGTGGTCCAGCCTAGCCGACACATACGATTTCAAGTCCTCGGCCGTTGTGGAGTACGCAAACCGTGATACAAATATTTGTAATGGCGGTCGCACAGCCGTTAATAGAGAAACGGTGTGATTAGGCGCAGTAGATTGCTGGCTTGTAGGATGACGGACCATCTCACTTGGTTGTTAAGAAAAAAGCTTAAAGGCCTAACGGCAACTTAACCGGATAAAAATTCAACAGAAATTACAATGGAAAAAGGAGAAAGTTGCAAATCAGGTGGGACGAAGAGTATGTTATCAGCTTGAACAGCAATATTATGAGAAGGAATGTTTGATAGGACAGATTCAAGTATTTTAATATTGACGCTAGGAGAAATGTTGAAGTGAAAAAGTGAACATAATCAAAGGAAGGAAGTGATAATCAAGAAAGCAATGGTAGAAGAAAATATGGATGAAAAGTTATCATTCGAAAGGTTGTAAGTGAGGTGGAACTCTTTGACTAAGATACCAGAAGGCCAGACGTAGTTTCGGAGAGGATGTATTGTTCAAGCCAGTAAAAACTTTACGATGATTTGGTGATCTAGGTAGTCGTTGTAGTCGTCAATGTCGTACACATAAAGAGTGAAAGGATGTGGTCCAATCTAGCCGAGACAAATGATTTAATATCCTCCGTCGACTTGCTACACATAAAGTGCTATGTAAATATTTGCAACGATGGTCTCAAAATGGAGCGCTGATGGACGTTAGACCTTTTTGAGTTCATTAAATTTGATAAGACTGGCATTAGCTACTACGTTCGGAACTCCCTACTGCAGCAAGCCTAGACTGGACTACCGGTCGGTGGGCGCACTCTTGATGATAATGATGATGATGATGATGAACTTACAACTAGGTGTTTGAGTTAATTGGAGGCAAAGTGTAGCCGGATTCTCAGCCAATAATTTGAAACGACTACCAATCTCTAGAATCTTCCAGTTTCCGAAAATCAAAGCAGTTACAGCTTTCGTATCCATATACCAGATATTTAGAATGTGAAAATGCTGAAGGCTTGTTTTCATTCACAAACATTCATTTAAACAATTAAGATTTTAATAATTCTGTGTTTGCGAGGACGTTTTCAGTTCCCACACAATTTTTAATACCTGGGATTTCCCTGTTGAAAATTCCACTGGCCATACCATGGGTATTTCGCCTATTAGGAACCCTAAAAAATTTTGAAAGAAGACGATCGGCATGTATTTTATTAGAAAAGCTAATAGTTATCCGTGATTAACGCAATGAATTACTAAATATCCGGATCAACAAAAATCATATTTTACAAAGCAAAATTGAAACCTCTGCTCCCGCGGTTCCGGTGTGGAAATACCAGACTCTACTATGTTTTCGGACGTCAGTGCTAATTGTTTTCCCAAACACGTATCGATCGATGTTTGCTGGGTTTTTTTTTCAAATAATTTATACTGCAAAACTTTGGGGTTTTTGCTGACGAATACTTTGTAAGAATTATGTTTTTAAAAAAATCGCTTGTTTATTATTCACATTATATGTTATAATCAATAAAACAATACATAGTAATAAAAGCTCTTTTGGGAATACCACATACAAAATTATCATGCCATGAATGTTTGCTTGTCTTCGCGACGCAGAATCTACGACGTGTTAGCAGCACTCCGAAATTCTACGCATAAATTTTGCAAATGAATTATGATTCATAGTCCAAGTAAAATGATTCCCGACCGGAAGCCAATTAAGAAACTCAGTTCTGACTCATTTCGTAAATACGAATGTAACTTATCGTCCGGCAAAAGAGGAAGTGAATTAATTTCTGGTCAAGTTCGATGCACCATTCTACTGAAACATAAACGGAAGTATCTCCTCCTGATTCATTATTTCGGTTGTTTTACCTCAATGTTCCGTTCTGGACTTTAAATCGGAATCGGAACTGTCAAAAGTTAGCAGTGTCCGTTTTTGCATAAATCGTTTGTTTGTTTTCAAGTGTAGTAAACTTTATTTAGAACTCGTAATGCTTTAACTACAATGAAAAAAACCCACGACGACTACGGCGATGACGACAACAAAGTGCAAAACTATTGTGAGGGCTTTTTCCACTGAATGTTATGTACGTAAGTATGTACATAAGTGTTTTGCGCATGTGCAAAATTATACTACGTGCATAGTAATGGCGGGTAAACAGTATTTTATATGGAAACGTGCGGTCGATTGCCTTGTCTTGTTTTACGTGCAGAATGGATACATAATGATGAGTACGTGTGACGAAAATATTATACATAGTCTAGACACACAACGAGCCATATATTAGTTTGTTTTTCCGCAAATAGCGCGCTGAGGTTTCGATTTCTCGCAACGCACGGTAAAGAGACGATGAAATAAACAATTAGATGTTGACGAAGTGTTTATCTGTGTCAAAGAAATTGAATTGGAAATAGTTTAATTTTTACATATAAAACAAATATCTAATACAGAATTTTTGTAAAAAAAAAAAATAGGTACCGAAAATAGATGAGAACAACTGAAAGTAACATGGGTAGGTGTTAGTGTACGTTAAACATCGATAGTACTACCGATACTATCGATAGTTCAGAACTATCGAAAGCATCGATGATTTATTTTGTGATCGATAGTTTTTGAAAACTGAAAAAATACGTAAGGTAACATTTCGATATCATCCCATCCACTGTGAGCATTTTACGTTTGCTTCGTTTTTCGCATTTAATAATATTTCCTTTTCTTGTTTTTATAAAGCAGCACAAACCAAAGTTAACAGACCACTCTTATATTCTGTTAGTTTTGTCACTTGTTATTTGTTGTAAAATGAAATAACATGAAGAAGGAAAAAATGTAAAATTTAACTGCACATGAAAATCATAAGCGGAGAAAATTGAGGCTGAGAGAAAAATTCCAAATAGTGATTTTGCTAAGTGTAATATATGCCGCAATCAATACAAAACAAGTAAAAACACGAAAAATTTATCAAATCATTTAAAACGGAAACATAAATCATAGTGGAAATTATTTTCTGTTGAATCTATACCAAAAACTCATGGTCCTAGTAACATCTTTGAGAGCAGTTCAACGAAATCTAGAAAAATCGTCGAAAATTATTTTGGAAGAGCGAAATTCTACGCAGATGGTTTTGCCTGAAAAAATATTTAGATGAACTATAAGTTCGTATTGTTGTTTTGGACATAGTGCCTTTGCGGAAAGGAGAACATGAAGGCTTTCGTGATTTCGTGGCTGATTTAAAACATACTTGCTATATTATAATACTTCGAAGACGTTCAAACGCGCGTTCAAAATGCCATAAATGCAGTTCAAAATATTTCTTTAACTACTGATATGTGGAAGAATCCAAAAAAAAGAATACTGATAATCACATCTCATTTTTTTCATAGATGTGAATTAATTTCTACATTATTAATGGAATTTAACATAAAAGGATTTCAGATTCGAAAATATTAACAGAATTTAGGCCACAGAGTTCTTGAGTAGGTTGTTTTTGGAAGATAGGGAGTGCTTATCTTGTTATTTCTTGTTTGGGCGAGAAATACTACACTAAGCAAATGGAACATTTGATCAAAAATAAATGCGATCGTCACTGATAATGCTGCTTGCAGATTAATGCAAGCAAAACTTCTACAATTTAATTATATTCCATGCCTCGCGCATACTTTAAATTTGAGTGTGCCTGATATTGATGGCCCCTGATTTTCATTTTATCATGAAAAAGTGCAAAGATATTGATGCTTATTTTCAACTGAGCTCAGTTGTTTCAGATATACTGACAATTGCACAAAGACAGCTCAACAAACCTGAATTGAAGTTGATTCAGCAGTTCCGTTCACGATGGAATAACGCATACGCCAAGATCAAATGTTCTATGAAATCAGGCAATATGCCAAGATCAAATGTTCTATGAAATCAGGCAAGAATTGACTTTGGCATCAGCCGAATGTGAGAAGGCTCCTGAAACGTTACTCGCCGAAGATTTATATGTGGTGCCGAATAATATTCTGCTATTAGAACCATTTGATGTGGCTACGACAATAATATCTGGCGCAAATTACATTACTCTTTCTTATATAACTCCGTTATTACGAGGGCTAGTTCTACAATTATCGAAAGTGGGAATTCACATTAAAAAAAACCCTGCTGGAAAGAATATTTATAAGACTTTGTGCAAGTCAGTGCGGGAACGATTAATACCGTTGGAGAGAAATGGCTCTTATAACGCTAGCCACCATTCTGGATCCAAGGCTCAAAAAATAAGTGAAGACGATGGAAATATAGCTGCGCAATCTCTTCAAATAGAATATACTTCTTTTCTGATGACACAAAACCTGGAGTCAACTCAGAGTACTAATGAATTTACGGCAATTTCATCTCCAAGCAATTCAACTGTTGAAACTGGGGAAATTTACTAACGAAAGAAAAGTTGAAAGGAAAAAAATCCAAGGAGTTATTATTTCTACCTGTAGATCTATTCAAAGGCAAAGCTTATAGCTGCCCAAATAATGATGCAAAAACATATAGATATATACCAGAACCGGGAGAAACCTCTCATTGGAAACGACATATCGTCGCTGTGAAATCAAACCGGCATATCTGCAAAAATTGAGTTTTTGAGTTTTTGGTATCAAAAAATTCCTTATTTTCCCCTCTATTTTTATGTCGCACCGGCATATCGTAAAGTTGAATAAAAACCCGTCTAATGGTGTTTTGCCGCTTTGCATTCACGTGGAAATAGCCCACATGCGAAAACTTTAAAGCGCTCTAGTGAAAAATGTGTATTTTGCAGATATGCCGGTTTGATTTCACAGCGACGATATGTCTCATCGACGACTGGTTAGATTCAAATATTGAATGAAAAGACAATGAAAATGTTTTCTCTATAGCATCCATGTATACTTGCGTCCTCTGTTCCGAGTGACGGTTTTTTCCTCGAAAACTGGTGTGATTCACAGTGATCGCAAAAACCGCTTAAAGTCTCAAAGCGTCTCAACGAATTGCTTTTCCTAAATCAAAATGCTCAGTATTTCGGAAATGAATAAAACTCAATATTTCGGTGTTTCTCTAGAATAGTCATTGAATTCTCATCTATTTTTTAAAAAAAATCTATGAATCCTGGGTGTATATGCTAATTTCGCAAAAACACATATACACCATCGATAGTCTATCCCTATCGATAGCCTATCGATAGTTTTTTTAAAAAAATCGATATTATCGAAACATCCAACTATCGATGTTTACGTACACTAGTAGGTGACGTACACTAGTAGGTGTATGAAACTTTTGCAATATGTGATATTTTTCGCTGCCTTAGTGTCTCAAGTTCAAGTTGGTGAAGGTTTTGAAACGATTTCGAGGAAAAATAACGTAACTACCCCAGAGAAAAATTAAAGCATTGACACTACACTACCTGTAGCTGAAGAGCAGAAATGTTTTATATGATTGAGGGTTACCGGTCACGAAAGGATCAAGAATGATGAAATTTTGAATTTAAAGGGCTTAACTGTTTGAACAATAATTTTGCTGCTTGCTTATTTACTTATGAATGTCCGCTGTTACTATGAACCGTCACAAGTCAAAACGCGCAAAACAAGCGACACCCACAGAGCAGACGAGCATGTTATTCAGACCCTCGTGCACAGGGCGTCGCTCAAGCTAATGTGGGGGTCATAGGTGGCGGTTCATGAACGGCCTACAGAAACGTAGATTAGCTGTGAATATCAAATAAGCAGTCTCCGGCAGAGAGTGGTAAAAAAGGAAGGTGAACCAAAAATGACTTAGATATTCAAAGAGCTTTCTACGAAAGGACTGGGCGTCTAACTTGGCCGTAGACATAAAAGCCTACGAGAATGATCCCAGAATAGTAAATCAACGACGGAAATAAAGGAGGCGAATATTCAAATGGGAATATATTGGGTATGGGAAAAAGTTCGTGGCATTTTTCCCGATAGATGGCGTCAATTGCAAATAGCTCAGGAAACGCAGATCGCAGCGACAACACTAAACGTTCGTTGGAAAAGTGACAGTTTAAGCGTTACTTTGAGTCTGTAAACAGCGGTTGGAAAGTTGTTTGCGTTTGAAAATGGAGATAAATAATGAAAAATTGCGCTATATTTTGCAATATTATGATGACAATGTGAAAAAGTTTGTGCTGCGTGTGGCGAAGATATTTTAGCGAAATCTGCTGCACGGAATGGTTCGCTCTTTATCGTTCCGGTAATTTTGATGTGAAAGATGAGTCACGCTCTGCTCGTCCAATTACTGAAAAGTGGATGAAATTCTTGAAAAACTACAGCAAGATAAGAATATAAGCATGGAGCTAGGCATTGATCACAAAACTGTTTTGAACCATTTACGCAAAGCTGACTACAAAAAGAAGCTCGATGTATGGGTTCCTCATGAGTTGAGTGCGAAAAACATGATAGACCGAATTAAAATCTACGATGCGCCGCTGAAACGCAATGAAATCGAGCCATTTCGAAAGCGTCTAATAACCGGTGATAAAAAATGGATCACATACGACAATCTGTGGCGTGAAAGATCATGAATAACGGATGGTGAACCGTCACAAGCGTTCGCGAAGCCAGGATTGGGAAGGGAATTGTCCACCATGAACTACTTTCAGTTGGTCAGACGATTAATTCTCAAGTCTACTGTGAACAACTGGAGAGATTATACCAGGCAATTGGAAGAAAACGGACTGAATTGAATAATAGGAAAGGCGTTGTCTTCCATCACAATAACGCCCGACCACACACTTTTTGATGACTCGTCAAAAATTGCGTGATCTTGATTGAGAGGTTTTTATGCATCTACTGTATAGTCCAGGCATAGCACCCTCTGACTCTTACTTGCTCTGATCCCTGCAGAACTCCCTCAATCGAATTAAGCTGGTTTCAAAAGAAGCCTGTGAAAACCACTTGATTCAGTATTTCAACTAGAAACCACAGAAGTTCTTCACCGATGGCATCATGGTTCTACCCGAAAAATGGCAAAACATTGTCGATAATAATGGCGCAGATTAGGTTGAAACAAATTCATTCTCACATTATAAGAAAACCAGTTGAATTTTAATTAAAAAAAAACGCCACGGACTTTTTTTCACACCCAAAACAATCAAAAGCCGGACGGAGCTGTGTGTTTCACCAGGTTATATTCCAGTTTAGCTGAAAGGAAAACGACAGCGAATCAAAACGTTGAAGGAGCAGGCAGTTAGCTGAATACTACAAGACGAGACTTTGGTGGCAAAATAGAGAATCCATTTCGACGCACCGTGCTTTTACTTCGATCTCTTTCACGTCAGGACAGAGCACTCTCGAAACCAAATAAAAGGCTCTCTACGAAAAATAAGGAATGCACGACAGATGTGTTCACGAAACTGCGGAATCTTATTGCTAATCTAATGAGATATGTGAGCTGATTCGACAATATTCAAAACGCGATTCAAAACCGAATACCAATAATTAGATATACTTGCAGTAAAATGCGCGATGAGTAAATGACACATAGGACAGTGCAAATCCGCGCCACGACAGACACCAGTCGATGTCCGCAAACTACACCGACACCTGTTAATACAAAAATTCACTTCGCAAGGTGTCATTGCTAACGCCAATGAATCAGCAACCAAAACTGATGTGCAAAGGGAGGAAGTTGTCAGCTCATGTATGCCACAAAACCCTCCTAGAAGAAAAAGTGCGAGAATCCCAAAGAAATTGCGTCCAAGCATCGAACCAATCCAGGAAACCAGAAAACCCTCTGATTTACTGACGAACGGTGTTTTTTAGCAGAAAATTGAGAATGGACCGAAGTCGAAAGAACTAAAAAAAAATACAAAGGAGGCTTCGCCTGGAGGTTCCTGATCCCCACTGCTAAGGAAGGTGCAACATATACGGATGTCTTGCGGAAACTTAAAAAATATCCTACGGTAGAGGATTTAAGTGAGAACGTGACCTGTATCAGACATATGCAGAAATGCTGCTTTTTACTCGAACTAGCGAAAACAGCAAACGATTAATACCAGAAAAAAATGGATGCTTCTCTTGGTAAACAGATGAACCTAAAAGTAAATCACCTACAGGTTAGCAATTGAATACCACGATCTTGACGAAACTTCAAATTGGAATAGTGAACTTCTCTCAAGAACTAAATAGAACTAACGAACAGGATAGAGTCAAACATCATGGGCGTAAGAAAGTCATTTCAAGGTTTACATTTCACTGTTGACCAGGCACTTAAGGCCTTAGGAGGATGCAAGTGCTTTAAACACCTAGAATTAAAAAAAAGTAGAAATTCGTAGGATAGTGAAAGCGTGAAACGAAGAAACATTTTTGGAAATGCTACAACCGGATATGGAACTGGATGGGACAGCTTCGATGAAGGTATGTATGAAGGTAGACATGTGACACTTCTGTGCCTGGACATTGTCTTTTCAAGACCTGGAAGATAAATTAGTGGTGCCACGAAAACCCAGGAAGATTCGGAAGAAATATCAATACCGATGGGAGACCAGGAAGGACTGGAGGGAGGAGTTAGTAAAGTGAGTATCACTTTATTTACTGCAAATTTGAGGGAGGAGAGATAGGCTAATATAGAGATAGATAAAGCGCTAGCCCTCAAAATCCTCGAATTAGACTGGGTATGAAACGCACCCGAATGAGGAGGTGAGTAGAGGTGGTACGCTGCTACCGGTATACCGGTTATGATTACACTACG
Organism: Nemotelus pantherinus; assembly: GCA_963978885.1. NCBI lineage: Eukaryota > Metazoa > Arthropoda > Insecta > Diptera > Stratiomyidae > Nemotelus > Nemotelus pantherinus. Next base: position 56,973,646 of record OZ022264.1, on the reverse strand, counting down.
AAGGCCCATAACGTACTGCCACCAGCTGGAAATGTGGTCAGTCCAGTCAAAGTGCTTCACACTGTTCAGTAGAGCCCAAGTGCATGATTTGCATCGAGAAGTATAGCGTGAATAGCGCGAAGCACACTCATCATGAGCTCAAGTGCTGGCAAGGTGTAAAAACGCTCTTGACGGCAAGAAGAAACATCAGAGTAGAAACGGCTGCAACTCGGGTCAGCAGCCCTTCACAGCCAGGGAATAGATAATCAGGTAATTTTAACACCAAAGAAACCTGCGGTATTCTAATGTAGCCGACGATCTTCTCAGGCAGATCGTTATCAAAAATAAGGCTAAAATCGTCCTAATCAGTGAACCTTACAAAAGGTGGAACTCGTCTACTTGGTTTTTTCGGATGCTACAGGGTATGCGGTGATCTGGATTGTTGATACTTTCAGTGCTGGTATTCGTGGCTGTGACTATGACGACGGCCATGTATTTCATGAGCTGTTACCTTTCTCCGAATGATTCAATGCAGAAATTCGGAGATAAGCTCAGTTAATTAGAAGACACTATTCGCAACGTCAACAGCAATGTCACAGTCGGGGGTTATTTCATTCCTAGGGCTTTGGAGTAAAGCATGTCCAACGAAATGCGGATTATAAACATTAGAGATGGTGTTAACGGTCATCTTTTTGGTGCAAAAAACGGACTCTATGCCAGCATACCGCAGTCAAATTAGTAGTGAATTAGCATTGGTGCATCCATTTCCAATATTACCATGGCCTCGGAAAGACTGGAGGTCTGCGTAAGTGATTTGAAGAGGAAGGAGGACTACACTGGTAATGGCCACAGCTACATCACCTTCTACATCGCTGAGAGTAGAGAAAGGCAACAACGTTAATTCTTAAAATTAAAGAGATGGTAACGTCGTGAAATGTAAGCCTGGAGGAACAACCTCTGCCTATTCTCTATTGTGAAGTAGCTGAGGCGACTGCTACTAGCACCATGATGCAGATTGCCATAGCATGCAATAACTAAATGGCTCGAAGGAAATCCTTCAGTGGGAGGTGGCGTGCTGGTGCAGGACACAGCGGACTAGAACTAAACGGCTGGCTGTTGAGCATCCTGCAGCTTAGCCGTCAGCAAAGAAGGAGCATACCAAAGTCATTAGCAGGAGCTAGCATTACAAAGGTTGCAGGCACTTTACGAGAAAGTCAGCTCGTTCCCATGGAGTTAGCAAGTGACCTGACGCTGCTAGAAAAGTGGCACCCCTGGAGCGTATCGTCGGCTCGCTGTTCTCGACGCATCTACCAAGGACGGATTGTATTGTTTGATCGTCATCCTCACGAATCGTCTTTATGAGTATTTTACTGCATTTATTTCGAAAAATATTTTTCTATTCATCAAAAGAGAAAATGGAATAGGAAAAATGGATTTTCACCCAAGAATATACCATAAATAATTTTATTATTATGAATCCGTACAGCCCAAATCTTTATACTATTCCGTTTTTAGGCGCATTTTTGCTTCTATTTTAATGTGAATGCCGTAGGGATTGAAAATATAAAGCTCATTCATTTTAACACAACATACCCAATCGTTTATCGTTCTGTTGTATGTATGCAATCAAAGCAATTTTTAGTACCTGAAAAGAGAAATTGAATATTAATAAACATATATTATATGCATTGATTTGTTTAATAGTTGGAAATTTTGAAATTAAGAAAACAAATGGTAGGTAAAGTTATGTGACATAAATAGTAAAATATGAACCAACCCGCCAATGGATAGCATCGGCGAACACACTTCATCATTTCTTTTCAAATCAATGGTATTAACAACATATAGGGAATCTTTAAGCTAAAGTTATTAAATGTAGCCTCATACTAACTAAAGGAGGTCAGCCAGCCATCAGCTGAATAGGAGGAATAACACGTAGTTTATGGAATTAATCTCTATGCGGACTGGTGGAAGTATAACCATAGCCTTCTCGTGGTGCCTGTTAATTCAATTCAAAACATTAAAATTAAAAATAAAAAAACTCAATAAGAATAGAGTAAAGTAAAAATAGTTAATAAAAGGACTATGGATATAATAATAAAACTGCAAAATACAAAAATACAGAAAAAGAATAGAAGTACAAAATTTGCATACAGTAAGAGTAAAAATAAGGGGGCCCGGTAGCTCTGCTCACTAAGGCGTCAGGCCGAAGAGCGGCGTCCTACGGGGCCTGCGGGTTCGAATCCCGACAGTGCCATGGCTGTAAGTGTGAATGCGTGTCATTGTCTATGAGGGTGGCAAATGGGCCCAAACTGGAGGCCTAATGCTGACCACGTTCCCGGCAGCCCTCCACTAACCTAACCTAACCTAAGAGTAAAAAAAAAGAAAAAAAAGGATTATGGATGCATAAATAAAATGATTATGTAGGCGAAAAAAGTGCACTACGAACTAAACTTTTGAAAATTCTAATAGACTGAGGGAGAGAACCAAGCTGAGGATTATTATGCGTCCTCAGTAAGCGCAAAACAGGCGTCAGTACGTGCAAAAGGATAGCGTGACGTAAAAAAAAACACGCCAAAGATGAAGATAAATAGCCACAATAAAATTTAAAAAGTAAACATTCATCGACGTAAATTCTGCGCAGGTCAAGTCAAGGAATATTAAGGGTTGATAAACGTTCACTGTAAGGACAATATGGTAGGTTGTGCTTGAAGATAAGGCAGCGAATAAACCTTTGCTGGACAGATTCAACCGCCTCAGACAAATAACAGAAACGAGGACCCCACACTACAGAACAATACTCAGGGATAGTACGAACAAGGGAAAGAAAGACGCACACAAGTGGAAATGTTAAAGGAATCGTGACAATCGCGTATAAAAAAACCAGCGATCCGGGATGCCTTACGAGTAATAGTTCGAATATGAATATCAAACTTTAGCTTCCGATCGAGTAAAATGATCAAAAACTAAAAGGGTGATGCCACAAATAGAGTAAATGAACTCAAAAGCACAAGGCTTCAATGTAAAAGACATTGAGTAACATTTGGAGATATTAAAGGACAGGAAACAAGACGATACAAATCGTTTTAAGAGCAAGATGATCGGAAGGAGCATTGATAACGCGAAAAACTTTCAGGTCATCAGCGTACATTAGACAAGGAGATTCCATTAGGAAGATCGTTGACGAAGATATTAAATAGCAAAGGCCCAAGAATAGATCCCTGAGGTACACCAGAGGTGAGGTAGGAAAAAAAGGAGAGGACGAGGAGCCACGGAGAGAGGCATAACCAATCTGATCAAATACAAACGATGAGAGCCACGAGAGAATGGGCTCCGATATACCATAATGCTCTAATTTAAGAAAAAGGAGCTCATGATTGACCGAGTCAAAGGCCTTTGAGAAGTCAGTGTATATGACATCTACTTGATGGTGATTATCTAAAGCAGAAGCAACAAAATGAGAAAACTCTATAAGGTTAGTGGTGGTACTTCGGCCTTTCACGAGACCATGCTGTTGAGCAGGAAAAACGTGACGAAGAGAATCATAGACGCAATTAAAAACTAGACGCTCACAGATTTTAGAAAAACAAGGAATGATAGAGATCGGGCGATAGTTAGTGACTAGGTTAAGATCACCAGACTTGTGGATAGGAAAAATGTTTGACACTTTCCAAGAAGCTGAGAAAATGCCATAACCCAGACTAAAGTTAAAAATGATGGACAAGGGAACACAAAGAGAAGAAGCTAGTTTTTTAACGAAAAAGTTGGGAATTCCATCAGGGCGAAGGGAAGAGCTGGAGTCAAACGTAGATATAATAGAATGGACTTCAAGAGGATTGGTCTCAAGTAGAGATAGGCAAGTGGGAAAGTGAAATGGAGGATTGCTGGAGACATGAGAAGAAAAATTAGAGTATACATAAGAAAAAAAGTCAGCAAAAAGATTACATATTCCTTGTGGAGTAGAAGCACTAGAATTATTAAAAGAAACAGAATCAGGTATAGAGGAAGAAGATTTTAAACTACACACATATGACCAAAACCTCTTAGGACCATCTGATCTAAGTGACGATTCAATATCAGAAAAGTAGTTGCGCATTGCAATTTTCGTTTCTTTTTTAGCAGCAGATCGTAAACGAGAATAAACGACATAGTCCCTTCTAGACCCCGACTGCAAATACTTCAGGCGAGCAGCGTTGCTAGTATCTAAAGCACGCAAGACATTACCGGTAAGCCATGGAGCATCATGAGGTTTATTAGTCAGACATATAGGAGTGTTAGTTAATATAAGTTTATGAAGCTTATGGTAACAGCAGAGAGCAGCGCGGTCAGGATCAAGTTCACTCGAAGAGGACCCTGAATTTTTCCCCAAGGTTATTACTGGTGATGAATCGTGGTGCTAACGATACGACCCCGAAACTAAGCAGCAATCAAGCCAAGGGAAAAGTCTCCCCTCTCCTCGTTCCAAAAAAAAAAGCTCGCCAAGTAAAGTCAAATATCAAGACAACGCTCATTTGCTTCTTCGATTGCGAGGTGTTGTGCACGCGGAGTTCATTCTCCCGGGTGAAACTGTCAACCAGAAGTTGTACTTGGAGGTTTTGAAAAGATTGAGGAAGAGTATCCGGAAGAAAAGGCAGGATTTTTGGGGCACAGGCGACTGGTTTTTCCATCATGACAATGCGCCGGCTTACACGGCGCTCTCCGTAAAGCGGTTTATGGCCAAAAACGGCATGACACCGAGTTTCCACCCCACCCACTCATCGGATCTAGCCCTCCTGTCACTTTTTTTGTTCCCAGACTCAAAAGGGACATGAAAGGAAAGCTGACAGATCTAAAGGGACATCCCAATAAGTGGATTTAAAAACTATTTTGAATAATGGAAGAATCGTTTGCAGAAGTGTGTTATAGTCAATGGAGAATACTTTGAAGGTGATCAAAATTTGGTTTAAAAATGTTAAGAAATAAAGAAGTTATGACGAAATTTCCGTTATATTTGGGTCGCCCCTCGTATAAGTTGTGTGTGAGCTTATTTATTTTTCAATCTTGGACCCTTTTCGAGCATTCTTCACTTTGTTTTATTCTTTAAATTATAAATTTGTTATGTGAATTTTTCAGCCAGCCAGTTTGGAAGTTTGGACCAAAATTCGAGTCTTTAGGTAGACAATAAAAATCAGGCAATGGTTGATGACAAAACAAAGGGTTATTTTGACGACTAAAGGCAACCGTTTTTTGTTCCTCATTGTGGCCAGAAGCCTTTTTGTTGGTGTGTATGAAATGGAATACTTTTTTCTGGCTATGAACTGTTTTAGCATCGCATATTTATGTAATTTCTTGAAAGTTGATGAAGTCACATTAAAATGATTTATGTCGTATGTAGCATCATCGCTAATTGACAGTTTTTTTTTCATTTCGCGAAAATCATATTAAGCTCTAAGAGTTTAGCTTTTTACTAATTTACAAAGAAAATTAGTATTAAACTCGCTTCGCCGAAAATTCGTCATATATATATAAGCAAAATGGTTAAGGGAGATAATCTCTGGAGTGGCCAATCCGATTGATCTGAAATTTTCGGTGGACATAGATGTATATAAAAGGTAGGTGCATGACTTGCTAGAATTCAGATATCTTAAACGTTTTGGCGGCGGCGGGCATGTTAGCTCATTTTCAGGTACTCCTATATTTTCAAGCAGTGTAAATTTTTGTTAAAAAAAGTACTAGGAATAAAAACTTATTATGTTTTTAGTTTTCTCATGATAAAGAAGTGGAAATTTTGATTTATCATAACTTCTAAGAAAAACTACAAACCATCGTGAAATTTTCAAAGCGTATTGATGTAGACTAGAATTTAACACACTTGGACTTTCAAGTTTGTGCGGGCAACTCTGTAGCTACAATAGGCTCCTGAAAAAAATCCTTCAAATCATCGACCCTCCTCAAAAATTTTTGATTTTTGAAAATGAATTCAAATTATTGATAAATTTTGACTTTTTTCCACCAAGTCAAATAAAATATTTTAAAATCCCGCGGTAAACAAGAATGACAGCCTGTGATCAAATTACCTCTAATTTCAGCACTCAAAACTTCAGTTCCAAAGAACTGACGATCGGAAAATGCGATCAATATGAAATTTACAGGACATGTTGAAATTGGCTAGGACCAGGTCTGATAGAAGTAATTTTGAAATACGGGCAACAGTGTGGCAGTGGTGCCATTTGGAAAAATCGCTGAAAAAAAAACTGGTTTTTGGCCTATAGCTTCCGATTTAGCCACCAGGTTTTAACAAAATTCACGCAGTAGGTGAACCTTACTTTAAGATAGATTTCATAGAAATTTGGTTGAAAAATTAGTGTAGGGACGCCAGCTACGGCCATTTTTGTCTCCTAGATATTGTACATTTGCCAGGAAAATAAAGATGTTTTCCCTATAACTTCCGATGCAGTATCGAAATCAATTCGAAATTCATGTGATAAGTGGATCTTGTTGCGTTTCTAATTCTGTTGGAATTTCGTTGAAAAACCGTGAAAGTGTTGCCAGCTATGATGAACTTCGTAATTTATTGACATTTCTTGATCGAGGGATGTTTTCATAAAATTTCCAAATGGGAATGGTCCTGCAATGATAATTAACAACAAATATTTACGTTTCAAAAATTTCAAAGGTTTGGACGATGGTAACCTTAAAATTAAATTCACTCCTATAATTTAAAGCGCAGCCATTCAATTGAAACGAAATTCATAGGGTGGGTCTAACACAACGTGAAGCAGCTATGATGCTAGCACATGATTGCCAGCACCGGAAAATTTCGTATACATCGCACCAACAGCTGCATTCTGCCTTCCATTTTCTATTCATAAGCAAAGCATTTACAATAAAATAATCAACCGATACTTAACTGTTCCGAGTTTTGGAAATTTTTCGGATGGCAACCCCAGACATAGTTTAATCGCTGAAACTTTCGATGATATCCTTGGATGAAAACGAAATTCAAAGGATAGGTTGATTAAGCACGAGCATGTTATGGTAGATTGATTGCTGCTGTGTTGGACATTTTCATCATTTGTATTATAGGAAATGCTGTCAGAAAATGATATTTGTTCCTTTGAGTAAGAAATGGTTGATATGATACTACAAAGAAGTGTATAACGTCTTCACACATTTTTCAATCCCTCAAAGATAGCTTCTTCGAAAATTAGTTTTCTAGTGGTTCTGATGCGCTAGACTTTTTTATTTCAAATCAGCTAATAGGTAGAATGCCTGCTTGTTCTATGAAGTAATGCTATCGAATGAAATTAATACAGCACAGGCCGTTTTTCGAAAAGTTCTAGTTATTATCAATAACCTTTTTCACTTCTATGAGAATATTCTGGACCAAAAAGGGGCCTACGATATTTTCAGATTTTTCACAAGAAAGTTCGCACTTCGTGGCAGCAAATGAAACAATATATAATGAACATTGAAATCGCTTTTGCACGAAACGTAATTATGTTGCAACAAAGTCAGTATACAAAGTGCCATTTGATGTTCTTTAAACGCCCAGTATCTTTAACTTAGCGTGATCACAATCTCGTGAGCACTCCACACAGCAGTGCATTCTCACGCATTTTTTCTCATAACTGGTTTCTCAAGCCTAGTCCCAATAAATAATACACCTTGATAAAATCTCATTTTCTATTTTCCAGGCTCTAATCGAAACTTAAAAGGTATATTTGCATCTAATCATAATATTTACAATCTAGCCATGTGATCACAATTATGCAGAGACGCAAACTGTTCGGTAGCAAATTCATTTCGATGAATTACGATGCATTATAACCGCTCTGTTGCGATAGCTTATTCATAAAAATTCATTTCATATATAATTTTATTCGATACTAGAAAATGGGGTTTCTTTCAATTGAAACGCAAGCAATTGAAAAGAGAACTATTAAATTACCGCATGAATCGACCATAAAAATAATTTGATATGCTTATGCATTTGCTTGACCCGTTGAGTGATAAAGATTTTATGGCCCGTTGATCTGACGACGATTCACGTATGAAAAGGGCGCTTGCCATGACATAGCACCTGCTGCTTGTTTGTTGTCGCTGTGGACTTCACTAATTGAATTTTCAACTGTTCATCATCAATTAAATTTGGTATTTGACGAAGGTTTGAAGGTTTCCAGCACTATGGTCCAATCAGTCTTTATGACAATCGTAATTGGAGGTTGCATCTAACCCTTGCACTAAAGCGCACATGCCTAATTAATTCAAATCATTTGTATCTCTACGCTTCACGCGTGCATGACATTACTGAGCCCACCGCCATAAAATTTCAAAACTTTTTTCATTTGTAAAAACAAATTGTAAACCACACTTTGGTAACTCTAGTCCTAATACAAACTAATTAATAAATAAGATAATAACCAAATGTTGTCCGTTATATTATGATTAATTCTTAATTAACGAAATTCGAGTGATCGCGGCGCCATTCGTGGGCCTATTTTTTTTATCAGAGCTCAATACGGCGGCATAGAATGTTGCGCATGGGCAAACTTTACGATTCAAATTAAGGAGAAATATATCTTCGATAGGCGATCAGATAATTAAAGCGCTCGAATAGAATTTAAATTTTTAGGAAAAAATTTTCAAAACACGAATCAAATAAAACCGGAGATCGGAGCTCAAGAATGACTTCTTTATTTTAATGTCTTGTTATTCATTCAATGTTGGTTTAGTTGCAACTGGTTTTCGGTTCATAATTGGGCTATAAAAATGAAGTAGAAACAATTGCCGGAAAACTGAAAACGCGTGAAAAAAATTTCAAATAATTATTCATTCAAATAACGAAAAAAAGTCAAAAACTCAATGCAAAAATCGACAGATTTGGATCAAGAAGAAAAATTGAAAATTCAATATTAAAATGGTAAGTATCTTCGCTGAAACTCCGACTAGATTTTATTTTGACTTCAGCGTTTTACGTTTTTAAAGGAATATTACGTTTATTTGAAATAAATTGCATTTTTAAAATTACAAATAAATTTAATTCTGACCAAAAATCTTGATGGCATAAATTGTTCATTTTCAATTGGTTAGCTTCCTGCCGCTGCAAGTAAAGGTCGACTTTTACAGTCTAGGATATTCACAAATTTAGAACGATTTTTTCGAGTTAATTAGTAACGTTACGAGTCAAGTGTGTAGTGTGCGAACAAAAGTGATAAAAACCGATTGCTAGTTTGAAATTCACTAAACACATCGTTTATTGTTTTATTGGCGCCTAACAGTGGCTTCGTTGCTATTTGATCAAGAAACTTAATAGGATAGTTGGCGCCTCCGGATTATAATGAAGCTACTGATCTCTCAGGAGATTTTCGCTACTGAATGGGTTTTTTTTACTGGATGATAGCATCCATTTTATATTAGTTTATTAGGTGCTGTTGTGTGTAATTGAAATGCTTCGGACCATACTAATTATTTAAAACGCCTAATGAGCAAGTCAATTAAGCTTCTTCAAAAACTAGGTAGGCAAAAGACCAGGAGCAAAAAGATTCACAGCAGAATATGGAAGTATCCTCAATAAATTCAACAAAGCAAATAATCAAATGAATTTTTACAATCAGAGTGCTAAACGAATGAGAAACTCGTGGTGTTTCTTCGTATTGTTCAACAAAAAAGATGTTTGTTCCGGAGTTTAATTAGACGACTGCCTATAACTTTGAGATAACTTTTGGATGGAGTAAGATATTATTATGACAGCAAACTGGCAGTACTTTCAGCCACAATATTCTAGCAATCAATCTCAAACGATTACATCTCAGCAATCTTCATAACTAAAACTTAAGGAAGGAACGAAAAAATCCTTGGTTAGCCTAAGCCTAGCCTTAAAAGCAAAGCAAAATGTGAGCGCGTGTAGCCTTCACTCTACTTACGATGAATGAGTTTATGTCTGGTAAGCGTTAGTGGAAAATCGATAAAATAACATGGAATAAAATTTAATGGCTTAATTTTCAACTTAAATTTTAATGTTGTAAAAATCATTTAAACATAGAGACGCAAAAAGAGCAAGAAAAACACAGAAATAGACAAATAGAAACACAGATAGACAAGAAATCAGAAACATATGAGAGAAATAAAGAAATCATAATAGAAAGAAGTTCAGGATTATATAAACAAGAGGATCATATAAATAAAAAGCGGATCATAAAAGAATTAGAAAAAGATGAATAGGATCATTTAGAAAGTAAAACGAGGAGAAAAATTGCATAAAGAAAAGAAAAACATAAATGAAAAAGTGAACCGTAGCATGAAAAGAACAAAGGAAGAAGAAAAGGATCGCAAGAAGAAGGATCGTAAGAAGAAGCAAAAGATTATAGGAAAACAAAAAAGATGGTAGCAAGAAGAAAAAGAACGTAGGACGAAGAAAAAGAACGTCGGAAGAAGAAAAATAACGCACGAAGAAAAAACGATCACAAGAAGAAGAAGAAAAAGACCATAGAAAAAGACCATAGAAAAAGAAAGGATCATAAAATTGATAAGAGCATTATAGAAACAAAAAGAGGAAATACAAGGAAAATGAAGACTATAGCACCAAGAAAATGATCGAGGAATCAAGAAAAAGCTAAAAAAAAAACCAAAACGTTAAACAAACAATAAAAAACCTTAAAACGTTAAAGAAGCTATAAAAAAAACTCAAAACGTTAAAGAAACAATAAAAAAAACTCCAAGCGTTATAGAAAAAAAACACTTAAAGCGTTGACGAAACAATAAAAAAAAACACAAGAAAAGTATCAAACGACAATAAAGCATCCAAGAAACATAAAATAAAGCGCCGAAGGAACCAAAACAGCATCAAATAAACAAGAAAGGCATCAAATAAACAAGAAAAGCATAAAATAAACCAGAAAAGCATAAAATAAGCAAGAAAAGCATAAAATAAACAAGTAAAACACAAATAAAATATTGCAGGACAAGAAAAGCATTAAGGAAAACAGAAAATAATGAACGAACAAAGAAAAAGATCAACGAAAACAGAAATGAAGAAAAAAACTACCAAAGGGATCTTAGAAATATATCAAAGAAGGAAGAAAATCGAAAGCAATAGCAGCAAGCAAACAAAAAAACACAGCGGGGAAGAAAAAAACTAGCAGACAACAAAAAAATCAGCATATAAAAGGTGAATAGGTAGAGGAAAAAAGCTCAAACGAAACAGAAGCTCATACGAAACAGAAGCTCAAACGGAACAGAAGCTCAAAAGAAACAAAAAGATAATAAGTAAGCCAAAAAAAATATTATTCAATAAATCCAGAAGAAAGCGAACGAGTTGAAAAATGGAGGTCAAAAGAAAAGCACAGGTCTAAAAGTAAATTACAAGTCCAAAAGAGAAAAAAAACAAATCTGAAAGAAGAAGAACAGATCCAAAAGAAAAAAAGAAGACAAGGAGCGAAAGAAAAGAAACCCAAAAGAAAGCAAATTCAAACAAGAGATTCCCATGAAAGAAGCAGAGGACATAAAAAAAAAACGTGGAATCAGAAGAAAGAAGCAAGGAATCAGAAGAAAGAAGCAGGGAGTCAGAAGAAAGTACCAGAGATTCGGAAGAAAGAAGGTAATAGAAAAAAGCAATGAGTAGTTAATATTCGTAAGATAGAATAAGACGATCAAGAATATAGAAGGAGAGGATTGGAAAATAGAAGGAGAAAATAATAGAAATAATAGAAAATATAGAGAGAGAATCAGAAAGAAGAAAGAAAAGTAGAGGAGGACCAAAAGCAAGAGAGGCAACAAAAGGATCACAAGAAAAGAATCACAACGAGAAAAGGATGAGAATGCGAAAAGGATCACAATGAGAAAAGGATCACAATGAGAAAAGGATCACAATGAGAAAAGGATCACAATGAGAAAAGGATCACAATGAGAAAAGGATCACAATGAGAAAAGGATTAAAGAGGAATAAAAAAAGAGCGCATCAAAAATAAATGAGAGCATCAGAAAGAAATGAGAAAATCTGAAATAAATGAGAGCAAAAAAGTAAAGAAAAAACACCAGAAAGTAAGAGAGAATCAGAAAAAAAGATGGCATCAGAAAGAAAAAGAGCATCAGAGAGAAAAAAAAGCATCAGAAAGGAGAGCATCAGAAAGAAAAAAGCATCAGAAAAAAACAGAGCATCAGAAAAAAACAGAGCATCAGAGAGAAAGAGAGAACCCGAAAAAAAAAGAGCGTCAGGAAAAAGTGGGCATGAGAAAGAAAGAAAGCATGAGAAAGAAATAAAACACTAGAAAGAAAGAAAGCATGAGAAAGAAAGAAAACATGAGAGAGAAAGAAAGCATGAGAAAGAAAGAAAGCATCATAAAGAAAGGATCAAAAAGAAATAGGAAGAGCAGGAGAAAAAACTTAAAAGAGGATCAGAAAGGAATAGGAAGATCGGAAATAAAAAGAAGATCAGATAGGAATAGGAAGATTGGAAATAAAAAGATGATCAGAGAGGAATAGGAGAAAAGAAAGAAAGAAATAAAAAGAGTACCAGAGATACATTAAAAGAGTATCAGAGAGACATAAAAAGAGCACCAAGGGGACATAAAAAGAGAACCGGAGGGACATAAAAAGAGTACCCCTTTCCATAACAGTAGTTGTTGTTGCTTCCAATGCGTCTGCATTTTTCTGTTATGGATAAGGGGAGCAAAAAACACACTCATACAACAAGCCTCGGAACCACTCCGTTTAATTTCACATACGCCTAAACACGCAAGATATACTTCACCCATCGTGGAAATAGTTGGCAAAAATGCCGCACCAAGTAGTCTCCCCCTCCAGAAGAAGTTAGACGCAACGTACCAGGGTTTTCTCGGATGTGGAGATATCTGAAATTGAAGTCAATCAACTATCGCTGGGACCATAAAGTACGAATAAAAAAGAATGCGATTAAATGCAGTTCCCTATATTAGCCAGAAAGATACATCGAACATAGCTCATCTATTGAAAGCATACAATATACCACCTATCCCAGCAAAAGAAGAAAGTTCTACGCCAGGGCGACAGGACTTAGCCTCTTACTTCGCCTACCGAAGCCAATAATAACGCTTTAAGAGTAGTGGCGTATTTTAGTCGAAACTAATAGAAATAGAGCGCAATTACAAGTAAAAAGAAAGGAAGTTTAGACAGTACTCGTTTACAACTTTAACAGGTAAATCGAAAAATCGAAAATTGTCTATTTAACCTCTTCAAAAAAAAAAAAAACTACATACTCTATTACATCATTCAACAAAATTTGAAAACCCTATCTTTTGTGGAAGTAAATATGTATGTTAAAATCAACATTGAAAAATGCACTCTCCATATACCTCCAGTACAAACCAAAGCACAAATCATTGAATAACTCGAAAGAACTCAAATGTAGATAGAACGTTTATGCTTAGTAGGGCAGTATTCTTCTTCGAATTGAATTTTTTCAAAAAATCTATTGAATCATTCGCAATAAATCTTTCCAGTTTCAAACATTTCTGTACCATTTGATTGATTCGATACTTTTGGATGCATGCCATTTTGTCTGGGAATTCATGATGATTTGTATATTTGACGTATTTTCACGGTAAATTTATGCTTTTGAATGCACTTGACAATAAATGTTGGTGATTTTCGAATAATCTTACTCGAATTTTCGAATATTCTAGTCAAATAATTTCAGATATTTTTTTCTTATGAAAAAATTTATTTTTTTCTTATCCATTCCGACACCTAAAAAATGGGATCGTATCAACATCCCGAATCACAAAATCCCGAATTAACAAAATCCCGCATATTTCGAAATTCCCGTATTCCAAAATCCCGAAATACAAAATTCTGTACTTAAAAATCCCCAAACTCAAAATCACGAAACTCAAAATCACGTTCAACGAAATCCCTTATGAAACCTATTCATATAATGTTATAACAAAAACATAGTGATATAAGTTTTTATTTAGGAATAAGTTTCAACATAAAGACATATTGTACGCGATTCTTCTCAAATAATCGATTTTTACTAATGTTCGAAGAAGAACATAAGTATTAAAATCACTTTGGCCAAAAATTCATATTTCTATGTATATATATAAATATATATATCTATATATATATATATATATATATATATATATATATATATATATATATATATATATATATATATATATATATATTTTAATAATAATTTCAGTGAAAAAATCTCAGGAACGCGCCATTCCATTGAGCTGAAACTTTCAGAATACATTGGTGTATATGCAGAATAGTGCCAGGTTTCAAGTTAATAATCTTTAACCTTTTGGCGTCGGCGGCCATTTTAGTGATATTTTAAATATACCTATTATTCTGTCAAAAAATAACTTTTGCAAAAATGAAGTTTATATAATGAATTCTGAACGTGTTTAAAATGTGAATATGATGTTTTTGAAATTCTTAACCCTATGTGTGCGCTAGGCGCGTAAAATGAGATTGGGAAAATTTGAAAATTTTCAAATTGCAATAATTTTTATTTGATTATCAGACCATTATGAAACTTCCAGAGCATATTATTGTTGTTAAGTTGCACACTTGCGTAGTTTTTGATGAACTGGCAACCCTGTAGCTACGGCAGGCACTGAAAGTGAAAACATTCAAACCATCGAATCTCCTAAAAAATGCGCGTTTCTTATAATAGAAACGAACTTGTATACAAATCTTATGCTTTATCTACACAGTCAAAGTAAAACTTTGGAAATTTCATGTCGGACAAGAACGGTAACCCTTTCCCAATTTACCTATATTTTTAGCATCAAAAAATTCTGTTCACGGAAACTCACGAACCAATTATCAGATACAGTTGAAATTTACAGAATACATTGGACTTAAGTAGGACCAGGTCTGATAGAAGCGATTTTGAATTGTGGGCAACTCTGTGTCAGTGGTGCCAGCTTGAAAAATTACAAAGAAAAAAAAACTGCTTTTTGCCCTATGAATTCTGATTCAGTTGCCAGATTTTCATGAAATTGACACAGTAGCTGGACTTTAATCTAAGCCGTGTTTGGTAGAAATTTGGTTGAAAAATTCGATTGGTGCTGCCAGCTATGGTAACTTTTGTGTCTTGGGTTTTGAAAATTCACTCAGGAAAATAAAGCTTTTTGCTCTCTAGCTTCCAATGCAGTCATGAAATCAATACGAATTTCATACAATTAATGGAACTTATTATAGGCATTATTCAGGCCGAATCTGGTTGAAAAACCACGACAGGGTTGCCAGTTATTTTTGGTTTTGTGTTTATTTGCAATATCTTTATTAAGCGATTTTATCGTCAAATTTTCAAATGGTAATGATATTGTAGTGACAATAAACAGCAAATATTAAGGCCAGCGATACATGTCAAATTTTCAAAAATTCGAGTTTCTTTTTTTTGCATAAATAGTTCAATTAGCATCTAAAAAATAAACGTACTAAAGGACTTCTGTATGAGCTTGGATCGTTGATTAGTTCTAAGTCGCGGTGATCATAGAGTTTCTGTGTGTCAAAACTAGGCGTTTTTCTCGAAATGACTTTTTTTTAAATTGGTGGGCAAGATAACTCAAAAAGTTCTCAGCCGATTCTTATGAAGCTTGGCACAGGTTTTTTCTATAGTATAAGCTTTTAGTTGAATCTCAAAAATGCGAACGAAATTTTCAAAATTTAGCATTTTCGACCCAAAAACTGCCGAAAAAAGGGTGAAATATCGTACTTTTTTATGAGGCGTGCTAATTCACGATTTTCTGATTTTTTATTTTTTTTCTTGGTTCAACTAGAAGATACATGTTTAATATACACACTCTGCTGAAAATCTCGCCGATTGATGCCTTTCGTCGCGAGGGTATCGGGAGATTGGTTACTACGGCGGCCATTTTGAAAACAAAAAATTAAATTAAATCAGATTCTTGTTTCTTAATATGCAATGAATAAACATGACCACTTTCAAAACGATTCATTTATTCCTTCTATTTTAAATAAGCCTCTGAAAAACGGTCTAAATTCAAGCGTTTACATGTATCGCCGGCCTTAAGTTTTCGATTATTTGAAAAATGTCGCGGCTGGTAACCCTTAATTTCTTTATACTCCTGTAACGTCGAATGCAGTCATCGGATCGAGACGAAATTCGCAGGGTAGGCTAATTTCAACGTGAAGCAGATGTTTATTGAGCAGATTGAGACTGGCAAAAGGTTGCCAGCACGAGTCGGTTGTGCTGTTTTTGTATCAATAAATGCTTACAGTTAGTATTTATACCGGAAACATTTACAATGAAAATAAATAACCAATGTTTCAATTCCCAAAGTTCTGCAAATTTTTCGGATCGCAGCCTCAAACGCCAACTTCAGTTACATTGCTCCAGGCACTGAGCATTTTCTTCATTGATGTTATATGAGATGCTGCTTTCAAAGTTTTGTGAAATAAGCAACTGATAACGAATATAATTAACAAGTGTTTTGCTCTCGTAAACTTTCCACCATATGAGTTATAATAAATTCTTGAGACCAAAGTAAAACGTGGCGTTTGAAACCGTTTCGCTGTAATAAGCAGCTCGTATGGTAGAATATGCATTCAAAATCTGCACGATTCTTCTACTGTTCTTCGAACATTAGTGTTTCTAGCGGTTCAGGTGCGCTAAAGTTTTTTTCAGTTTCAGACCTTTTTCTAATAATTTTTTTTTAATTTTTTGGTACCTTCCCAACTTTTTCTTTTTCATGGGTACTGATTCTTTTCCATTATTTTCTTTATCGTCGTTTTACCTACAATAAAAACAATAGCTGAATGTATTACGGGATTCTGTAATACGAGATTTTGTAATACGGGATATTGTAATACGAGATTTTGTACCCAATCCCTAAAAAATATAGTACAATACGCAAATGCTCAAAAAAAATATTGATTGTGTATTTTTATACATTTGAAATCGTGCACTGCACTTGAGCAAATATCAGAAATACAGGATTTATTTGCAAAAATGCTAGAAGTTTTTTTTTTGTTAGCACCAATGAAAAGTACGGTAGATTTGCATAATACAATCTCAGGAACATTCGATTTGTTAACATATAAGTTTTTCGAGGTTTATGTCTTAATACGGCCGAATGTTAATTGGACGGCCAGATCCTGCTATTAAACCATTAACGACTTGTTTTGTAGGCTTATATCAAATAGATGGAGTAAGCTGATAATTAAGGCAGTCGTCTAGTGTGTCAGAAAATAAAAATCGATTTTTTTGTTTTTTCATAAATAACATCTAAAACATGTCTAGAAGACGTTGGTAAAAGAATTTTTCGAAATTTGAAGCCGTTGAAAAGTTACAGCCGTAAACCGTAGGAAGTATACAGTGTTACCGTAGGAGATAGGAGGTTTCAAACGCGTTTTTCTCAAAATACGATTTTTTCAAACTACTGCCATGATATCTCAAAAACTATTTGATTGATTCTGCTCAAATTCATACATCATTTTAAGTACATAAATGACTACAAAATGAACTAAAATAATTCAGATTGGTTCATTACTTTTCATTTTAAAAGCTATACAAACCAAAAAAAAAAAACACGAAAATTTGATTTTTTTTCTAAAGCGTAATAAAAAATTAGTTTTTGGAATTTCAACTTAATTTTACTTCATTTTGGAGTCTCAAGTCTGACAATCAAAACTGCGTTTGGTTTTTTGATTTCAGATAAGCAAAGCAGCCAGAATCATGGCAGCAGTGGAGCACCTCTTTTTATATATGTGTTCCTGTTGTGCGGTGTATCTCCGAATATTTTGCATATGATGACTTCAAAAAAAGCACAAAGTTTGCTTAATTGTTAATAAAAATGATATATAATCTATGAACTATTTTATTTCAATGGTTTGTCAAAAAAAAATTCCCCAAAAAAGCATTAAAAAACGGCCTTCACACTAGACGACCGCCTTAAACCCCAAAAACATGCAACATAGGCAGATACCCAGCAACATCAGTTATGTGAAAATGAAGATATGTGGAGGGGAAGCATGTCAAAATAAAATTCACATCCTTCAAACAGCGGTCATTTAAAGGACATTTCGTTCGTATCGAATCGTGATAGCAACTTATAGTCAATGCTTTATACAAATTATTTCCAAACCACAACTTGTCAATCAGCTTTGCAAGCTCTATCAAAACATACAAACTGGATATTTTGGCGGGAATTTTCAAAAGTTTATGCATGCTTTAGACGAATGCCCTCCTCTATTTCCACCAGATAAATCTTTTTTGCATGAAAAAAAAAACGCGATAGATTGATTGCATTAGGCAGTGTGACGTTTTGTTTGTTTCTTCCGTTCTTCTTTCTTCTGTTTGGTATCTCAATCAGTCAGTTACTCATTTATCTACCTACCCACTTAACCAATTACACCAGTGATATCGTTTGGTGGATAAGTTGATGGGTTTTATGATCACTTAATAAAATCGTTAAACACAATTCACACAAACAACTTGGTAAACAAATTTTATGTATTTTTTACGAGAGTTTGCAGCGAACATAATTATCATGTGAATTTTTTTTTTAAGTTCTGGCTAGTAAAGGTGATTTTTGTGAGTTTTTTTTTGTTGTTTAGCTGGTATATTCAAATTTCAGTGGAAAATCACAAAAATTGCATAATTTAGCATAACTTTAACTAGTTTATCTAATTTAATTTACGGTTTGTTGTTTTTCAGACTTATTTAGGATATTGATACTATAACATGTGATTTACGAGCCATTGAAAAAGCAATGATTTAAAAAAAAAAATGTTTAAACTAAAGAATAGAGTAGGTGTGTCTCGAATACTGCTTAGCTTAACTATTTTTTATATCTCAGACTTCTGTGTGAGGACATCAAGCTGAAAAATCTTGGTTTAGTTTGCAGGGGTCAAATCGTTTATAAGTTGGTATAAATCAATTTGAAAAATTTGAAGATATATACTTCAGAGAATATTTCAATAGTGTGTTCTTAATACCGCCTATTTATGTTTCCAATAATGCTCATCTGACAACATTTGGAAAATCCATTATAAACGAGTAGAGTATCAAATTTTATCAAAGCTGAGCTGTCGGGAGTCAAGGCTATTTCATTAATAAACAATCATTATTATTTGATTAATAATAAATTTAATTAATAATAATTTAAATAGGAGAGGGGTTTGCCAGAAAATGATGGGCAAAGACACAGTCTTTGAGAATGGCTTTGAGGATAGTGGAGGAGGAGAAGGAGAAGAAATTGCAGTAGAAGAAGACACAAACTCCGAGAAGGACAAACAAAGTTCGGAGTTATTAAAGCAAGTGCGAGAACAGAACGCTAGGCTAAACAAAATTATGACGCAACTAATGGAGACTCAGACAGAGCTTTTATCGCAACGAAAATCAAACGAAGAGCTAGTTAAACAAAACAGAGAACCTCTAGATGTTATACTAAAACAGTTTGGCAACATGGGACAACAGAAACTTAAGCGTAAGCTATTGACATCTTCGGCACCTTCGCTGACAGAGAAAAAATACCAAACATGCAACTGCACATGTGCCGTCATCGGTGAAAATCACGGACGTTAAAGGGCAATTAGATTGTGAATCGGACATGGAGGCACTGGATGCTCTCTGCTCGGCCAGCGAAATACAAGCCAAAAAAGAGTATTCTTCACTTCCACTTCCTAAACCAAAAGCTCAGATGAGACCGCTGACAAAACAGGCCACTACGGTAGTCCAACAAACTACAGTGCAACCAAAAACAGACAATAAAGGACAGAGCGGTTCAAACGAGTCTGAGCAAAAGAGGGAAACGATCCCAGCGATTATCAGGGAGTCACAAACTCAAGTCTCCAGGACTCAAATATCCAGGTATCTTAAGGACCTGCAAATAAACTACAAGTCAGCCAAACGGGTCTATCTTGGCATACAGGTTATTTCCGCTACTCCAATGGATCACACACTGGTGAGAAAATTCAATATCACACATACTTTCTCCTGGAGAAGAAGAATTTAAATGTAATGATTCGAGGTCTCTATGGCCCTACACCAGAGGAAACAAAGACGAATCTCCAGGCTCAAGGCTTCCATCGGCTAGAAGTATTTTTCCTCAAAATGAGAAATGGGAATTTGAAGCGGGCTAAAGATCTCCTTCCGAGAAACGAGACAGAGATCTATAACATAAAAGCAGTCTGCCATCTGATCTACAAAGTTGAAGTCCAGCGACCTCAGGAAGAGTAATCGCAATGCCAGAGGTGTCAACAGCTTGGCCATGCAGCTAATAATTGCTCTGCCCAGACAAAGTGCGACGGTGAGCACCACTTCTCAAAGTGCACTAAACTGCGCGAAGAGAAAGCCAAATGTGTCAACTGTGGCAGTGACCATTCGGCCAGCTATGGCGGATGCCCAAAGATGTGCACAAGAAGCTGTGGACGGACACGCTTTGTGGACAATTTTCCGAAAGGGTCTCGGTCTTTTTTTTTTTATTTATTTCAACCAAACAAGGCGTACAAAAATAAACACTTACAATTAATATCTAACAATTTATATAAATTTGTATATACACAACAATGGAAGAATTTTAAAAAATATAACCATCTTTGGTAGGGAATTGGATGGGGCATTCATGACGTGAGCACCTTAGTCAGAGCAGTTTTAAACCTAGGTCTGGAAATGGTAGGGGAATAGTATTTTGCGAAGCTATTAAATATTTTGCAACATCTATTGATTGGCTCATTGTTGGCGTAAACTGTGTGGTGTCGGTATTCATTCAGTAAACGTGTGTGCCTCGTCTGCCTTACTGATTCGTTGAAGGTGATCTTATTGGACAGGGACACAACATTGATCAAGCCCCTAATAACGTCAAAAGTAAAGCAGGAGCATATGACTATCCTCCGCGAAGATAGACTTGATAGATTTAAGAGACTTAGCCTGTATCTGTATGAAGGTAGATTATCAAATTCGTAAGGATTATACAGATCTCTCAACGCAAATAGCAAGAACTGCTTCTGCACCGATTCGAGCCTATTGCTATGGACATCAAAGGTAGGGTGCCAGACAACACATGCATATTCGAGCAATGGCCGAACTAGAGCTATGTATAAAGACTTCGTGACCCATAGGTTTTTGAATTCCTTCGCACGTCTTTTGATAAATCCAAACTGCTTATTAGCCTTACTTAAGACTTTGTCATAGTGTAAATTAAAACGCAGCTTTTTATCCAAAGTAACCCCGAGGTCAATGACATTCTCAACATTATTGATTGTAACATTATTGAGGCGGTAATCAAAATTTATATTACTGGTTTTGCGGGAAAAACTAATGACTTGACATTTGCTGACATTAATGTCGAGATTATTTTGTTTGCACCACTGCTCAAGAGAAAGCAATTTCGATTGAAGGAAAACTGAGTCTGATTTCGATTTAATTGTGTGGTACATTTTCAGATCATCTGCATAAAAAAGGTGAGGGATGTCTGATAAAACTTCAGAAAGATCCGATACGAAAATATTGAATAAAAGAGGCCCCAAGTGACTACCTTGTGGAACACCTGATAAAACTTCGATTTTTTTGGATAGGATACCCTGAAACTTAACGTACTGCGTCCTATTTCGAAGATAAGAGTCTAACCAGTTTAATAAGAGACCCGAGATGCCAAATTTCTGTAGTTTGATTCGAAGAATATCATGATCAACACGATCAAAGGCCTTGCTCAAGTCTGTGTAGATGGTATCAATTTGATGCCCTTTTTCCATGCCACAGAGAACATCTGAGACGAGAATCACGAGGTTGGTAGAAGTTGACCTGCCTTTTCTAAAACCATGTTGTTGTTCATTTAGAAGAGGTTCTAATAGTGTAGTGAGCTTATCACAGACAATTTTTTCAAATAGTTTAGGCAATGCTGATAGTATTGCAATACCTCTGTAATTATCAATTGACCGCCTATCACCACATTTAAAAATCGGGGTCAGATGGGATGATTTCCAGAAGGAAGGGAAAACCCCACAAGAAAGTGATTTGTTGAAAATTAAATACACGGGTAAGATAAGCGACTCCATGCATTCGAATATGAAACTAGGAGGTAGTAAGTCAGGACCAGGACCCTTGTTGACATTGAGATCTTTGATGGCCTTGGCAATCTCCTCTCTAGTTAAATACATTTCACAAATGATATCTGGTGGGAATGTTTGAGGGAGAAGAATGTTAGATGTGCTTGTACATGAACGAAATACTTCCTGGAAATGCTCAGCGAACAGGTCGCAAACTTCGTGGGGGCATGTCGAACAAAAGTTCTTTTTGTACATCGAAGTAGGGTAGCCTGAAGTTTTCCGTTTGGTGTTCACGAAATCAAAAAACTTTTTAGGATCATGAATTATATTTTCGCCCATGATATTAACATAGCGCTCATACGCTTCACGGGATTTCGACAGGAATTCTTGGGCCAATTCATTATGTTTGTCCTTGATATCAACTCTGACATCAGTGCTGGTGGTAATTACTTTGTAAAGTTTATTTCTCTGATTCCGCAAATACCTTAGATTGCTATCAAGCCATGGTTCAGATATTTTGTTTTTTCTCTTAATTTTTGGGGTGAACTTTTCAACGGCGTCAAAAACCAACTCATAGAATAATGATACAGCATCATCTAATTCTAGCGTTGAAAAATTACTAGCCCAGTCAACTCTGAGAAGACAATCCGTAATGCTCTTATAATCAGCATTGCGAAAGTCATATACAATAGAGTTATTGTAAGATAGGGAAGTGAATATATCAGATGTAGATAATAACTCAACTGTGAACGCAGAGTGGTGAAGAGTGTTGCCAAAAAAATTTTCTGCATCAGCAGTTGAGTTAGCCACTACATCGTCGTAGCTATTAGTAAATATGAGATCTAACCAATTTCCATTTTGGTTATATGTCTGAGCTATTTGCTGCAAATCATTGCCATAAAATGTACTAACTAGATTGAAATCGCTGGAGTCAAGAAGATTAAAAGGAATGAGGTTATTATCAGTTTCATCAGCCGTAAATTTTAAATTTGGGCGATTGAAATCACCGAGAATTATAATTTTATCCTCCTCATTAAGAGATGAAACTAGGGTAGAAATCACTTCACATACATCATTATAAACGGCTTCGTCTGAACCGGGTGGGATGTAGAATATTCCGATGTAAATGAAACCTTTGGACCAGGAAATGCGAATAATCTTGTGATCGAAGAGATTATATGAGCTGTTTTCGACTAGTTCGCTTGATAGCGAGTTACGAACAGCTACTAAAACACCACCACCTCGAGTTTGGCCGGTAGAAAGATAGTTTCGGTCCTTCCTGTAAATAGTCCAGTTACCATCTAATATTTCTGCGTTTGTGTGCGAACTGTTTAACCAGGTTTCCGTGAACGTCAGTACATTAAATTGGCAAGATTTTGAGTCAAGAAAGAGTCTATTCAGTTTGCCTCTCATACCACCACAGTTGTGGTAAAAAAGTTTGAGGCTGTTTAAAGAAAACTTCTTGTTAGGAATGATAGTTTTTAAAATCATTCCTTGCTTTTTGAAGGGAGGAAATATACTTCGCTGAGACATGTGAGGCAAAGCTGCTTAGCTCTTTTTTCACTTGGTCAGCTGTTATGCCAAGTTGCTCATGATACCGAACAAAAACAGTATGAAGAGCCTGAAAATCTATGGGAAGACCTTCCTGTTGAATCATGACTTTCAGATGAGTCTTCGTTTTACCCTCAAAACAAGCAGAGTCAGTGGCTTTGTGCGTGTATGCAAGGTAGAGGCGAACGTTTTCATAGATTTTCTTATCCCTTAGCCGAGAAAGTAGATACCTGCTTTCAAGATCAGCACTGGAGTTGATTGTGGCTTTAACTATAGGAGGCACTAGTGGGTCAAGGAACTTAGGCGCAGTTGTCACTGGTTCACACGAGGGATTGGCAGCAACTATAATACCAGGGGTAATGGAGGAGGTTTGAACTTCGCCACGAACAAAATTAGGGTATTGCACGGGTTTAGAGACGGTGTTAACGATATCAGATGATTTTTTGGTAACAGTATTCGGAAAGCAATCGAGATTTCTAGTGTTTGGTAGTTTAAGAGGGACTTTTTGCTTTGGGGAAATTTTTCTTTTTATTCTCTGAATAAAATTCTTGTACGGAGATGGGACTACTCTGGAACTGATGTTAGGGGCTGTGAATAGTTCAGTGTTGGAAAGTGCTTGGAGATTAACATCGTCAACATTGCAGTCAATGTGAATAGGATTAATTACTCGAGAGTTGTTCGGTTTGGGATCCTGGTTTGTGGAATCAATATTCTTGGTGTCACCATTGTCAGGATTGGAAAGGGAACTGATGGGAGTTGTGGTTAAATTACAATTTTTACAATTTTTATCTTTTCTAATTTTATGACTATTTCTAGCTTTACCTTTGCTAATTTTATGACTATCACTAGCTTTATTTTTCCGACGACCAACAGTCTGAGTCTGGTTTCTCCAACGGCGAAACGTTAATCCTTTCCAAGTACAGTCATTGTTGTTTGGGTTGAAGTTGGTGAAAAGCCAAGCATATCGTGTGGGAATGGTGATCTTGAAAAAACTGCCGGATTTCCGATTCGTTCGACTGCGTGTCCTTGATACGTTGCATTCTTTTAGTAATGCCTCTTTTTCGAGGAACCCGTACATCCATGTAATCTCAGCAGAACGCGGAGCTCCCTTCACAAAAAAAACTTCGTACGTCGTACCAGTTCGTTCTGTTATTATTTCAGTTTTTCCTATATGTGCTGCATTAGACTGTCTGATTTTTTCAATGCGGTGCCGCCATTCGTCTTCTGTCCAATAACTGCCAAATTTAAAGATTTTCTTTCTATGCTGAACAGCTGGATTTGCCACAAGAGAGGCTGGACTTATCTTTCTCCCCTCGATAATTGCCTGTTTGATAGGGGAAGTTGATGCGTCTTGCGTATCTATTTTATGTATCTGGATACCAATCGAGTTGTCTGCTGCAATATTTGGATCAGCTGTCATCAATTCAATATCTAAGGACATTTCATGGCTTGGTATATTATGGCTACCAGATAACTTTTCGCAGATGTGGCTTAACGTGTCTTCTATCGTGTTGATTGTGGTGCGGAATTGAGACACTGTTGAACTGAACATCGAAAAGTGCTTTTCGAGTAAGGTACTCGCTTGAGTTTCCATCAAGGCCTTCAGCAATGAAAGTTAGAACTTAAGAAAGTCAAAGTCGTTGGAAGTGGCGGAAATGACAAGCAAAATTAAATTAAATTAAATTTCAAGACCCACCAGGAGAGTGTCAGGATTATAAGTTGGTGGGGATATTGAAGGTGAGCTCCCGTCGGATAGACGATCGTAGATTTCATTAGCCTTGCGTTCCAGCTTCTCAGCTATTTTAGTCATGTTTCCGCTTTTATCCGTAGAAACAGTGTTAGTAAGTCTGTCGAAAGAGCTTGCCATTTCCTCGAAAGTTTCGCTGTTGGCTCTGAATTGCGCCTGCTGCATAGAGAGTAGATGGTCTTTTTCTACATTCAGCTTTTCAATTTTGTTTATAATGCTGTCGTACATGCATTTGAAAAGCTTCTCTATCTGTTGGCAATCAGTGCAGATAAAATGATCATCAATGTAGGGATGATACCAATCCCTAGGCGCATCCATACATGCTCCATGAAGCTTTCGATTGCAGAAAGCTTTGCATGTAACATATTTAAATGTATTGTCAAATGCAATACAATTGGCCAAACTGCACTTACCGCTCATTTTTAAAAGAATCTTTGCACACACTCAACAAATGAATTAAGTTATTCGAGGTTATTAATTTTTTTTTTTTATACAAATGATTTGTCTTTGGGCTATCAATGAAGGTAAATATAACTGCTTTTATATTACTCAGCAATAATTTTTATACAATTAACACACTATGTACAATTAACTAATTATACAATTAACACACCAGGCATAAGTAGGTCACTGGGTTATATGCAATTGCTTTCACTTGCACAAAATAGCTCGTGAATAGTATTAATGTGTTTATGTCGCACTTTTATTTTTGCATGAAAGTTAGAACTTAAGAAAGTCAAAGTCGTTGGAAGTGGCGGAAATGACAAGCAAAATTAAATTAAATGGATCGCGAGCGAATTTTGAACACGGTGCACTTAATCAGTTTTCATAATATATTGTTTATATGGAACAATTAGCACTGTATGGATAAATATTATGGGACCGTGACTCGCGAAAACACGTCCGCACCGTATGAAAGACAAACACAGTATGTACAAGATCCAATTGGTGCAAGAATTAAGGCCATATGACAATCGGAAGCGTCGCACGTTCTAAAAATGGGCCGGAACGTAACTGGAAGCTAACCCTTTGTTTTACGGGAAAATTTTGTTCAGTGGCGAGGCCCATTTTTAGCTCAATAAAAAAAATCGCCGCATCTGGATCGAAGAAAATACCCGTCAAGTCATGGAGACACCGTTGCATCCACAAAAATGGTGTATATGGTGCGCACTGCATTCTGGTAGCATCATAGAGCCATACTTCTTCAGAGATGAACACGATGAGCGCATTACTGTCCACCAGTTTTTGTTCCTGATGTTGCATCGTATGGATGTGAGAGAGATGTGGTTTCAACAAAACGGCGCTACGTGCCACATAGTGACCACAAACATCGACTTATCGAAGACAAAATTCGAAAATAGCATTATCTCGAGATATGTACCCGTCAATTGGCCCCCAAGATCGTGCGATTTGACTCCGTTGGATTTCTTCTGGTGGAGATACGTGAAATGGCTAGTCTACCCTGACAAACCAGCAATGATTAACGCTTTAGAAGCCAGCATAACTCGCATCATTGACAATTTACCACACCAAATGCTTCCAAAAGTCGAAAATTGGACCTTCAGAATTGGCTTCTTGAAAGGTGGTCGCTGCGGTTATTTGCACCAGATCATCTTCAAAGAGTTAATGTAAAGATGGAAATTTTGAAAAAAAAAAATTAAGGCATCCGACTGATACTATTTGTTTTATTCAAGTTTGAGATCGGAACCCTCTACAAAAAACCCTGCATTTGGCGCTTTTAACTTGTCTAAGGTTTGGACAGTTATAACTGCTTTTGCACTCTACTGAATATATTCGCACTGATAGAATGAGTGGAGCAAATCTTTTGTCCACCGGTTTGCATGCGATTATTCTCCAATGCACGACATACTATAATTTACTTTAGTGACAGTTCCATTTCATGAATTGTCTTTCAAAAATAGCAATGTGTCATCAGCGAATAAGATCATCCCTCCCGTAATTTAAACTGTACAACAGGCTTTAATATAAATCAAAAACGAAAATGGAGCTACCATAGCACCTTCACTGAAAAAAATCCACATTGCGCCCAGAGCTATGTAACATAGCGCATTATTTATGGCCCCATACGCTATGTGCATAGTACTCTGAGCTATGCAGTATGGCTCTCAGCGCCATAATTACATGGCGCAGAAATTATGGCCTCACACGCTATATTACATAGTACCAAGAGCCATGTAATATGGCTTCAGTTGTCATACAGATTCGGATGAATTGAGGTAAGTACTTTGTTTTGAAGTCAAGCTTCTATTTTACTGTGATAAAATAATTCTTTTCAATTTGCAATCTAGCCCAAGGACATCCGGGAGGTTAGTTAAAGAATTCGCTTCAGGAAGAATCTAGCTGACAGTTTATTTCTTCCATAATGTAAGATAACTCCAATTATAACTCGCAGCCATACTGCGTGAGGGGACGTATAAATGTCAGTAAGTTATGTAATATAGTATGTAATATAGTCCTCCACAAAGGGTAGTGATACTTGATGTCTTGAGGGAAATCAAATGCACCGGTTCCAGCGCAAAAGTTTATGTGAGCTTGGTCAAAAAACGTTTCTTTGGACCTTAGGGGAAAAAGGAAATAAAAGATTTTGCCGGAACCGATTCACTGAAAAAACACATAGCGCCTGACGCCATAGTTTATAGACTTCTGGCGCCATGTACATAGTGTAATATAGTCCTCCGCTCCATTTACTATAGTCCTCCACGCCATGTAACATATTCCTCCACGCCATGTACAGTCCTCCACGCCATGTACAGTCCTCCACGTCAGGTACTATAATCCCCACCCCATGTACTATAGTCCTCCACGCCATGTATATGGCATGGAGGACTATATTACATGGCGTGGAGAGCTATAAGCATAGCGTCTGCTCCTATGTATTTTTCGCCATGTACTATGGCGTGTGGCGCTATATTTTATCACAATCCCGAAATCGACTATGCACATGGCGCCAGAAATCTATAAACTTCTTTCAGTGTTGAAGAACACCAAAACAAAAGAATTTTGTATCGTTAAATTCACCATTGATCTTTACTTTTTGAGCTCTATAGTACTGTGAATAATTATAGACTCAAACATATTTTTAGGCCTTTCATAAAAACAGGAAATTATTTCAAATAACTGTGTATTTTCTTGAATAATATGTCTTAAAGAAAACTTAGTAGGGATAGCAATGAAAACGCTATTATTATTCTTTCCTTCAGTTCGGCCACATTTTCGATGAATGGCTTCTCTTGGTCGTCGACTTTCCTCGATAGGATTCTCCAAAAATGTTCTATGAGGTTCAGGTCCGGACTCAATTTTTCATATATTCTTTGCACCACAGGAAAACCAGCAGAAACATTTCATCTTGGATGGATGGCATCTGGGCAATATATACGAAGCAATACTGACGTTCTAAGAGAATCAATTTAACCTAAAAAAAAAGCAAGATACTCAAACGTCACCAGTTCTAGTTCTTGTACCGTTTGCACGAGAAGATGAAAACTTATGACTTTGGGAATCCCGAAACTAAAGAATGCGAAATCGTAATCGAACCTAGCGGAAAATATTATTTTAAAACAAAGCAAGCAAATACTATCAATTTCAATGAAAAAAGTCAAATTTTATAATACAAACATCATAGCTGACAGAAACGAAAATAATTCGAATTATTACTGTAACCTGGCAATTCTTTCACAACGAAAGCTTGCGAAACGTCAATTTCAGAAGTAAATCTAGAGGGTGCGTTTTTTTCGCACATCCGAGCAGATCAAATTTTGTTAAGTATATTAAATACAACAACAATTTTGTTGTAAGAAGTTAGGTGATGTACAGTTAATAAGCAATGCTATGTGAACTACAATAAACTACTACTTATCATATAAAAAAATAATTCAAAATCTAATTCTACAATCATTCAGACAACAGACAATATGATTGAAAGCCAATAGTTGCCTAAGAAATACATCGGCACATCGATAAATAACGAAAGAATTCCAATCAAATTAGTGCTAATTTCTTACAACCGTTATCATCCGAGTGCCGTAACTCGGTTCAGTTCGCTCCCCATTTGGTATACAATCTAGATCATTTCTATTCATCGCCACTTATCATCATTTACCCGACGAAATGTGAAATGCACTCTCCTCGAACACGAGCACTTCTTGTCTTTAACGGCTGCAACATCGAATTTCCATATACATATTGGCTGTGCTGTGCCTGCAGCTGACCGCATTCCTTCGTGCATTGCTATTGATCAATCTCGGCCGCTGCTCGTAGAACGAGTAGTAATGACAGTGTGTGGAACTTTAAACTAACATTTCGCCAAAGGGCGAATAGACAACGCTGATGCTGATGCTGAATGCAAATCTCCCAAGTCCAAGACGGCAAGGCAACGATTGGACTGCAATGCCACCGTCGCGACCGATGAAAACTCGTTTATCGATTCCGTTTGCTGCATTCCACAAGACATGGAAAAAATTGTGCATCTTTGGAGCGCGTTCTAGTGGTCGCAGCACAGTACAACAGAACAGCTAGGAGTATGAGCGGCAGCGCAGCAACACTGGCCTGGCAGTGGCAGAAGCGAGTGCTTCGGGCTTGTGGCTATGTGACTATAACTCTTCTTCGGCTCGACGACATTTTCTAAGCATTCTTGTCTGCATATCTTCTGGTATGCATTTTCCATGATTCAAATGCAACGAAATGATGCTGGGCTGACTGCTCGCTGGCTGGCATTCTTGCTCTCCGCGCTGCCGTCGCGAACCAAGCCAGCGACGCGCCATCGAAAGAGCTATCAGTTCTTGGACCCTGTTGCTGGTCCCGGTCAGCTAC
The DNA here is from genome assembly GCA_963978885.1 of Nemotelus pantherinus. Taxonomy (NCBI): domain Eukaryota; kingdom Metazoa; phylum Arthropoda; class Insecta; order Diptera; family Stratiomyidae; genus Nemotelus; species Nemotelus pantherinus. The sequence continues at coordinate 56,943,552 of OZ022264.1, read as the reverse complement.
CCCCCGCGAACACCCTTTGATTTCTTGGCTGCCAAATAGAATAATGCGAGCGGCGCCATATTTATTTCTTCATCTTCACGCTCTGCTCTGCAATTTCACAACCGGCCCTCCTGGCCGCCCTACACGGAACACATTAAGCTTCTCCATGCACTTATAGAAATTTATTGGGATCCACTGAAATATGTTGTTGTCGCTGCTGAGAGGAGTAATGGGGCCGGAAAGCATCAGATTCTCGTAGTGAGGAGCCCGCGAGAATGGAATAAGTATAAATATCCATCGAAGAAAAAAATCTCGACTTGATTGTAGCAGCAGTGGCAGCAATGCATTCTCATTGCATCGGTTGATTAATGTTTAAAGCAATCACTGTATGATAGGGCGCGGAGCTGGCGTCAATAATGTCGTCTTGGGTGCGATGTATAGGGTGTTCATTATTCATAAATTACGGGACTAATATGTTGGAAGTGATTTAGTGATGGAAGTTGAAGAAAAGCGACTGACAATTGTTTTGTTTTTTTTACTCTATTGGCCGGGAATGAGGAGTTTGTGCTCAATTTAACAGAACCAACCTAAAAATGTGTACACTTATCAAATATATTGTTTGATTTTTCAGAATACTTTTATCAAGACAGCTAAGCTGGGACAGCTAAGACAGAAGCGGAGCTAGTTTTGATTCAAGAACTATGCACTATAAACAATCGGGTTTGCCCGCTGCGTACCAAGGGTTACATACTGATGCCACGAGTCTGTATTCCAGCTAAGAAACAATTAATGTTCTTTTCTGTGCAATTTTCGTGACAATTTTTTTTATTGATGCGGAAATCGATCGGAGGGTATGCAGATTTGTTTTCTGCAATATGGCAAATCTTTCTTACGACATCGTCAAGAATGTAGTAGCTTCATGGATTTGCATGCCTCTTCTTCAAAGAGGTCGCTTATGATCTGTCCATTGCTAATACGTTTTCTTCATCTCTAATCAGAGGGAGGTTATCGGCGTTATCTTAGTTGGTGAGTGATACTCGTATCTCCTCGTCCTCTGATCACAAGCACATATCCTTCAGTGTGGGCATCCACGGTTCAACTGAGCAATTAAACTTTAAAGGAAGACACAGTTTCATGCATGCGGGCACCGAATTTGCATTAAGCATTTGTAATGCTTGATGAATCCAGTACCATCCATCCGAACAATCAAGTCAAAATTGACTTTAAAATCCCAGCGAGCAAGAAACTAGACCTCGAATAGTCAAGGAAATCGAATACACTGATTTAATCTAAATTCTGTCTAATGTTCTGTCGCTTGCACGGTATTTTGACAGAACCCATATGATTGACATTTGTCTAAATTTAAACGTCACTATTTGCCTTTTGCGTCGGCGTGCTCTTCAAAAGTTTAAACCTGAATACGGTAAAACTTTTCACGGCGAATCAGAAGTGAATGGTGAAGTCAATTGCGAAAAAAAAGTAAAAGTATCGGAAATAACTGTAAAACGGGCAATTGAAAAATTTAAAATGGAGGATTCTATTAAAGACAAATAACACATCACTCAATAATTGTTCGGTCTGACCAGTGAGATAGTAGAAATGGAGTGGACATGCCCATAAGATTTACATTGAAGGGGATGGTAGTAATTTTTTAGCAACTCATTGTCAAATCGAGTCAAATCCAAGTAGTTCCCCTCCAATTTGACAATGAGGTCGAAATGGCGTAAAGGCAGCTTTAACATGCTTTGTGCGTGAGAGGATTGAAGGGGCTAATGGTGGAAAGTTATACCGTCCGTGTCCAGGGGCTGGGTCTGACACATATATGGCAGCACTGTTGACAGACCCATATAATTTCTAGGTAGTACCAACCTTCAAACGATGCGTGACACAATTTCATGACATTCCGACAATAGGTTTACAGATTACAGTGGTTTTAGTTACACCAGTTTGGAGAAAAAAGAATTTCATGTGTCGATTAAACATTGTTTTTTGATGGGCAAGAATACTGTTGAAGCAAAACAGTGGCTTGATAAGTGTTATGGAGACTATGCACCAGGGAAATCAACTATTATTGACTGGTATGCTGAATTTAAACGCGGTCGTACAAACACCGATGATGCTGAACGCTCTAGTCGCCCAAAATCGGCAGTTGTTCCGGAAAACATAAAAAAATCCACAAAATAGTTTTGGAAGACCGTAAAGTGAAGTTGCGTGAGATAGGTTACACCTTAAAAATATCAGAAGGTAGTGTGTTTACTACTATACGCGAAGCAAGCGTAAGTTGCTTTCGAAGTGGGTGCCGCGTTTGTTCACACTGGACCAAAAACAACAACGCGTCGACGATTCAGAGCGCTGCTTGGAACTGTTCAAGCGGGATGAAAAACTCACAACTCAACCGGCAAGGTTATGGCATCCGTATTTTGTGACGCGCATGGTATTTTGTTCATCTACTATCTTCAGAAAAGTTAAACTATCAATAGCGAATATTACATGGCATTGCTGGATCGATTAGGTGTAGAACTCAAGAAAAAACGTCCTCACATGCAAAAGAAAAAAGTTATGTTTCACCAAGACAATGCCCCGCGTCACAACTCGGTTAAATTGGATGAATTACGCTTCGAATTACTTCCCCACCCACCCTACTCTCCAGATCTGGCCCGCAGCGACTACTGGCTTTTTGCAGACATCAAAAAGATGCTCCAGGGAAATCAATTTGGCTCAAATGGAGAAGTGATTGCCGAAACTGAGGCCTATTTTGAGAGCAAAGACAAATCATTCTACAAAAAAGGCATCGAATAGTTAAAGGAGCGCTGGAATGAATGTATCACTCTTGAAGGAGAGTATCTTGATGAATAAAGTCCAATTTCTAAAACAAAAAATATTGTTTTTCTTAGTTAGACCGGAGACTTATTGAGTGATGTGTTAGAGAAGTGGACGTCCGTTGGCAAAAAATTGAAATGTAGTGAGTTGCAGGCAATTCATGCGAATCGGTCGGCATCAACGCGTGATATCGCGAAACAGTGTAAAATATCGTAATCAATAGTGCAAAAAATCAAAGCAAGAAAGCGTGACTGTATGTCGTCAAACAGAAACAAAAACTTCAAAAAAAGTGCAGAGCAATTGAAAATATCCATTGAGAGGGCAAACAAATTTTGTAAAGAAAAACTGAAGAGCAATTTCTGCCTTGTTTTGGACGATGAAAGGTACCTCAAATGCGACTTCAATACGCTTCCGGACTCTCAATTTTACAATTTGCTGCCAGGAGAAGACTTTCCACAAGAAGAAAGATCAATTCAGTTCAAAACGTTTGGCTCTAAAGCACTTGTTTGGCAGGCTATTTACGAATGCAGTAAAAAGGCCACCCCATTGTTGACATCAATCATCTTAGAAATCTACATCAGGGAACGTCTTTAGAAACATTTACTACCATTTGAAAAAAAACAACGTACCTATAGTAAATTTCTCCATCCTCATAAGGCTTTTTATGTTTTGCCAAAACGTATGTTGTGACATAAGACGCTTCAGTTGCCATTTTGAATTGATGCATAAGCTTTTGAAACAAAAGTTGCTATGCGGTTAGTTGATTTTTCAATTCTTTTATTGATTTTTCAATTCTTTGTTTTCTTAATTCGGTCTTAGCAGGATAATCATTTTCATAATTTTTATGCAACTCGAAAAATGTCTTTCTAAATTTCCTTTTTGGGCATGGCGACTGTAACATGACATATCAAACATAGGCATTTATCCTTATACATAGTAAAATAATAAAGCTCTTCCCATTCATTATGAAAATTATATGTTTTGTGTTTTTTATTATTCATTTTTATTTTATCTGAAATTAAAATTAATAAATATAGAATATTAAACCAAATTTTTATTTTATCTAAAACTGAGATTAATCTTTGTTGCGCTGTGTGGGACAGTTCACTACCTCGGTAGCAGAGAGACGAATTCAGGTTATATATTTAATATTCTATATTAGTAATCCAAAATTAAACACGTTCAATCAATTTACGTACGCAAAAATAAAATCTTAATAATGCGAACTGTTTGCTTCAGCTCAGTAGACTACATCACAAAGCAAAGTACGGTATGCACTCAGAGTAGCGACGGCTAGTTACAGTGGCGGACAAAAGTCTACATACAGCATCTTATACTAAGTTGCTGAGTGATTGGAAGCTTTAATAAAAAAACCATTGATGCAGTTTTTTGCATTATCGAAAATATATTTATAAAAAACAAAAACAAAAACTTTTTATAGCAAACTTACAAAGAAATTCATAAAAGCGAAAAAAAATGACGTGACAAAAGTCTACGTACAGTCAATGCTTGCTTACTAATACACAAAATGTTAACATAATTTTTACAAATATTTTTAGTTTTAGTACTTTGTTGGCCCCCCTGCAGTATCAATTACAGCTTGCAGTCTTCGGGGTATAGAGGCAACTAAATTAACGGTTTCTTCTGCCGTTATTTTCTCCCATTCTGCTATGAGTGCATCCTTCAGCGAATTCTTGTTTTTTACGGAGATCTTTCGAATTTTTCGCTCAAGGAGCTCCCATACATGCTCTATCGGATTTAAATCCGGGCTTTGGGGAGGATGATTAAGCTGTCTGGGAGCGTAATATAAAAACCAATCCTTGGCGATATGAGATGTGTGCTTTGGATCGTTGTCTTAATGGAAAATCCACCTCCTTCCGAGGCACAACTTCTCCACCGATGGCTGCAAATTTTGTTCCAACAGGCTTTTATATACAAAGCGATCCATGGTGCATTCAATAAATGCTAATCTTTCCACTCCAGATGCTGCTATGGCTCCCCAAACCATGACATTGCCTCCACCATGCTTGACTGTAGGTGCCAAGTTTTTGGGATCTAAGGCAGTGTTGTGCTTCCTCCAGATTTTGGCGCGACCATCACATCCAAAAATGTTGAATTTGGACTCATTAGTAAAAAGGACTCGCTTCCAAAAATCCATGTCCTTGTTAATATGAGCCTTTGCGAATTCTAGGCGTAGAAGTCAGTTTTTAGCTGATATTAATGATTTTTTTAGGGGAGTTCTGCATCGAAAACCATTTGTATTCAACGCTCGCGTAATAGTCCTTGGATGGACAATCTTATTACTCACCGTAGCGATTTGTTCCGCTAAATTTGGAGCACTTGTTTTGGGATTTTTACCCACTTCCTTCAAAATTAGACTGACGTTTCTCCGCGAAAGTTTTTTCGGTCGACCAGTTCGTGGTTTGTTCTTAATAGAACCGGTGTTTTCAAAGTTGTTTATTATTGTGTGCACTGAACTTCGTTTTAACTTCAATAGTTTCGCTATTTCACCATACGACTTATTGTCTTTTCTGTATTGAACGACCATCACGGCAAATTTCTCTCCCTGACGACATTTTTTCGACCTTACACTTCAAAACTAGCAATAACACTATAATAGCGTAGCAGCTGCACTTGCACAACAAATAAACGAATAGGTTCTTAGAAAAGTGATGTTATGCTTCCCAGAGCATTTTGCGTATGAGTAAGCAAGCATTGACTGTACGTAGACTTTTGTCACGTTATTTTTTTCGCTTTTATGAATTTCTTTGAAAGTTTGTTATGAAAAGTTTTTGTTTTTGTTTTTTATAAATATATTTTCGATAATGCAAAAAACTGCACCAATGGTTTTTTGATTAAAGCTTCCAATCACTCAGAAACTAAGTATAAGATGCTGTATGTAGACTTTAGTCCGCCACTGTACATCTCACCGCAAGCGCAGTATCAAGACAAGGTGTATAGCGAGGAGTAAAAATAAAAAGTGCGTAGCCTGGAACAGAGAGAGATATAAGGAAATGAAACAATCGTGTACGTATACGGAATTTAGTGAAGCAGTTTTACTACAATGATATAAATCTACAAATAGAACAAATTCAGAGCGTAACTACCCCGGATTTTCCCTTTGGCTTCTCCGCCACCTATGCTCTGCAAGCTTTTGTGTGAACTCTAACTACGTGAACTGTCTTATTTGATCTATTATGCTTCGTTTACACGCATGGCAAATGTTGGCGAGCCGAATGTGTAAATTGTCACCTCGTCTATTCTTGCCTGTTTTTTCACATGCCAAAACATGGAGGGAAATAATTTCCCAAGTTCGTCGTTCGCCATATGTGTAAACGAGAGATTAGGCAAGAGATTAATTAAAGAGAGATTAATTAAAAGATTTTTTTTAAACGTCTGCTATCGACTGTCGAACTGCTCGCGATCGACCGGTCGATCGCGGTTGACCGTTTGCCCACCGCTGCTCTAGACAGTGTTATAGTGCATGGTAGCTAAATACAGAAACCGCACAAAAAAAAACTAGGGAAAACTTTCGGGAATTTTTTCTTCTTTTTGATGGTCGGCAACACTTTTGCGTATACTCTTTGTTTTTATGCGTCTTGCACTTTGGACTTTGTTGAATAAAATGGCTATTTTTTACCCAAAAGGAAACTCAAATCAACACTCATTGCAAATATTTCTATAGAAATCATTCATTGAAGTTGTAGAAAATAGCTTTCCTACCCATAAATAAACGACGAAAATTACTTAAGGGGGAAAATACATGTAAAATTGAAAAAAAATTGCTGTATAATTCATAGATGAACCTATCAAATTTGCAAAAATAAATTAAATTTTTACATTAATTTTAGATTAAACAAAAAAATCAATTATTTTTCAAAAAAATCACGTTTTAAACATTAATTAACAAATTATTTTTCAGAAATTACAACGAGTAGATAATACTCTTTTGTAGAAGTGGTATAAATTTGAACCGGATCGGTTCAATATTTTTTGAGATATTTTGTACAGAAGTTGAAAAAGTACTAATTCGAGAAAAACGCGTTTAAAATTTTCGGTAGATGGAAATCATTGGTTATTAGTTTTTATTACAACTTATTCGGAAGTCAACGATTCCAGGTCCATACAACCAATGCCTCCTAGAAGTATATGCAGAATAATGACGTCACACTAGACTGTCAAAGTGTCGCGAAAAACACACGTAGTCTTATGGGACGTCCGCGGGAAATCGTAAATTGTACAGGTTGTGTTAAAGTGAGTGAAGTGAAAACAAAGTGAGATCCGCCGAACAGTGCTAGTAAACAGCTAAAACACAAATTAATGCGTTGCGTGCGGTATAATTGGAAAAAATCGGTACGAAATGTTCGGTTGGTGTTAGGTTATGTGACGTTTTGTGTCGATTCACTGTCAATACAATTGATTGACACAAAATGCAAGTTATGACTAAATATTATTATTATAACGCGTCCACGCCACAAAAAACTAACGTTTTATTTATAATGTAGCTAAAAATCCGCAGGTTAAATATCGGTGTATATCGGCACTGCCAGATGGAAATGTCAAAATGCCTGCCCAAATTGACGTCATAGCTAAAACAATTACGTAGCCTGACGGCCCGTACTTCTAGGAGGCATTGATACAACAGCCCTTCAGCCTCCTCGTGCATATCCTTTTGGTGCATTAGAAGATCACGGCGAGTATTTCGGGCTTCTTTTGAGCTGAACAGACTTCGACGGTTCTATCGTTCTATCCTGTCGTTGGCGGTTCTCTTGGCATAATTAAATCATTCATTAGGTGCAAGAGGAATGTATGGCCTATGTTGAACATCCTAGCGGCTATGTAAGCTGATATTTCAACTATTTTCAAGCCGGCAAACGGTTTTTACTGCAAAGTTCATAAATACAGGCCCCTTTGTATATTATAAAAAGATACAAGTGTAAATGTACATCTGTATCTATATTTCCTTAGAATTTCAGATTTATAGGAATATAGTAGGAATACACAATTAGAAAACCGCCCACATCGCCGAAGAGAAAGCAGGCAAGGACGCGCGGCAGGTGTGCTCAACCGGCTGGGGAACGCCGCGCTGCCTATAACTGACTATACCTCGAGAACTAATACAAATATCGCTTCAAAATATTTTTTGTTGTATTTTTAGAGCATTTGAGTAAAAAAAATCGATTTTTATTAGCAGTTACATGTATTTCCCCCCTTAAGACCAGACAAATATAAATATATCTATTAAAAAGGTGTTATTTCCAGTGTCGTCAGATGACGAATTTCCTAATTTATGAAAACAATAGCCCTCCAATGTTTTTTAAAGATAACGATACAGGTAAAGAACAGGTACCTAAATATTCTTAAATTAGCATTACAATTTCTATTCATAATTGCTATTCATTTAGACAATACTTATTTTCATATTAAAACAATCCTCCAAACTATCCAGCGAATTCCCATCTGGAGCATTGACCGAAACTACAACATAATGGAATTTCATCGACAATCAATAACGTTTTTTTTAGAAACCAACAAACATACTCGTAGATAGCATGCAAACAAGTTTTACGAACGGCACGTGTTTGTAAAACACCGAAATTAATATGCATGCGAATATTTTCTAGCGATTAATTGAGGAAGGAAAGAAATTCAAAAAATGTCATGTATGCGTACACGTGCCTTGAAGTCATGTGTGTTTCCTTGCTACACATAGCTTTTACGAGTTTCGATATCCGTGTTTTGGTGGTCAACAGCAGGAGGTGCGACTATTCTCACGATCGTCCATAGAAAGTTGCGGTAGCTGGCATTGTAAAAAATATATACAGTGGCTCAAACGTAAAATCGGACAACGATAGTACTCATGTAGAACATGTGAAAATATGGGAAAATAATTGCACTTTATTAATGATATGCAGCTTAAGCCTTTCACACTTTCCATAAATGTAATATAATCTGAAAATTATACAAATTTTGCAATTTGTGCACGTGAAATTCAAGCATATCAGTATGTAATTCCATAATCTAAGTCAAACAAATAATCGGACGTGAAAGAAAAATATGGCACCACTTGCTAGCATACCTGCGTTTTCTTAGAAATTACGATGAATTAGCTTCTTTGGGTTTTAGTTGTCAGTGTGAACTATCAGTTGAAGCTTGAAAGTGCAACAAGTGACGAAATGGCCGCAAAAGGAAAACAAACTACTTTCGAAATTCGCAAACTAAATATTAAGCTTTATGGAGAAGGAAATTCGGTACGGGATATAGGAGTTACCGTTGGAAGAAGCCGTTCTACCATCAACGATATTATAAAAAGGTATCGTGATGAAAATAGAATAGTAAAAAAAAGCAGAAAAGGTCAAGGACAAATATTAAATGAGCGCGATCAACGGCGCATTCTGGCAGAAGTGAAGGTAAATCCACTGAAAACAGCCAAAGAGTTGAAAACTATTGTACATGACAATATTGGAAAGGAAGTCTGCGTTGAAACTGTAAGAAATGTTCTCTAAAAAAAAATGATTACCATGGACGGGTTATCAGAAAAAAGCCATTCATAAGCTCTAAAAATAAGTCAAGTCGTTTGAAATTTACAAAGGAATATTTCCTCAAACTATGTGAATTTTGGAAAACGGTAGGAAGTTTTTGTGGATATTAAATGAAATACTTATGTAGCTTTTATGCAATATATAAGTCTTATTTACTAATGAGAGTAAGTTTAATTTACATGGATCAGATGGAAGGACGTATCTGTGGCGAAAACCCAACACTGAATTTCATCCAAAAAATACCCGAGCTACTGTGAAGCATGGAGGTGGATCAGTAATGGTTTGGGGCTGTATGTCCAGTGCGGGTGTGGGCAATTTGTATTTTATCGAAGGTAAAATGGACAAATTTGCGTACCTGAATATTTTAATAGAAAATGTCAAGCAAAGTGCAGAAAAATTGAACATTTTAGAGAATTTTGCTTTCTACCAGGACTATGATCCGAAACATACATCGCAAGCTGCAAAACTTTGGCTGATAAATAATTGCCCTAAACTATTGCAAACGCCTGCATACTCATCGGCTTTGAATATTATCGAATATTTGTGGGAAGAACTTTCAAGAAGGCTCTACGATAAATCATTTAATTCTATATACCAATTAAAGCAGGCATTACAGAATGAATGGAATAAAATTGAACCTAAGTTTTGGTGAAAATTTAGTCAAATCAATGCCAAAGCGATTAAAAGCCGTGATTGAGTCAAAAGGATTTGCAACTAAGTACTAACACAAAAAATTATATATGATTTATTAACTTTTTCTATTTTGTCCAATTATCTGGTTGACTTGTTGTGTAGAGTTGTTTGTTGTTATGTTTGATTTTCTTAAGCATGAGTTAAAAAATGCGTTATTTTATTATATGCCCTAAAAATATAAAAAAAAACGAGAAATAACTTCAGGTATACAGTGGTGGACACCTAAATAGAACACTATCCTCGCAGGCTGTTCAATTTAAATTTGCTGGAAACATGCAGCGAGGAATTGAATGTTTATATTTCTTATCGCATGCTCACATACCTGAGAACTAGTTTTGAGCATCGTCATAAAATACGCAATGCATCTTCCCATTGCATTGCGTATTTCAGTGTAAAAGGAAGTGTTTTTATCTGGTCACCTAAATAGTACACGCTTGGTTTTAGTGAGTCGAAGTGAATTTTCTTGAATAATAACAAATTTATTTGAAAGTAAGAACAGTTACTACTTTTTGAAAAAGTTAAATATAAAGAAATATTTGTGAAGATGGGAAGAGGGCCACATTGCTCCGAATAAAAGCGTGAGATAATCTGCAACATGAAAGACAGAGGTTCAACAATTACGGAAATATCCAAGCAGCTGGAGTGTTCGCGGATGGTAGTTTACAATGCTTTACGTCATAAGGAGCTCTATGGCAGTGCCAAAAACGTTCCGAGAGCTAAAAGGCCAAGAAAAACAAAAAAAAAAAAAGAGGACAATGTTATATACAGAGCAAGTGTCGCCGACCCCTTTTCGAGCTCCAAAGCGATAAAAAGCAGTGTTCTGAATGATAGCAATATTTCTGTGTCAGATAGAACAATTAGAAGGCGTCTGCAAGAAAAAAATCTCAGAGGATGCATCGCTCAAAAAAAAAAAAACACTTGTGACAAAGAAGAACTTAAAAATGAGGAAATCGTGTGCAAAGGAACATCTAAACAAACCGACAATTTTCTGGAAAAATGTGCTGTGGAGTGATGAATCCAAGTTTTGCAGGTTCGGATCAGATGGGAAAAGGTATGTTTGGCGTCCACTTAACCAACAACACAATCCCAAATACACACATAAAACTGTTAAATATGGTGGCGAAAATGTGATGGTGTGGGCTGCTTTTTCCTGGCATGGGGTGGGACCAATAATCAAGATAGACACGAAAATGAATCAACACGTCTACAAACGAATTCTTGAGGACCACATGATCCCCTTTGCAGACGAAAATATGCCACTGATATGGCGTTTTATGCAAGACAATGATCCTAAGCACACTTCTCGTCTTGTGAAGGATTACCTTAGTGATAAAAATGTCCCCGTTTTACAATGGCCCGCCCAGTCTCCTGATCTAAATCTGATCGAGAGCCTGTGGAATGATGTCGAAACTCACATAAACAGGGTGAAACCTAAAAATGCTGCTGAATTGTGGGACCAATTTCAGATCGCCTGGAGATCTATTCCTAACGAACGCTGTCAAACTTTAGTGGAGAGTCTACCAAGGCGATGCTCAGCTGTGCTTAAGGGGAGATATACACCTAGGAGCCGGATAAAACAGTCATTTTTGTGCATTTTTTTTAGGAAAACTATTTGAAATATCGGATTGGGAGTTTAATTATCTAAAAGCATACACATTCAAAAGTATGCTTAATTTTTTTTTATTTAAAAATATAAAAAATATACAAGGATATTGTATGATCCTTGGAGCGCTGTAAAAAAAACAGCGTTAACGGTACCCACTGGCATTTGTTCAAAAATTATCTGAAGAAAAAAATGGAAAAAGATTATTAAATTAGATACTATAATCTAGTTCGTGTCATAGCCGATTTTGAAAATATCGATTAATGACAAAATGGCGGACGTTTGAACATGAATAGTGATTTTTTTACCAAAAATTAGATATTATTTTGGCTATAAAACAAAAACTAAGTAACGAAAAAAAAAAAATCCTATGACAAGTACTAGATAATGTTGTATAAAATAATCACAAAAAGAATTAAGGTAATCAGTTAATTGGTTTTCGAGAAATTTTGGGTACCGATTTGAAAAACGTGTTTTTAGGAAAAGCGCCATTGAAAATTTAGGACTGAATAAATCATTAAATTTATCAACTAACATGGAATCATCGATACCAGGCCCATAGTGTAAGTCTTTTACTGTTTACGGAATATTCATGGCTTCTAAATTGTCTTGCCGACGCCGTATTCAACATTCTTTCGTCTGTTCTTGCGCTTGCAGTTCGGCTTTCGCTACGCAAGTTTCGTCTTCTTGCGCTGCGTACAAGTGCGCTCCCGATCCGAACGATATTCTTCACACATTCATGACTTCCAGACACACATTGCCAGTATCGCAATTGTTTTTGCTGCTGATTCCAGGACTTTTTTCTTTCATTCGCGAAGAAGGGTTCACAATCGCTTTTGAACGTGACCCACTCATTCTTTTTTTGTAATTTCAATCTCGTTACCATACGGTTTCGCATTCACTAATCCCGTGTTCGTCTTAGAGTCACCATCCCCGGCGTAATTAGTGTACATAACTCTATACTTTTCGGCAGATTGTGAAAACAATTCTTTCATGGCGTCTACTTCCATTTTACCTGTCGATCCATCATGATTGGCCTGGCAATTTCCATCGTGATTCGATTTCCATTCCTCACATTGCTCAGTATTTTCGAGTTTATTCCAATAGTTACATTTAGCACAATAAGAAGATTTTACAAGAATATCAAAAACTTTTCCTGTAAACTGTCCAATGAGAACCTCAACTCCCTACAATGAGGTAAAACCACGTTTTCGCCCCGTACTATCTCCAAAAACGGTTAGTTTGGTTATACCAGCACTTGAATTTTGTTTTTATTTCCCGTTGTACTTCTTTTACAGCTTGTTTTAACACCAATTGAACAATACTTGAAGCAGCCTAATGAATGTTATTAACTATCGTATCATACTTCGTAAAACACGTTTGATTATATCGGCTGTAACTAGCTTATTTATAGAAATATTAACTTGGTGTTTTCACCGGATATTTTTGAGACCTGTATCTTCACGAAAATGCAATAAAAAATAAATCGATTTTGCCGACCATTCTAGGTGTATATCTCTCCTTAAGAACATTAAGAACAAAGGATTTGCAACAAAATATTAAGTTATACGGTTGCTTAAAAATATTTTTTTTATAACTTTACTGCAATGCAAATTTATGTACTATTTATGTGGCCACGCGTATTTTAATTAGTGTGTTTATATATTTTTACTTACAAACAAATAGAGTCATCATTTCATATTTTAAATAAGCTTTTATAGTTTCAATAAATATTACATAAGTTCAAAATCAGTTGTTTCATTAAAAACGGAAAAAATGCCCTTTTATTGATAGAAATGCAAGTGTTCTATTTAGCTGTCCACAACTGTATATAGCTTAAATTGCGTAATTTTTTTTTACCAAATTTTCACATGTTTTACCTGAGCACTATTGTTGTCCCATTATACGTTTGAGCCACTGTACATATTTTCGTCGGAACTGCTATTTAACTTGACAAGACAATGTCTCATCATGAAATGACTTTAGAATTAGAATATGTAAAATCGATCGTTAATGCTAATCCGTACAGTCTGCTGGTGGAGTTGCAAAACAGATTGAGCTCTATGCTAACTGTGCTGCCCATGTATTCTGCAGCTGCAGCGCTGTTTCAGTGTAGCCGATTTATTGCCGATCCCATTTAGGCTACTAATAGCTGCTCGCACTACTACTTCCTCCATCGTACAGTCTCTTCTCCCTCCCCATATGTTTATTTCAATCCGATTTCAGAATCACTAATGAAAATTGCATCATTAGTGTTTAGCTTATTACTTCAGCTACTACTGATTTCCACCAGATTACATCGGAACGTCTAGTGTTGTGAAATCACGAAAACAAGCCATAATCATTTGTAAAAAGATACGTTTGCCCATGGCAATCTTCTCGCCAGTCTGACTGAAATAATTGTTCCTGCTAATGAGCGACTATAAACAAACAAATAACACGCCATCGTGAGCAAATTCAAACCGGAAATATCCAAAACTGGGTAGCGGGTAAACGTTAAGGTAAGTTTATTAGTTTCTCGCTATCGCGTTCGCTACTTGTCCAACGAACCAGATCAGACCAGACCAGCCCCGTCTGTCATCGTCCATCATATTTTCAGTGCGCGAGAATTGCATTCACGGTAGCCTTCCGCAGCAGTTACAAGTTATGCCTGTTTTACACATATGGCAAACGTTTCGTCGAGGAACTTGTGAAATTACTTCCCTCCATATCTTCGCATGTAAAAAAAACAGCCGAAAGTAAACAAGGGGACCATTTACACACTCGGCTCGCCAATATTTGCCATGTGTGTAAACGCGGCATTACAATCGCACCCGCTACGAATATTTCTGCTGTCTTCACTAACAGTCTTGTCTTCTTTGCAGGTTTATTGGTTTTCTACTCCGTCGTCCCTTTCGACTCGACTCTACTCGAAAACATCTCAGACGACGGCTATCGTCTTCTTTTTATGTTTACGTGCCGTACAAATCGTAGCATAAAATACGGCGTCATTGCACGGCACATGCACACTACGAGCAAACTACTACGAGACCACGTCGGACGGGGGAATGTTCAATAGTATGCAATTTTCTTGTTTTGTTTTTCGTTCGTTTTTCTTTAGACTGGCTCGGCGCGGTAATTCATCATGAGCAGCAGCAGGCTGCTGCTGCTGCCGCTGCACACAACAAACGAAAGAGAAAATCTCACAAGATTCATTCAACTTGTTTTATTTACGATACGCTGGCCAAGTTCTCCGAACGTATACTACAGGAGAATGAACTACTGCGCTGCGGTTTGCATTTCGAACGAGGGGAATGTAATTCGGAGCCATTTGAGAACAAACAGGGTTTTTAAGATTTTCCTCCGGGTTGGCATTGCTGGTTCTTTCGAATATGTAGAGTAGAGTTTTCCAGACATACATGAATAAAAAAACATAAACATAATGCGTCTGGTAGTTTCGGATCTGCAATTGGTGTATGTTTGGTTTTTTTCAAAGTGCATTGCACTCTCAATGTCAGTGCTCTCTTAGCATGCGCTTTTCATTCTCTTCGTCGGCGAGGACGGTCCGGTCAGTTGCGTTGCGTCGGGTCCGTACGTACGGATATGCAACCAGGAATCGAAATTATTTTATTGTTGTTGTTGTTGTCTGGTAAGGTTTTGAGTGTCCGTGATTGAAAGTAGGTAGTTTTTAGGGGAGATTTGAGACAAAGGATACTCGCACAGTGGTGTTGGTGTGTCAGTTTGGTGGCGTAGTTTACCTAAAAATCTTGGTATTCGTCTGATGAAAATCCTATGAGTTGAGAATCAGTAGCCCAGTATACAACGTGGACTGATTTAGGAATTGAGATTCAAACAATGGAAAATAAACAGGTTGTTCAAAGGTTTCGATTCCAACGTTTCAATCTCAATCCGCTTTGAATCCACTTTCAAGTCATGTTGTATACTGGGCTAGTGTCTTTTAAAGAAATTTATCTTTCAAACTGGATTACAGTAAAAACTATTACACCAAACTGTTTTTAAGATGGTTTAATCGCCAATTTGACTTTAGTGAGATGCATGTGCATCGAACAGACAGTGTGCATCTATGGTCATAAAACACAAAGTAGCGTAACATATTTTAACGGTTTTTCGAAAATGAAATGGTTTTGTATATAACAACAGAGTATTGTTAGAGGGAACACACATTTGATAGAATCATGACAATGGAGAAATTTGTAAAAATTTGAGGCTGATTGACAACTTTCATTCATTTTAAATCAGTGGAAACAAGCACAAAGCAATATTTAACATCAAGCTCATCAGTTGAATTTCAACCGTCAATTAATATAAAACTATCTTCTGTATTTTCACTATCTTCTGTACATAAAACTATCTTCTGTATTTAGCCTTTTTCGAAAATGAAATGGTTTTGTATATAACAACAGAGTATTGTTAGAGGGAACACACATTTGATAGAATCATGACAATGGAGAAATTTGTAAAAATTTGAGGCTGATTGACAACTTTCATTCATTTTAAATCAGTGGAAACAAGCACAAAGCAATATTTAACATCAAGCTCATCAGTTGAATTTCAACCGTCAATTAATATAAAACTATCTTCTGTATTATTATTATAGGATGGAATTCTGCCGGTCATGCTTCAAAGGACAGGTATGCTTGCCGTTTCCTGGCTAACACAAATTTACAAAGGTTGCCTAGTGCTAAGCCATGTACCTGCAGCCTGGAGGACCGCTAAGGTTGTATTTATACTCTAGCCAGATAAAGTAAACCATGTGTATCCGAAGGACTACATGCCAATTAGCCTGACTTCCTTGCTCCTTAAAATTTTCGAAAGATTACTTGATCTACATATCAAACAAAGACTTGGTACTCAAACTCTATCGAGAGCCCAAAATGCGTACATGAAAGAGAAATCTGTCGAAACGGCTCTCCATAGGGTAGTCCTCAAAATTGAAAGAGCACTCCATTACAAAGAATACGCCTTGGGAGCCTTTCTAGATATTGTGGGCGCCTTCAATAATGTGCGCACAACAGCTATTATGGAGAGCCTCCACGCACAGAACACTCACCCCGCTATTTGTAGCTTCATAGGCAACATGCTTAAGCACAGACTCATACCAGCGGAGTGGTCGGGTGCGCAAATCACAAGAAAGGTTCACAGAGGCACTCCGCAGGGAGGGGTTCTATGTCCTCTCTTGAGGAACTTTGTAACAAACTCAATTCTGAAAAATTTGGAAAGCAAGGGACTCACGGCTGTGGCCTACGCTGACGATATTGCAATTTTGGTCTCGGGCAGGTTTCCACATACCGTTGGTCAGCTCATCCAGTACTCTCTAGTGCTGGTTGAGGAGTGGGCGAATTCCGTGGGTCTTGGCATTAACCCCAATAAAACGGATATCGTGCTCTTCACTAGGAAGTATAAAACCCCTGATTTAGACCATATCATGCTGGGCGGCTCCAGGTTAGGTCTCAAATTACAAACTAAGTACTTGGGTCTTATTCTAGATAGCAAGCTCACATGGAAGGCGAATTTAGAGGAAAGAGTTAAGCGGGCAAGCAACGCGATTTATGCCAGCAACAGAGTGCTGGGTAAAACGTGGGGTCTAAGCCCTGCTCTAACGCACTGGATCTACTTGGCGATAGCTAGGCCGATCCTTGTTAACGGATGCTTGGTCTGGTGGCCAGCAGTGAATAAAACCACCTTTGCTAGCATGGCGAATAGAGTCCAGCGGTTGGCGGCTCTCTGCATTACAGGTGCCTTAGCCTCGACACCTACGTCTCCTCTGAACGTCCTGCTTCATCTCTCCCCGCTTGATCTCTTTATTAGAGGCACTGCCGCAAAAGCTGCGGTCAGGCTTAGGGAATCAGGACACTTCGAGTCAGGATCCTTTGGCCACAGCAGTATTGAACAGGGTTACGCAGGAAGCAATGACTACCTGGTTCCCACTCTGTGCTTTGAGCGGGGATATCGAGCGACTGTGGGAGATGGGTAGGAATGGAATCGGCAAATGTGCGCAGCAGCTCTTAGCATCTACACTGACGGCTCGAAAACAGCTGCAGGAGTAGGTGCTGCAGCATATTCTGCAGATGCAGCTATGGAAGCAGCTTTCAGGCTGCCGAATCACAGTAGCATATTCCAGGCGGAAGTGTTTGCGATACGTAAAGCCGCAGACCTGATATACGCCAAAGATACTACTAGTAAAGTATTAAATATCTTTACGGACAGTCAGGCGGCGGTAAAAGCACTGATGTCTCACACATACCAATCGAAGTGTGTATTCGATTGCATTCAGGCCCTGAACAGACTGAGTAACAGCAGAAGAGTCAGAATCTTCTGGGTTCCCGGTCATAAGGGTATTGATGGAAATTAGAAGGCGGATGCGTTAGCCAAGTATGGGGCTAGTCTTCCCCTTTTGGGAGCGGTTGACATCTTTACTCCTATCCAAACGATTAAGTACTCAATCGACTCGCAACTGATGCAGGGTGCGACGAGCAGATGGGGTGCAACTTAGACCTGCAGGGTCACCAAAATCATGTGGGGGTCATACAATCTCGCATCGACCAAGTACCTCCTCGAGTTGACGCGGATTGACTTCAAAGGACTCGTTAATATCATTACTGGTCATTGTCTTGTAGCAGCACATGCTATGAAAATGGGACTCCTAACGAGCGACACCTGTAGAAGGTGTCAAGAGCCGGTGGTCTCAGAAACTATCCAGCATCTCCTGTGTCACTACCCGGCACTGGGGAGAACTAGACTGCGATACTTCGGTGAGCCCTGGCAGGTGGATCTCTCGCACGTGGCAGAGCAAAAGCTGAAGAACATCCTTCAGTTCTTGAAAAAGTCCGGGGCCTTTGATGGCCACTTGGACTGAATTCCTTTCTCGAGGTCAATTTATCTGGTATCAAGACGGACCAGTAGGTCTATGTGTGGCCATGTGCCAGCCAGTACAACCTGACCTAACCATTATCATTAATTACTTAAGCTCAGAACAAAGTTTTACGTATGGAGCGCCTCAAGCCACTGTCCTTGGCCTGCTGCTATTTTTACTACACTTAGACGACATTTACAACAAACATATTTTGGGGAGGTAAGTACCTTACACAGATTACACTGCATTATTTATTGAAAGAAACGATGGAGGACAAATAAAATTAGAAGCTGAATACATCGGTTATGCTAAAAGATTGGTTCAATAACAATTTATTGTCACTCAACCAAAAAAAAATATGATTTTTGTTCGACGGCAGAGTTGTTTTATATGGTTAAGGAAACTTATTCCAATTTGTTTGAGGAATTTTCATTTCTCGCTTACCCATTCGCTGTTGCAATAAAAAATCATTCCATTCCAACAAAATCAAACAATAACTCTTGCCCAAAATTCTGTTAAAGGAGGCATGTCTTTTCGACAGTAATCAAATTTTTCGAATGCTTAGAGTTCCAGAGGAAGATTAAATTCTCTACAATTCAAATCTTTAAAAATTTGACAAAAGGAACTCTCAGAATCAATACCTATCAAAATCAACCAAACCGTCGAATGTTCACGGGGCACAAAAAAGGCTTTGCCGTTGGCCACCGGAAGTAGAGTTATGGTGAATGAGCCAGCTCCGCAAACAGTTGCAAATTCTGCTGGAGGCTGTGGAGATATGATGAATAAGTCAGCTTCAATGGGTCCCAGCACATCCTCTACCTCGGTTTCAAGTTGTTCTGGGGTTTGGTCACCAATCCTGGCCCGGGGAAAATCCAGAAGCCCGTTTGGGGCCACAGTGTCTGTCATGTATCTTCATGATAAGTCTGCGTCCTCACCTCAGGATTCCTGCGAGCTCTTTGCTCAATTTTTTTCTTCTTTTACCTCCCACCTCAATAGTTCTTCACCTTCAACAGTTTTTCCCACACTTGATCGTACCCTTTCCACTGCTTTAACTAATCCTTTAGAAGTCGAATCATTAATGTTGTCCCTCGATGGAAGTACAAGCCTCGGTGCTGACGGCATTCCGAATTTTTTCACCAAATCACTGTCTTCCTCTTTGTGTGTTCCTCTGTCAATAATTTTCAACATTAGTATTTCAACCGGTACCTTTTCTGCTCTTTGGAAATCTGCCAACATATTTCCTATTCATAAAGCTGGTGATTCTTCTTCCATCCCTAATTACCGTCCCATATCCCTTTTGCCATGCTTTAGTAAGCTCCTCGAAAGAGTAGTTTACAACAGAGTGTACCCTTTTATTCAGCCCTTGCTGGCCAGTGAACAGCATGGATTCGTTAAAGGTGAGTCAACGGTTACAAACTTATTGTCTTTTACAAACACCGTTGCTTCCGCAATCGACAAGCAAAAGCAAGTAAATGTTTTATATACTGACTTTGCCAAGGCTTTCGATTCTGTGAACCATGCTATTCATCGGTCTAAGTTGGCAGGGTTTGGTCTCTCTGGTGTCCTCTTTTCTTGGTTCTCCCCCTACATTTGTGATCGCTCTTGTGTTGTGATTGTCAACTCTTCCTCTTCTACACCCTTTTTTCCTACCTCAGGAGTTCCACAAGGATCTATTCTTGGTCCTTTATTGTTCCTTTTGTTTGTTAACGATCTTCCTTCCCTCTTTAACTCACCCTGTCTTTTGTACGCTGATGATCTCAAAATTTTCAGAGTGATAGAATGCGCTAGTGACTGTTCGTTATTACAGAAAGATTTGGGTACTTTGGCTACCTGGTGCGCAGCGAATTCTCTCACTTTGAATGTTTCGAAATGTCATCAAATGTCTTTCACCCACAACACATCCCCACTTCTCTTCTCCTACTCTGTCGTCGGCTCCCCCCTCAATGTTGTGACTAGCTTCAAGGACCTTGGCGTGATTTTCGATTCCAAGCTGAAGTTTGATTTACATACTTTACACGTCACTGCCAAGGCTTCTCGTTTGTCCGGCTTCATCATTAGATCCTCTAAACGTTTTGTTAATCTTTCCACTCCTCTATATCTGTTTTTTTTCCTTCGTTCGTAGTGTTCTTGAATACTGTTGCCAAATTTGGTGTCCACATTACGCATACTTGATTGCTGCGGTTGAATCCGTGCAACGCAGATTCACCCGCTCATTGTTCTATAAGTTCAATATTCCGTATTGCGATTACAGTATGCGTCTCTCCATCCTTCAAATTCCTTCCCTTGAGTCACGTAGAGTGTTCCATGACGAGTGCCTCCTCTTTAAACTTTTCAACGGCTGTATATTGGTGGACCCTAGCATTCACCTTTCTGTTAGAGATTCGGGCCGTCTTAATAGAACAGTTTTCAAATTTAATGTTCCATTTGCCCGTACCGACACCTATTTCTTTTCTCCCCTTTTGCGTTTGCCTCGTCAGCATAATAATCTTAACCCTGGTCCTCTGCCTCGATCGTTAGCTATGTTTAAAAATATTCTAAAAACTAACGTTCTTTCAGGCACGTGAAATATGTCACGATTTAGTTTTTTGTTGTATCTTTTTTTTCGGTCGATTTTCCTTTGATTACTTTTCCTTTCTGAATTTCATTTGATTTTAATTATTTTTTTTTTTAATTTAATTTTTCTCTTTTTAACTCTCATATTATTGTGACTTTTTTCTTTTTATATATTTTTTTTCTTTTTTTTCTCTATTTTTGTTATGTCTAATCTATAATTGGATTTGTTCTGTTGATTTGGACATTAATAAATTAATAAATAAATAAATAAATAATAAATAAATAAATAAATAAATAAATAAATAAAATTACAGCGAATGAGCCGGCCCGATCGTCAACAAATACCAGCTCCAATACCACTTCCTCTTCAGGCAGTCAATGCTTATTTGCCAACTCCTCTCGAGCTTTCGGAATTAGAAAGTCAGCGTTCAAAATTCTGAGGATGTTTAGAAACGTCACCGAGAGACGAAATCCTCAGTCTGTTTAGATGTAGGACATGGATTCCCTGCTTTCATTCTTATCCTGAAGTCTTGGAACCCATTAGGCTCTTCAAACCTGATCTGGCGGAGTATTGGGATGAGAGCGAAATTGAGGAGCCTTCATTTTATATGTGGAGATGGTACCGCTTTTAGAAGCCCGCAAGGACATTATTAAATATGCGTTGGAGAAATTGTTCCTGTTTGCTTAGAGGAGTGAGAGGACTAAGGATCGAAGGATTTTGGGTTTGCCAAACACAGCCCAATCTCTGCCTGCCATACACAGCCCAAAGCAAGAGACTTTGAGAGTAGAGCATTCATCTGGCAAGAAGTGTATTACTCTTTCTGTGGGTGCATCTGAGTTGGCTTCAGATGATGAGTACCTCTCGACCGATGGGATCAGTGTCGAGACTACCTATGATTTGGCGGCTTCCTAGATCTCCTAAATCTGGAAACAAAGGAGGGAAACGAGGCAGCCTTAGCGTTCGTAGGGGATCTGGTCTTGACTCTGATTGGTATTGCTGGAGGTATTTCAAATTAACCTCCACCATTCTAAAGCCACAGCATCTGCCTGGCTTCTCCGCCGGTTGGAAGGAGGTCTATGACATTATCTTAGTCAGCGAGCGATATGGGATGATTGGAAGGTCATATAGAGAGTTCATTCTCTGCCCACAGGAACATATCTTTTAATGTGGGCGGCCGAAGCTCTACAGAGTAGGTAGTATTCCTTTATAGGGAAAAAATGGACTGAACAAAGTGGTAGCCCCTAGTCCGATTTTCACTGGAACTTTCTCTGCGGAGCATCGAACGTTGTTAGAATCTGCGTTTAACACTCTTGTTAGCACTTTCAACTCAGAAAGTGTAGAAAAGAGTGCGGAAAAGAATTTAATAACGCTGAAAGATCTAATGACTAGTCAATGTATATATGGAAACTCCAAGTTTTCCAATATGCTCAACATCAGAACCCTGACGGCAGCTGGACTGACTCCATCATCGGTATCCTAAATTTCCTTATTGGCTTACATTTTCCAGAGTATCACCGTTCTCAAGTAAGGCATGTTTTGTACGTTTAATCTAAGGTTTATCACCCGACACGTCTTAGCTGAGTTTTGCCGAAAGGTTCAGAAAAGGATCATGGGTTACCATATCAAAACGGTCTGCTGCGATAGTGAAGGCACTCGTAGGATTGGTTGTTGTTTAAATGCGGCTGATAGTTTTTATTGAATAGCTCCTCAAGAACAGAGTGGTATCCTCCTTGCTGCGGAATGCTCACTTGCGATGAGAGATCAACAAGGACACATCTCAAGGTAGAGTTCTCTCTCCTTTATTGTGAAGCATTACGGTAAATACTCTTCTCCGGAGGCTAGACTTTGCCGGCTACAAAGTAGTTGCTTATACGGACGTCATAGCCATAGCAGCGACAGGAAAGTATCCATCTACAGTTTCGGAGGGGCAAAAATTCCCATATTGGAACCGAAAATTCGGCTTCAATGTGAACTCCAGCAAAACAGGGCTAGTACTATTTATAAGAAACTACAAAGTTCATCGATTCGACAAATCGAAATTAAACGGAGTCTCTCTCTTGACCTGAGCCCAAGGTCATATATTTGGAACTGATTCTTGTTGAAGCTCCAATGGAAACAAAGCAGAAAGATCACGGAAGTCTTTTGGTGCACTTTGCTTTGGCACAAGAGCCATAGGGACGAGTTGAGGTTTGCAGCCTCACATTGTGGCCTGGCTCTATCCCACTAAGATTGAGCCGATACTACAGTATGAGGTTGTGATATCTAAGGTCGCCTACCAACGAGTGCTTTAAAAGATGCGAAAGTCGCCTACACTTTTGGTGACAGAAGCCCTCCGAATCACCATTACTCAGGTGCTTTTCTTGCTGCGTCATTGGTTGCCATCAATCTAATAATCTTGCTGTAAGCTAATCTGGCTGCTATAGGACTGTACTACATCTCGACATGGGGTAGAACTGAGCTTGACCAAGCTAGAATCTTTTTTGATGGAGTTCTCGCACCAGCGAACGTCAACAGAGTTAACCGAAAATAAAAAAATGCCATCCAATCTCAGAAGGGCTAAAAAATATCCTCACTGTTTTTGGCACAGGCCTACTTTTTTGCACATTAATATTAATACGCACTGCTGAGATAATCGTACTGAATTATATATATATATATATATATATATATATATATATATATATATATATATATATATATATATATATATATATATATATATATATATATATATATATATATATATGTGTATATATATATATATATATATGTGTGTATATATATATATATATATATATATATATATATATATATATATATATATATATATATATATATATATATATATATATATATATATATATATATATATATATAAGCTGGAACTTTAACATTAAGAGGGAAACATTGAATTGGTGTATTGCTTTTTAGTTAGCTAATGTTTAACTTCAGACTTCCATCCAATTCGAAGAGTATTCATTCTTCCATATGTAAAGAAGAGCTCCAACTGAGCTTAAGAATCTTCTTCTGAAAGGATTATATGCTTCACGTATTTACTTAAAGCTAGTATATCAAATTTTTAACGGTCGCCTAATTAGTACCCACACTAACAATTCAAACAAAGTCTACCAAATACCACCGAAAAAACACACACAATTTTTTGTATCCGGAATTGAAAATTCGCAACACGAATCCCTTCTGACGGCAGCCCGAACATGAAGCGCAAGGAACAAAACAAACACTTAATTTCAGCCAGCAAGATCAATGAACTCTCTATAGTCGTACAATCGCGCCACTCGAATTCGCAGACTGGGTACAAACTACCACCCGAGCGACGTACAGGGAGCATCGAATTGCTTAGGGTCTCCTCGATTCGGTTTGTTCGGCGGCGAAACCAGAGTACACACCCTTCACTACACTGGGCCAGGCAGGCAGCCAGCAGCAGCAGCAGAGAACATCTTGGCCCCGACGGGACGCATTGCTTCCTTGAAACTGTGATATGGCTGGCTGGCCGGTTGGCTCGTCGCCTGGCTGGAGTGGAGAAATGCAAGGGAATCAACACAACACAGGCAATGGCAACAGCATCTACGAGAACCTGAGCTCGGGAGCATGAAACACGAAAACAGGGATACACTCACTGCAATCTGCACAGGGTCGATTGTGTGATGTGTAGTGTGTCTGATGTCTGGCAACATACAGCTGGAATAGGGCAAGGCAAAAGAGCATTAACCCTTTCAGACACGAAGGAACAATTTCATGCGGCGCGACGTACACCTTGTTTTGTTTTGTAATCTTCCTTTATTCCGTTTTTTTCCGCACACTCGATGCACTCGATTCGAAAAGTTCCCTTCGAGACGGACTGCGCTAATGCTATATATTACTTGAAGGATGTAGCACTTAGGACAGCGTAACGTCGACTTGGTGCTAAATACGATAGTGTCGGGTCAATTTCAGATTCCGTGAGCAAAAGCACTATTCGCAACCACTTGAGCTGGGCAAACGACCCTTCGAATATACATACATGCGAATGCGATTGATTGCAGTCTCGCGATAAGGGAAACATTAATTTTTTTGGCAAAGCAATATTATTAGACCAATTTATGATGCATGGTGTGTGTCGTAGTGGGGTTCCATTGCATTTACTTTCCTGTGGAACTAAAATGAGGGAAGAATTGAAAATATGTCGGAACGAAGGAGTTGCATCGTTTTTAAGCTACTGAGTACATTTTTTGACAGGTTGTGGTGTGAACTACCAGCTTTAGACATGAATGTTAATTTTTACGAAAAACTGTTGAAACGTAAACAGTAAAATTACTTGGATTTTTTTTAAGTATCCAGGGCAAAAAAAAGGTTGAGGTATTTATACAATCAATAAACCAGCTTTAAATCTAAAATTATTTACTCACTGTCTGATTTGGTTTATTCTCTGAATTCAGAAGAGAACGTACCTGAAACGAAAAAGAATAAGATTATATTAGTTCATCAATGTATTGAATGAAAGCTTAATAATTAGTGCGAAACAATTTTGACTTCTTCAAATTACAATTAAAATTGTTTTTAATTCTTTTGACTTTAATTTTTCTAATTTTTATCTGCAATATAATAATCATATTTATTTGAATTCGAAACTGTAATGCAAGTATAATTATCGTTAGCATAATTAAGCAGTTTAAGCAGTAAAATTGAGTAGGGTTGTTCAATGGAGAACTTTACAAATCTAATTCTTTTCATGGCTTTCGAATATTTGAGGACTTGCCATATTTTCATTTTTCAACATGATCACGATAACTTTCCTTCACCTATTGATTCATTGATTTAGTTCAATTCTACTTCGACTTTTGACGAACCTACATTACACTGTTAGTTGTGATGTGATGTCAGTTTGATAGTTGGCAAATTTATAGTGCTGGGCAAAATGGCTTTTTGAAGTGAGCCAGCTCCGTAAAACTCACCCATTTTAAAGAGTTGCTCTTTGAGAGCCACTCAAAAGAGCCACTTCAAGCAACTTTTTTATGGTTGCAAAAGTATAAAGTAAATTGCTATTTTTTTGTTGTGTTAATAATAATAATAAGCTTAAATCTAATATAACATAACATTACTTTAAAAATATAATATAACATATAATATAAATTTAAAAATAAACCTTAAATTAAAAACAATCGGATTAAAAAAAATCATATCTGAAAATCTTTCCATACTATTAATTATTGTTTAAAAATAGCACTTATGTTTTTCGTTTTGGCGATAAATAAGATCTCTTTTCAGTGAGCAAATACCCACTTTTTGAAAATACTCGTTCGCAGGGGACTGAAGTGGCCACTTTAGCCAATCGTTGCTTCACTATCTCAAAATTCTGGGATATATATATCTTTCTTTTCCTTCCACCATTTGAGAGGGTCAGCAGTTCTGGGTATATTTACATCTAGTATATACTTATCCATTTCGTTAATGCCTGCAGCTACATAGCTTTGCTGGCTTACACTTTTGACTTTGTCATCAAATTTTCGCCATAACAAATTTTGCGTTCATTGTGCTGTAGGTACCGAAATTAGATGTATGCAAACAAGTTTGTACGTGGATTCATTTTGAAATGCTAGTTTTTTAAATGGTGGATCTAAAAGAACGCTCTCTAGGCAAAACATATTTTGTTTATATAATTTAAATCTGTTTGAAAGTTATATTTGGATCACATTTAAAAAACTGCGTACATCAGCAGTTCAGACAGAGTTCTGAAATGTAGCTTCTAATCGTTCTTCTAATAGTATATATTTTCGAAATCGATACCGTTTTCTCACTGCTTATTTCTAGAGTAGCCTCATTATTTATATATCAGAGACTTTTTTCATAATATTCCATTCATCAGAAGAAGGATTTGGTAGATTTTAGTTCAGGACACCTAAGGTGGCTAATAATAGCTCTTTTGCTTCTTCTTCTAACAACATCAAGCTTCAAGGGGTTACCCCCACTTCATGAATTTTTTTTAAGAAAACTACGAAATTTTTTTAAACGACTACTATGTTATTTTAAAGTACATACATTTAGCACCATTCAGTAATTTTTTTATTGAAAAATATTCCATCGTTAAATTACAACTGGCCGTTAACACAAATGGTATTTTAATTTTCACTTTTTGCGGTGACCAACATTATGTCGAACTGGATCATCTGAAGCAAAAAATAGCGATGGATTTAGTTAAATAACAGTATAAACTAGTGTTTGATCGAAGGATTTAAAACAATATCCATTTTTTACAAAATGGCGGACAGTCAAAGTTAATGGTTCGATTTTCACTTAGAAAAACGGTCGTCTTTTTGCTATAAAACGGCCATTTTTTATCAAAAAGAAAAACCGAACGACCAAACACTACATTTTTATGTATTGAATAAACCTGTCAAGTCTCAAAAAGATCGGCTCGGTAGTTTTTGAGTAATTTTGATCACCGACTTCAAAAATGTCATTTCGAGAAAAACGCGTTTATAAGTATAAGTAACGGTTGTTTAAGTAACAGTTTCTTCTCTTTTAACGCTCATATCTCGGTCAATTATGTTCGAATCGACTTGAAATTTGAAGGACGTATTCTCAGATAGTTATACTTAAAAAAATGCAACAAAAAAAAAGTAAAATTTCAAAGTTACAAGCGGGGGTAACCACTTAATTTAAGCTCTACGCATTCCATTTGCCTCTGTGTTTGTTGTAATTTTGTCGTTGCGTGTGAGTTTCTTTTGAAGTAAGTAATAATTGCTCGTATTTTCGAAAGAGTGACCTCTAGCTGCAAAAATGCCTTCTGAACTATGAGATTGAGTGTGTGAGCAACACACAAAATATGTTCCCAATCGCATAAGCGAACAGCGGCGACTATATTGTGCGCATTATCTGTCACAACTAGTGCTACTTTTTCTAAAATACCCCATTGCTGAAGTACTTTTTTCAGTTCAGATGACAAATTATAAGGTGTATGTTGGTGATTGAAGTCAAAACAGTCCAAAAGATGTGATTTCAGTTCACAATTTATATCCACACAATGAACTGTCACTGCCATAAAACTTTGGTTATTAGTCGAAGTCCACCCGTCAGTAGTGACTGTCATATCTTACCTCCCGCGGTCTCCTAAATTTTACACCCTCGGTAGGGTTGGATACACCTTCGTGGCAACCTGCAGTCACGAGGAAGACCTCAGCACAGTCGGAGAAGCCAACTGGCGGACCAAAGAGGATCTCAACCTTTTCGTTTTAGTGCTACTTTAAGTTTTGCCGGACGGTTTTCCGTCAGATTTCATTTTGCCGTATCTTCGAAACTAGGCCGCTTTTTCACAGACTTATATGGAAACTTCGCCCGAAACAACTCAGAGAGGTCCTCAAATTCATGCTAGACCAAAAGAAATAATTTTGGAAAAAATGAACGTTTTTGCCCATTTTCCCTTATCAAAAGTTTATTTCGCCCTTCAAATACCAATATTGTACTCCCCGACCACTTTCAATCATCAAAAGCGCCGTAAAGGCAGTTTTTGCAAAACTATGACCAAAAAATCCCTTACTTCACTACAAAACCGAAATATTTGGTATCGCAGCAATAGGTCTTGGCCCGTTATGTCCCAAACCACTCTAACCCAGAATTGGCCGATTTTGTCCGATTTCAGCAACTTTTGCCCTAAAAACTTTTTGAATATTTGAATAAAATACTTGCAACTATGAAAATCTTATATAAACTCACAGTCTCTTTAAACTTTCTACTCATTATGAGGCTTTTTTCTAATTTTCTATTTGCCAATACATTCAGCATAATCTTCCAAAAAACCAAATTTACCTATGAAATGCACCGCCTAGTAAACAACATTTGGCAAATAAAATATTCGTGAGCTAGAGCAAAATATGTGCACGTAAACGCATACTGTGTGCTCACAAAATGTCGCCATCACTAACCGCACACGATCAGTATTCATCATTCGCACAGTTCTTATCATTCGCACAGTACCATCATTCACATAGTACTTATCATTCACTTTTTATTCGCACTGGCTCCATGCTTTCATTCATTCTTCATTCGCACAGTGCTGGCTCCGTGATTTCAATCATTCTTCATTCAACGGAGCTGGCTCTTTTCACTGTGCAATACGATAGTCGTATACATATGTTCGTGTTCCGACGTTAGAATAAGCCTAGATTTCGCTTCAACTACACACGGTAGTCTAATGAAGTATTGTCGTGTGTCTATGCATAAGCTCTATTTGGTCGGGTAGTTGCTTGAGTGGCTCCGCAATATCGCTATTGCCACTAAAGTGAAGGTATGAAGTGTGCGAAGCTATTCTAAATGATGGCTCACATAGCTCTTTCAAAAGAGTTGCTCTTTTTTCTGAAGAGCTGGTTCACACAGCTCCTTCAAAAGAGTTGCTCTTTTTAATTAGCTCGCTCCTGAGCGGCTCATCACTACAAATTTGTCAATTTGAAACGTCAGCCATCAGATAGATATTATCCATTGCTCAATTATATACTCCTTTCCTTTCTCTTTTCAGGATTTTCAGCAACATGTGATGGGAAACATTCGCTTAAAATATACTTGTAAATGCTGGAAGATATGCGTCAATAATTTTCATCCGTTGACACTAGCTAATAAATATTTGCAAGTAAATAAAAGTTAAACTACTTAGATTTTCAACGTGCACGCGTAAAAAATGCAAATTTATTCTTGCATATTAAATACGACTGACAGCAAGAATGGAAATTAATTGTTCGGATTTGAACTACTTAAAAACATTTGCCATCACGTATTTGGATCAATCGATCTCGGTCAAAATAATACTTCCAAAAAAAAATCCCCAAAAACACTACTCTACGTCAATCGACCAACGGTAAAAGTTAGCTTAGAAAGAATCGCAAGAGGACAAAGCACTTGTATTCACACTCGTAAGCACATATTTACGAAACATGGTTTTTATGCGCATTTGTAGTTCAATAATTGAACACGTTTTTTTAATTCATTTTGTGACAACAACAAAATACCTATTAAATTTATTCATACGACGTTCAGTGTCGTTATGTTCTGCGTCAGAAGCAATGCGTTACTTATTTAAATTTCTTGATTTGTAGTATCCAATCTGACAAGATTAATGATTATGTGGTTAAGGTGTTTCAAATAATCGCAAAACAACATCAAACTGTTTGAACTACATCATCACAAATATATTCGAAATGCGCATGAAAGACGGTTGTAATATTTTCACGGAAGATCAACGTTTCGGTCAAGTTTCATTTTCACTCGAAACATGGATGGAAGCAGAAAAATGCCAATCCTCTTTGCTCGATTGTAGTGGGCGCAGCGAAGCTACTAACTTGCGTCGAGGTGATCTGTATGTAAAGCGGTCGAAATTCCTTATGGAAAGTAGCAAGATCATTTCGATCCAAATGGACGACTGACGAGAGTCCAGTCATTGGACGGACAAGTAACTCCAAGTTATTCGACGATGTTGTTGATGACGGCATTCTTTGAACGAAAACATAACTGTCGAGGAATGCGTGGAATTCGTTTCTAGCACCTCATCAATATTCTATTTTATATGAATAATATTCAAATTGCGATTTTTGATAAAACCGACGCCGCCGCTGTTGCTGGATCGTTTGAAATAAGATACGTCAAGTTAAAATGTGCTCTTTACTATGGGGCTGAATTTGACAGTGTTGGATGGTGAAGATTTGACAGCATGATTGGCTGATGGTATTTTATTTAATTTTTTTTATTTAAATTAAGGGAAATATTGGGGTTTCAATAATTATTACTGAGACTAAATAGCTTTTAAAATACTTATTTACAAAAATAGTACAGCTGCTATATTTTAAGCTTTTATTATTAATTACATTTTAAGTTAGGGTAGAAGTGTACTATTAATATGAAATATTTAAAAAAATAGTTCAAGTAAAAAGAATGAACACTGGAATCTATCATGCATGGTTTGTTATGAGGGCTCAGCTGGATACTCTTTGAGATGTCTTTGAAGGAGGATCAAGAACGAAGAGACGACAAGAGTAAAAATGTCAAGCTGATAACGAGAGATAATAAGAATGGAGACGAGAGTGAAACACTAAAGATGACCAGAGAGACGATTAAAGACGACCAGAGTGAAGAGATTAGGAGAGACGCCAAAGTGGAGAATCCTGAAAAGTGAAAATGGAGAGAGAAAGGCAAGAGTGAGAAGAGACTAGGAAAGGCAAGAGAGAAGAAGAGAATAGGAAAGTATAGAGAACAGAGTAGGAAAGCATAGAGAGAAGAGGAGAGTAAGAAAGCATAGAGAGAAGACGAGAGTAAGAAAGCATAGAGAGAAGACGAGAGTAAGAAAGCATAGAGAGAAGAGGAGAGTAGGAAAGCACGGAGAGAAGATTAGGAAAGCATAGACCGAAGCGGAGAATAGGAAAGACAGGTGTGAAGCGGAGGGAGAACAAAAGTAAAAAGGAAAGAAGTAAAAAGTAAAGGGGAAAGACGTAAAAAGTGAAGAGGAAAGAAGTAAAAAGTAAAGGCGAAACAAGTAAAAAGTGAAGGAACAAGAAGGAAAAAGTGAACGAGCAAGAAAGAAAAAGTTAAGAGGAAAGTAGAAAAAAGTTAAGAAGAAGAAGAAAAAGTGAAGAAGAAAAAGTGAAAAAAAGAAAAAGTGAAGAAGAAGAAGAAGAAAAAGTGTAGAAGGAAAAGTGTAGAAGAAAAAGTGTAGAAGAAAAAGTGTAGAAGAAGAAGTGGAGAAGAAGAAGTGAAGAAGAAGAAAAAGTGAAGAGGAAGAAGAAAAAATTAAAAAGAAAAGGCGAAGAAGCAAGAAGAAAAAGTGAAGGAAGAAGAAAAAGTGAAGGAAGAAGAAAAAGTGAAGAGGAAAGAAAAAATGAAGAGCAAAGAAAAAATGAAAAGGAAAGAAGAAAAACAGAAGAGGAAAGAAGAGAAAAATGGAAGCAGAAAGAAGATAAAAATGGAAGAGGAAAGAATACAAAAGTGAAGAGGAAAGAATACAAAAGTGAAGAGGAAAGAAGAAAAATGTGAAGAGGAAAGAAGTGAAAAGTGAAGGGGAAAGAAGTAAAAAGTAAAAGAGGAAAGAAGTAAAGAGTAAAAGGGGAAAAAGGGGAAAGAGGTAAAAAGTGAAGGGAAAATAATAAAAATGAAGGGAAAAGAAGGAAAAAGTGAAGAAAAACGAAGGAAAAAGTGAAGAAAAACGAAGTAAAAAGTGAAGAGGAAAGAAAAAACATGTGAAAAAAGAAAAAAAATGTGAAAAAAGAAAAAAAAATGGTAAGAGGAAAAAGTAAAGAAGAAAAAGGAAGAATGTAAAGAGGAAAGAAGATACAAGTGAAGAAGAAAAAAAAAGTAAAAAAAGTGAAGAGGAAAGGAGAAGAAAAAAGTGAAGAAGTAAGAAAAAAAAGTGAAGAGGAAAGAATACGAAAGTGGAAAAGAAAAACAACAACGATCAGGAGAGTAGACAAAGACTGAAGAGAAGAAAATATTGAAAGGAGCGGATAGAAAACAAGAGAGAAGAAAAAATGAGACAAGTGAGATCTCACTTTATGCTATAAGGAACCATTGGCAGCTTTACAACAGAAAGAGCAAGAGAAGTAGATGTTATTTTATAATCAGACAAAAACACCATTGCTAATAGTCCTTCTGGAACAAACATATATTCTAGCGAGATAAATTGTCGTAAATATTCACATAACTCTTTTGTGTTGTTAAAGCTTTCACAAAACATTCGCTG
The DNA here is from genome assembly GCA_963978885.1 of Nemotelus pantherinus. Classification (NCBI taxonomy): domain Eukaryota; kingdom Metazoa; phylum Arthropoda; class Insecta; order Diptera; family Stratiomyidae; genus Nemotelus; species Nemotelus pantherinus. Next base: position 56,910,795 of record OZ022264.1, on the reverse strand, counting down.
AATCAGCTTTTTTGATAAATCTTATTTGTGGAATCTCGACCTATCACTTCATATACATAACGATCGCTATTTTCGTTTTGCATGAACTTTCTTATAAATACTAAATGTTTTGTTAAATACTAAAGATAATCATGCTTTATTTTCACAGAATTCACTATGGCTGAAGTAGTTGATCCTCTTGGAATCGGAAACTAAAATGTTATCTGTGGGTTGAGAAGAAGAATTAATTCATGTCGTGGCTAACTGTATTTGTAGACATAAAAACAGAGTGAAAAAAACGACAACAGAAGAACTGTCACTATTTCCACGCCTAGTTTAACTTTTCTCTCAATATAACTCTATCTCCTTTTAAATTATGTCGGCGATCGAACGAAATTTCTTCACCGGCCAGCGTTGAGAAATTTCCTTTGACGGTTGAGGTCACCGTCGCCTTAACGCTTGTCTGGGGAGGCCTATCTCGAGTCTTTATCATATTTGAATGGAATTGAGTGTCTATGTCGGTCCATGGTTCAAATCCAGCCATAATCACTTACTGAACTTTCAATAAATCCAGATCTGATTTAAAGAGCTCAATTTTAGGTAAGTGAGCTAATTTTGGTGCAATTTGAGTTGTGGAACTCATCATTTTACACGCATATTTTTTTGTTGTAGATGGGCTAAAATAATCTTCAAAAAATAAGTCCTCAAACCACGGACTCGTCATAGATTTTTACTTACTACAAAACTACAGGCTACGAAGTTTCGGGTCGAAATCTACTTTCGCATAACTTCAACGTGGTCTTGCTTTCTCACCTATCGTTGCCTACTTATTTCAGAAGTCACCACAGCTTGTGGGTCGGCAAAAATTGACTTGATCAAATCTGACTTGGGGGGAACTCATTTTTTTTTGAAGTGATTAACGTTGCCACGGAAACGACTAGAAACACATTCATCGGCATTTTCAGGTGCAGCAGTCTATCGTTGTTAACGATATTCAATGACTAGGCTATGTCTAAGTATTGACCCGTTTACTGCTCCTGAGATGATTAGTCTCCTCTGAAATTCTTCATCGGTGTTGAGCAGCAACAATTTGTTAGTTAGTTCTACACCATGGAATGCGGAAGCTATGCTCAACAGTCCAAAGCAAGTCTGTCTGTTTGAAAATTTCGTAACACCAGCAAAACAAACGGCATATCGCAATGAATTAATCCGGCAGTTCAGTTCTGAGTGCTCATAATTACAACTTTGAGTGCTTTGGCTGGCACTCTCGACATCACATTCTTCATCATTGACACTGTGTCGATCAGCTATCATCAGCTATCAACATCGATCCAACGATGCGCTTCACGTCCTTGAGAGCCCTAGAGCATATGCAGCGGAGTCTGTGCGCAAACGTGTACCCCTCACTCTACGGGTCCGTGTATACCTTTTCGCAAAGGGCCTGATAGTTTGAGCATTTACCCCTCTAAGTGGCTCGGGCCAACTATTTTCTTTGCTTTCCGCTGCTACCTGTCTATTACTAGCTCGCTGTGCGCACGCTATGCGTCGCAGCTCGCCAATCATATCCTTGCAACAGTACGTATGTTTTCTTCGATGGAAGGATATGCGCTGGGGCATCAACACCGCATAAGCTCTCCGGGGCGGTGCGATTTTCAATTGCTTCACGATTCGCAGTGATTCTAGCCGGTACAGACTCCCCTCCTAGCTCGCATTTCAGTTCTGTTGAACTTCGTGGCGTTCCAGCCAAACCTACTAGAGATAGAGTAGAGTCGCTATTGTCTGTTTTGCCTGCATCCCCCATCATCGTCCAATCTTTTACTAGGGCCGGAAGTTTCTTCCACCTTCTGCTCTTTTAAGACTCATTTTATCAGTATGAGGTAGGTCTTATTATGTTCAGAAACGTAAGCCATTCTGCAGATTTACTTGGAAGACTCTCATTTCCTCACTGCTGCCTTTTTGGCACCGACTGCATATTTGAAAGCCACGCATAGACTCGAACGTATGATCTGTTTGGCATTATGCATGATGCATGCCGCCAGATGGCTCAACTGATATACGAACGACTGCTGTCGGAAATCGAAAGCGAAAACGGACCAGCAATTCGGTTTTCGGAAAGGGCGATCAACTGTGGACGGTGTCAGAATGGTATCGGACATGGCAATGAACGCGAGATATAAAGGAAGCTGTTGTGCCGTGGTCACGTTAGACGTAAATAACGCTTTTAACTCCGCGAGGTGGAGCCGTATTGTAGGCGCGCTGGTCGATAATGGAGTATCAGGCTATTTGGCATCTATGATCGTCGACTACTTCAGGGAAAAAACCTTACGCTACGACTCAAACGAAGGACCAAAACTCTAACAACGGCGGGACTCCACAGGGATCTGTCCTTGGCCCCCTGCTTTGGAACGTAATGTACGACGGGATACTAAGGCTACGAGTACCCAGAAATGTGGTGGTGGTAGGTTTTGCCGACGATATTGGCATCGTGATTCCAACCCGTCGTTTCGAAGAAGTCGAAATTTACGCAAGCAAAGCAATCTGGGCGGTTAAAGCATGGCTTGGTTGCACTGGGCTTAAACTAGCTGACCATAAGACGGAAATGGTACTAATCACGAAGCGGAGGAAACTACCCTTAGGACGGATAAAAGCTGGTGACTGCATAATTCTCCCGCAGCCTGCTATAAAATACCTACGCGTAACTATCGACAGTAAACTCAGCTTCAAACCTAATCTGGTGAAAGCAAGCAGGAAGGCAACCGTTGTCGGTTCAACACTCGCTAGAATGCTACCCAATATTGACGGCCCGAAGCAAAGCTGAAGGCTACTGATCTCAAGAGTGATGGCCTCTATTCTAATGTACGCAGCACCAGTGTGGGCACCAGCGCTGCAAACAAAATCGAATCGGCGAAAAATGCAAGCAGCATACCGACTGATTGCACCTCGAACTTGCTGCGCCTTTCGAACAACGTCCTATGAGGCAACGTGTGTTATAGCCAGTATGCTGCCCATCGAAATTATTGCGGATGAAACGCTTCGATTCTATAAAAACGAAGCACGGACAGCAAGCATGCGAGAGATTCAAAGGCTAGTGTCAATGCGCTCATGGCAAAGTAACTGGGAAGAGGCGCAAAACGGGCGTTGGACGTACAAATTAATCCCCAACGTTGCGCAATGGGCTTCACGAAGCCACGGAGCTATAGCCTAACCTAATTTTTGAGCAGACATGGCAGTTGTCGTTTTTATCTGCATCGCTTTGGACACGATACCTCACCAGACTGTCCAGTCTGCAAAAATGTATGCGATGATGCGGAACACGTTATGTTCAGGTTTCCGCGCTTTGATGCATCTAGAAGTAGCCTAAAGACGGTATTAGGCACAAGGATATCAGCGGTAAATATCGTAAACTTCATGCCAAAATCCCAAAGTGTGTGATTTTAGTCGGTAAAAATCCGGCATATTCCAGGGCAGGAGCCATGAAAATGTCCATCTTCCAACAGCGAAAAAAAAAGATGGCCAAACTGACCACACTTCTAGCGGTCACCGCCCCAGTCATATGGCTATATCGCACTATTTTCAGCAAAATCTTTCCTTGATCTAGTAGTTCTGTGGGAAAACACCCTTGCGGATAGCCTCCAGGACTTCTTGACAAGTTTCACCTGGATCTGCTTGAACAACTGCAGTGTCTAGTTGCTTCTCACACTGCCCTCCTCCTTTACATTTTTTGATGCTGTCCTGCTGTGGCGCATTTATTTTTGCGGTCTGATGTTCTACAAGCGTCTACATTGGTTGTTTATGAAGTCTCCACTAAGTTCAACCCCGAGTCTCGGCAAGAATTGAAGTGGGACTACTTTACTTTTAAAACATATTTTACATGAGAAATCTTTAATGATTGCCGCTCAGAAAAGTTGACCTCATTGTTGACAAATAGACGTGAATTTCCGTTCGACTAGGAATTATTGTAGTAAAGTTATCCCACTATAAATCATTTAGGGTCTTCGGGATGGGATTTGGTAGAGACTCCATTTTCATAATCGAAATATTTACGGGTGTGAAAGATTCAGTCTCCACTTTGGCCCAATTTGACTCAGGCACCTACTATTCGTATCTGAATTCGAAAAAGGGACCCCATACGCCAGGAACCAGTGCCCCACACAAGTTTCATATAGGAATCATATCAACCGAATTTCGGTCGCGAGCCACTGAATTAGGAGTAAATTGTCAAAGATATCTAAGTTAAAAGATAAGCAAATAGCTAAGAAGCTCAGCATAATCAATACTCAGATTTAAACTAGCAGCCAAAAATGCTGGGCTCTATTGTATAGTCTTTTGCCGAAACACAAATTTAAGGTCAGAAAAATATATTTTAACCCTATGGCTTCATAGATAATATTAATTTAATTTTTGTTCTGCAATTGCTGCAGAATTATGAAGACAAAGTCATATGAAATTTTTTTTTCCAAATCCCAATATTTTTCTATTCAAACTTTTCTGTCATCAAATGTGTTTCATTTCCATCAGGTTCAATTTATATAGAAACACATATGGTAAGATCATAAAAAAAAACTTTGACGTCAGCACTGTTCTATTGAATTACACAAACACAGAAGCTTCGAATTTTCAATGTTGACCTTGTCGGAATATAAAACTAACAGCTTCGCCATTTAACCGAAACATACCTATGATTTTCGAAATGGTCATATGAAAACATCTTGTTTCTTAGTCATACTTGATACCATCATCATTGTCACGGAACTGGGAAATGTTTTTTTTTGTTGGTCAATTGAATTCACCACATACAATCAACACTAAACGGTTGCTCAATCACAACATAGTTTTAAGGATAATCCAAATGAATGATGATTAAATGTGCAGACAAAAAAATAACACACAATATCTATTCATAATTCAACAATCAAACCACGATAGAACTAATCGAAAGATTTAAATACGAAATATATTCATTTCATTTTTATGATGGATCGTAGAGTGTTGTTCATATTTTTTTTGTGTTGTTTTGTAAAATTTGAATGATTTTAACGAGCGAAAATATGATGAAGATAAATCAATTGAACGGACGGATGAATAGAGAAACGTGAATATATTTCAGAGAAAAAAAGAATAAGATGCAGCAGAGGAAAGCATTAATGTAATAACGGAAACGATTGTATCACCGCAAAGTATGACGTTTATGAGTTCGCGATGGGAATTAATTTCTAATAATGACTTTCGATGGATGCAATGTCACAATTCCGATGGGAATCGTATAGATTAGATGATGGGATTTGGGTATCTGGTTGATGGCAGATACATGGGGTCGCTTAAATAGATTTTTAAACGTCTTCAATTTAACACTGTGAAGTGTATGGGACAATCAAAGATAAATATCACTTTTTGATGAATTGGAGAAGTCGGAAGTCGAATGAATTTAAATCACTTTTTTTACTTTACGAACATTTCTTTTCTGGAAGTAATTAAATAGCCATATAACTATTATTATTACTAAAAAACACAACAACTACCAACCAACTAGCAACGAATTTTCGCACGTCATGACCATAATGAAACAATAACTGAAATTCTAGGAAACGCACTCTCTAACTCACTCTAGCCCCGAGCGTACTACTACTGGAAAAATATTGAATTGATAACAACAAGCATTATGCAAATATTAGGCACATGTGATCATCATGTTTTGTTGATTGATACTTTGTTAAATAATTTGCACAAGTCAGAAGACTGACATTCTAATTGCTTGGGAAAAGCACGACCAACTCAAGTTTTAATATTAAACCAGGCGCCAGACAGAATAGCAAGTGTGCGTAACTAATATGTAATTTTATGGAACAGTCATGTTATGGTTGCTTTTTTAGAATAATTGAATGAATGATAATAGAGTGTCGTGTGTATGAAATGAATGTGCAATTTTCACCTCTCACACCTAATTTCGAACGGATGAGATGATAATATGGTGTTGTTATGTGTCAGAAAACATTAAAATTTACATCAGATATTTAGAATGTCAAATGACGGATTCAGATAATAGATTCGAATTAATCATGCTGATTTTTCACTAAAGTTCCACCTTTCAAATTTAAATAATAATGATAATTTGTCAACAGAACCTGGGCGTTTGCTTACAGCAGCACGCATCATCATCATCATCATCACCATTCGAATCAGATCGGAACCGAATAAGGTACAAAGATTTACGCCTAATAAACACTGCGTCATCAGCTCAGTTAGCATGATGTGTAACGCATAGAAGCTTGATTTCTAAAGAATTTTTCTCGTATTCATTGACCATTTTTAGGAACCTCTTCGCATTACCTACTTCAGTTGTGGCGTGGGTATGGTGGGAAAAGCAATAATCAGCACTGCCAAATTTCACACTACTATTTTCTACGAGTATGTTGCGCGACAAGACAATATTCGCAACAACCTTCTTCGTCATAGTAATAAATAAGGCAGTGACCGCGAACAAATATGTGTACTACTCGTAATGATATCAATGAGTGGGTGGCTAGAGTTAGTTTCCAAAATTCATTTCCAGACGAAAATAGTCGAATCGCAGAAATGGTGCGATGGAGACAAAAAAAAATTCAAAGGCCGTTTCCGAGGCAAATTAATCTAAAATCGCCTACATCATAGTCATCAAGTTGAAAAATTGGCAGAATGGTATAACCGTGTAGTTAAAGCGTTGGCTGACAGTAATAAGTCTAGATAGTCCGGGGAAATCTAACATGGTGCTTCGGAAAAATTAGGGGAAAGCTGAATTTTGGTGTGAATCTTGGTACTAGCGTGTTGAACAAAATGTCAAAAGTCCCCATCGATCCGAGTCCTGCGTCGCTTTTTATACGGGATCAAAGGTCACCAAAAGTGACCTTTCCTAAATATCTCAGTAACGGTTACGTCTTCAGAAAAACAATGTATGACGAATTTGTAGCTTAGCAAATTTCCAACAAAAAAGATTATATAGCTTTTTCCTGTAACCATAACCGTTTTTGAGATATATTGATCTAAACATTTGTTACTAACAGCACCCTCATTCTCATCGGCATGTTGATATTATCCGATTTTGATTACGACTTGGCATGTTTGTGAGTTTGTTTTTCTATATTTAAGAGGCGCATAAAAAAAACATGTACACAAACTTATCTACCAGACTCCAGGGTAGGTGGAAAAGTGTGCTCCGAAAAGTTCCCCCCTCCCCCTTTGCCATAAAACGGTATCCCTGAGCATCCATCCCAAATCTTCAGAAATGAGCTCGTTGCCTACTCTTTGCCCACTGTTAAACAAGGTAGGATCACTTTTTATCCTATTAATTGCCTATTCTTGACATCGCACGACCAGCCCTACATCCACACCCTTCCCACACCCTACCCACCCCCGCAAACGAACCACCCCGAAATACCCGGTTTTTTTAGTTTTTTTTCCATACCGTCTTATCCCATGAACGATCAGGGCAAGGTCACGTAACTTCAGGTGCAAATTGGTTTCGAGACGTGTCATATCCCTTTGGCGTTATGCAACCATCACAGGATTGGTAAAAAAACTGATTATTCGGGGATAATCTGCATCGGATTGTGCTCCTATAATGTCAGGAATGAGCGTTTACAGAATTATGCCATGATATTATCTTGCTTTTTCATGCTCCTAGGCCCATGATATGTTACAAAACCTATTTCCACCTGCAATTTGGTTGTTTTGTCCTGCTTTTTCGTGGAATATCCCATAAATGATGCCGCAATATAGTTTTTTTCGGAGAAGAGAGTAGCGAACAGATGTCCCTACAAGTTTTATGGCAAAGGAGGGCGGGGGGGTGGTGGTAACTTTTCGGAGTACACTTTTCCACCTACCCTGGAGTCTGGTAGATAAGTTTGTGTACATGTTTTTTTTTATGCGCCTCTTAACCATAGAAAAACAAACTCACAAACATGCCAAGTCGTAATCAAAATCGGATAATAGCAACATGCCGATGAGAATGAGGGTGCTGTTAGTAACAAATGTTTAGATCAATATATCTCAAAAACGGTTATGGTTACAGGAAAAAGCTATATAATCTTTTTTGTTGGAAATTTGCTAAGCTACAAATCCGTCATACATTGTTTTTCTGAAGACGTAACCGTTACTGAGATATTTAGCAAAGGTCACTTTTGGTGACCTTTGACCCCGTATAAAAAGCGACGCAGCACTCGGATCGATGGGGACTTTTGACATTTTGTTCAACACGCCAATACCAAGGTTCATACCAAAATTCAGCCTTCCCCTAATTTTTCCGAAGTTTCGCCTTTTTTATGTCGGATTTCACTGGGCTATAGAAAAGTTGGCTGTTTTCGTAAGTAAGAAAATTGAGTGTTTGTAGAGTTTAGGTAACTGGTCATGACTTAATTTTTTGCAGTAACGCGAGTTGGATTTAAATGCTTAAGATAAAATTTTAGATTGGCCACTATGCGAAATAGATTGAACAGTAACAAAAGGTTTCAGTTTTGAAAGCATTTTATCTGTATTCTCTTTGCTTTTACAAAGCAAGGCATTGTCAGGAATAACAACTGTATCGAATATATTCATTATATTTGATGGTGAGATGAGCACTCAAAAGACACTAAGCGGAGTTTTTTTGCATCTCTTTCGAGTCGACAGCCCAAATCGGGCCTTGGCCTCCAGTAACGTCCGCCTCCAATCGTCTCGATCCGGCACCCTGATTCTCCAATTATTGAACCCCAGTATTGACCTGCAGTCTGTGTCTACCGTGTCTTCGCAACGTTTCCTTGGCTTACCAGCTGGACACTTCCCTTGTGCTCTACCTTTCAACGTTCTTTTAGGTAGTCTATTGGCCTCCATCCTGTCGACGTGGGCGGCCCATTGTAATTTTCGTAATTTAATGCATGTGGATACAGGTGGGTCGTTATATATATGGTACAACTCATTGTTGTATCGCATTCTCCACTCTGTCCCTTCTTGTATGGGGCCGAAAATTCGTCGTAGCACTTTGCGCTCGAATACGTCCAGAGCCTTTTCGGAGTCCGTAGTCAAAGTCCAGGCTTCGCTTCCATAGAGAAGCACAGGTTTAATGAGTGTTTTGGATATGCGAAGCTTATTATTCCTGTGCACGTTCGTAGACTTGATTATGGGGAGTTTGGAATAGTACGCCTTGTTTGCTGCATTTATTCGTCGTAAAATTTCGTTCTTTTCACTGCCTGAATTGTCAAGGTGGACTCCTAAGTAGATGAAGTTATCTACATTCTCGATGTTGTAGTCTCCTAAGGTCAAGTTTTGTCTGATTGGCGCCATTTTTCTTGTCTGGGTCATTAGTTTGGTTTTATCTTCGTTGACTCGTAGATTTATTTTCTTAGCTTCTGACTCCAAACTTAGGAAAGCTTCCTTTGCTTCTGGTATGGTCCGTGCCATAATGTTGACGTCATCGGCGAATGCTACTATTTGCGTGGACTTGAACAGTAGTGTGCCTGTTGTATCAGCTGGTATTTTTCTGATGACGTGTTCCAGAGCAAGGTTGAATAGCATCGAGACAAGTCCATCTCCTTGCTTTAAGCCTGAGTTAGTGTGGAAGCTGTTGGTTAGGTCGCTGTTGACTTTGACCTGAGATTCGGCGTTCATCATTGTCACCTTGGTCATGCGGACGAGTTTTGTTGGAATTCGCAAGTCAAGCATGATTCGGTAAAGTATATTTCTGTCTACACTATCATATGCTTCCTTGAAATCTACGAAGACCTGATGCACGTCGATATTATACTCCCAGCATTTTTCAAGCACCTGTTTGACTGAGAATATTTGATCTATCGTAGATCTTCCGGACCTGAAGCCACCTTGATACTCTCCTATGATGTTATCATAGAAGGGCTTCATTTTGCGTTCAATAATTTTGGACAACACTTTATAGGACGAGCATAATAAAGCGATGCCTCTGTAGTTTTCGTTTGAGTAAAAGCTCCTGGCGGTTTCGCTTGTAGTAATTATTTGTAACTGTTGGTGCGGTCACAATTTGTAGCGATTTTACCTACCAATGAACCTTCACAGACTGACGGTTTGATGTTTAAACCTAAATTTTGGTGCGATTGCTATGAACTGTTTCGCCACAAATCCGGGCGTTTTCTTCAAATTGCTGCACATAAACGACTTAGAACTTCCAAGTAGTTCTGTTGCAAATGACTTGACTCTGCCGAGGCGTCGTCAGTGCAGCATTTTAAATATAAGAGATCATCCTAATGTTTGCCCAGTGTACCTTTTCCCAGCCGGCTAGATCAGTTGGTCGTGAGCGATTGGGCGGATGATTTACTCCATGCTACGGCACGCCTAAAACCTAACATTACAATACACGAAAAAATACAATACACGAAAATAAACACAGGGTTGAACAGGTATTTTACCAAAGCACTGACGCAACATATCACTACAGCATCACAACAGTCGTGGGGATGACCTAGACCCTGAGATCTCATCCAGTTGTTTCGGGAACGCCAAATGTCAAGAATATATTCTCTTTCACCGTCAACTTCGTTGTTGCTTTCGGTAGAACCTTGATCTATACAAATTTGGTATAATGATCGAGTACTACCAGCAACTGAGTATTTCCGAACTTTGAGTGAGGATATGGGCCTAAAAAGTCAATAAACTAACGCTGCATTGGCCGATCAGTAATTCGAGCATTACCCATAGGTGCTCTCAATACAGTATTCGTGGCTTTAACTTGATTGCATGTAGAGCAATTATTATCATAACTGGCCACATATTGACCTAGTCGTGGCCAGTAATAATAACGTCGGAAAACTTCCAGAGTTTTTCAAGTAACCCAATGTGATCCTACGTGCTAGCAGTGCTTGCCTAACTTCTTCAGGCACCCACGCCTTTGCTCATGGAATATCTAAGTCAAAACCTCCATTCGATCCTTTACACCACCCCGTTCGTCACGTACATATTTTCAAACTGGACGGGATGTTTGTTGTTCGTGTAATCAAGATCTTTGAAGGCCTTTGTTGGAATATTTCCCAGCAACTAGTGATGCTCAGGAAGACAAATCACAGCAGAATTCAGTTCATCCCCCGAAGCGCAAGCGCTCGAAAGAGCATCAGGAGCGACATTCTGAGATCCTATCCGATTTTCGGTGTTAAAATTGTAGTTTGGCAATTTTAGGCTTCACCGCACTAGTCTACGGGACAAGTCTCTCTGACCCATCAGCCACTTCAAGTTCACATGGTCAGTGATGACGGTAAATGGCAACCCCACGATATATCGTTTTACGCTTTGCAACGCAGCTTAGCATTCCAGTTCAGTCACGCTATAGTTGCGTTGCAGAGCGTTCAACTTTAAAGACATATGTAAATGCGACAGAGTGCTCTCCACCATCATCGTCCTTTTGATAGAAAACACTAAGTGCCGAGAGAAGTCCGGGTTGACCAGCACCGGTGCAGACACTAAAAACTGTTTCGTTTGATTGAAAACATTTTTGTCCACACGAACTTGCATTTTCCTTTCAGCAGATCTGTGAGTGGAAATGTCATTGCCGCGTATTTTGAGATAAATTGCATTGCACGCATGACCATAATAAACTGCCACCGTTGAAATCGAAGAGCACAATGAGCAAAACCTTAACATTCGATCGAACTTGGCGACCTTTTTTGGCCTTGGCTCTTCAGGAATCTTAAATGGGGACGATTTGATACTAGTTTCGTCACCAGCAACTTTATTCAGCTTGAGCAATCTTAATTCGGTGCTGTGTTTTTGTTGAAATTTAACAATATTGGAACCGGAAAACAACCGATAAAACTGCTTGGCATGAGTTAAATGATATCATAACATCATCAGCAACTTCTCTGATAATTATTCGGCGATGGTCCATAATCATTTCTTTCACTTTCTGTACTTTTCTGTATCAATTGTAAACGCTTCTTTCATGCGCAGAAGATTCGCCAAAAGTAACATTCAACATTTTCAATGCGGTGCTGCACTTTATTCCATTCTTAAAGCAAAATCTAATCCAAAATTTTGAAGCAATTTTAAGAATCAAACATTCTGCTTTCAAATGGATGACGTAAATCTTATAGTAACTAGTACCCCTAAATTGTTAAATTCCTAACCTAACCCTGACTGAGGCCATTTTTGTCCCCGCAATTTTTTCGACGGGCTGAAGTTAATAGTGCACATACGCTTTGAATCCATTTTTGTAAAGATCAGAAAACTTTGTTTCGCTCCATTTCTGTACAATATTGCCCGTGTCCGCTGAAGTCTTTCATCGATTATTGGACCCTTTACCATTATGCCTTGTTTAGTGGTCATCTGCATTTTGGCGAACAAGAGGGAGAGGTTGGAGAAATTTGTATTGGAAAATATGAAAATGCTGACAAAATGTATAAGCAGAACAAAGACGGTATGCCAAAAAAATGACGAACTACTAAAAAAATATCAAGACAAAGGAAACAGCGATACCAAACAAAAGTAAAAGAAATTAAGCTTCATCTCTCTGAAAGATAATTAATTCGTCTTACATTAGAGAGAATCAAGCAGAAACTCACAAACAAAATCTGTCAAACCTGAAATCATAGGCTATGTTCCCCTACCTTTTCCTCCCTCAATACCAAAATTACATAACAACAATAAGAAAGCTTCAAAAATACCCAAAAATCAAAATAAAGAAACACATTCACCTATATCTACACAATCATATGTACGACCACCTACCCGAAAAATGCTACAACCAGAACGCCAGAATAAATCGATCCAATATAACAGTCAGAACCGCGTGCAGAAAAATCTAAAACTGCTCCGATCATGGATAACGCTGGGCTTATGCTCATACTTTAGAAAATTTATTAAAAATTTCTCTATCGTCAGTAAACCCTTGTATGAACTCTTTAAGTCGAACCAAGAATATATATTTCAGGAAAAAATTGATTGAGACACCCGTCTTAGGAATCTTTTCACCGACGGACTACACGGAATTGTACTGCGATGCAAGTTCTTTAGGGTTTGGAGCGATTCTGATGCAGCGAAAAGAAGATGGGTTTATGCATCCTATTTATTACTTTTCAAAGCGAACTTCCGATTTTGAATCTCGTTACCATAGCTATGAGCTAGAGACTTTGGCCATAGTCTACGCTTTGAGACGGTTTAGAATTTATTTACATGGTTTGAAATTTAAAATCATTACAGATTGTAATGCACTAACACTTACACTGAAAAAAAAGATTAATAAATTCTAGAATTAATAGGTGGGTTTTAGAGCTCTCTGATTACGACTACGAAATAGAGCATCGTGTAGGTAGCAGAATGCAACACGTTGACGCTTTAAGTCGCTGTCACAACATTCTAGTATTAAAAGAATGCTCGTTTGAGCAGCAATTAGCTATATGTCAGTCCGAGGACCCTGAAATAAGGAAGCTGAAGGATTAGGTTAGAAAAGAAGAAAGTCCTTTTTACGAAATCTGAGAAGATATGCTTTATCGGAAAACACCCAAAACTGGTAAATTATTATTTTATGTTCCGGAGGGCATGCGAATCCATATATTAAGAAATGCTCACGATTTACATTAGCACGTTGGGGTAAATAAAGTTTGTGAGGTCATTTGTCGATCTTATTGGTTTCTAAATCTAAACTTCTACCGTGATGGAATATATACAAAATTGGCCCAAATGTATAGCGTATAATGCGCCCAAAGGAAAACAAGAAGGGTTCTTGTTTCCCATTCCGAAAACTGACCAGTCATTTCATACAATTCATACTGACCATTTAGGACCATTCGAGGTGACAAAGAATAAAAATAAATGTATATTTCTTGTTATCGACGGGTTTTCAAAGTTTCTGAAACTTTATTCCACTCGTAGCACTAATTCTAATGAAGTAATACGTTGTCTGCAAAATTACTTCGATGCATATAGTACACCAACAAGAATCATATCAGATCGTGGATCTGCTTTTACTTCAGAGAAATTTGAGAAACTCGTTCGGAAACAGGGGATTTGTCATGTCCAAGTTGCGACTGGCGCACCAAAATCTAACGGTCAAGCGGAGCGCATGAATCGAAATATTGTATCTATGGTGGCGAAAACAGTTCAGCCTTGGTATGATAATTGGGATAAAGGGCTGAGTCAAGTCGAGTATAGTTCAATCAATCCAAATTAGGGAATCTGCTGCCATAAAAATCAAGAAATCACAAGACTATAATAAACGAAAATTTGATAAGAAACGTAAACCTGCAAGAAATTATAATGTTGGGGACCTTGCTATGGTTTCAAATATAGACACTACTCCGGCAGTAAATAAAAAATTAAAACCAAGATATAGAGGCCCTTAAAATAAATAAATGCCTAGGAAATGATAGGTATCTAATTAAAGACGTAGAAGGATTCCAAATTACCAATAAACAATTTTCGGGAATATTTGATGTAACTAAAATAAAACCGTACATGAATTTAAGATCTATAAGCAACCCTAATTCATTTTGATCTGCAAAAGAATGTAAAGAAAATAATTGATAAGTGGTATGGTATGAATAATTTGTGTAAATATTAATTTTAATCACTTATATATGTATATATCAATGTATTATAGTTTCAGTTTACTTAACCTATGCATAAAAAAAAAGAAAAAAAAATGTAATAGAAATGAAGAACAGAGAATAAGCTTTGACATGCATTTGTTTAATTTTAATGATGTTAATCGAGGTCGACTAAAATCAGGATGGCCGAATGTAGGACACTGTATAAAATTTGTAAGCCAGTGTATCCGAACCGGTCTAGAGGTAAGATGTCGAAGTAAGAAAGAGATCAGACGGAAAATATATGCTGAAGTGAAAGGATCGGTTCTCAAAACGAAATATATTGGTGTTTCATTAAAGCTTACTTTACTACAATGTCAAATTGTTTTTTAGAAGCTTTCTTAGTCCTGAGCACCTGTGTAAAAATTAGTAAAAAATAGCATTAAATTTCGTCTATTCTTACCACCATGAATTAACCCTACTATTACGGAGTACGATTCTAGTAGAACATATTCATGTATCATAAGCAAACATCTCTAAGGTGCTATTAGTCTACAATTCACATTTCATTGAACTGAAATTCCGAGTTGGAATGATAATTCGATCTTGTTATTATTAAGGTGGAACGAGTCGACTAAAGGTGATTGATCGAATCGCTAATAAGCATGTACACACTGCACACCGGATCGATCTCAGTCGCGACTGAACATTTCGCATGTTGAGCTAACTACCTTCTTCCTACCGACGAATGCCTTTGAACTTTTCGATTTGGTATAATGCGCTCACAGTGTGAAAAACAACACAGTTCTAGGAAAAATTAAAACATTCAAGAATTCAACGATCCCATCGATCTCGGCCTTCTACAGCTCCATTCGCATCTGAATGTCGTTGTCATGATTGCTTTGTTTATTGTTTATCGATGTCGACTAAAACGGATATTGAAAACGCTTTCTCGTTCGCATTCTCGAGCCTCCTAGCCATTTTCCAGTTCCATCCCGGTCGCGTTTCTGAATCATTCATTTGCAAGAGAATGTGACGAAAACAAGTCAAGCCAAGTAGGCAAGGGCAGTGGCCGTGTGAGCAAGCATTACAACTAAATAAGCAACCACACAAACAAGTAACAACAACAATAGTATCTAAAATTGGAAAGTTTCGCCAGTTGTAAGCAGCACCCAAGATACCGCGAACTCTGAAGAAAACACCAAGCCCATAACGATGACGACATTCCCGTGGCCTTTTATAGATTGTTTTGACATTCCACAGTTTTCTGAGTAATCATTATCATCGTTAACCGCACCAATAGTGATTTGTTGGATTAGTGCTGCGTCATAAAATGTACATTCCGTAAGATGGATGAAGTATAGGTTAGGTCTTGAATAGGCGGAAATTCCATTTCGATGAAAATGAAAACTTAAAAAAGTGATCGTGCCAAATGCTGAAGAATTGGAAAAACAAGCTGGGTAAGATATTATTCATGCACTTACAAATCAAATTCAACAGATAAACTTCAATTACAGAATTGATAGCAAAAATAAAAAAAGGGCTCACATAAAATGCAATAAAAATTATAGAGATACGAAAAATACTGCAAAATTATGACGTAAGGTTCAAATTTTAAATCATTGTAATGCCAGTGATTAGGGGGCCCAGTAGCTCTGCTCGCTAAGGCGTCAGGCCGAAAAGCGGCGTGCTACGGGGCCTGCGGGTTCGAATCCCGCCAGAGCCATGGCTGTAAGTGTGAATGCGTGTGATTGTCCATGAGGGTGGCAAATGGGCCCAAACTGGTGGTCTAATGCTGGCCGCGTTCCCGGCAGCCCTCTCCACTAACCTAACCTAACCTAATGTCAGTGATTGCAACAGTGGTGAATGAAAAACCTACCAGTGCGCACAAAAGGTAAGTTTAGCACAAAAGACTAATGATTGCTTTGAATTGGTTCAGAAACGGAAACGTAGCTGCTGGGGTCAAATTTGGCCATCCTATAGAATAATTTGAAGAGGAGACACTCATCTAGGAAAAGTTACCGTGATTCCAGAGAAGGAGGGTGAAGGAATAAAAGGCGATTACTGTAAGGACGGCAAGGAACCCGAAACTTAAAAAAACTCTACTGCATAGGGCCCGCTAGAAACACTGATTTTACAAGAACGATAAGCAATTGTGTAGATTTTGAAAACATGTTCTACCAAATGTACTTATCACAACCAATCTGCATCGAAAGTCAAGTACAACTTTGATCCAATGACTGCATTGGAAGTCATAGGATTGAAAGATTTCCAGAGTTCTAACTCGTAAGAGTTTCAAAATTTAGGCGATAAATAAACACTTGCTTTTTACTTTCATTATAGGATGCTTATCATATGAACATTTCATGGCAGCATTTCCTAGTACATAAATGATAAAAAATGTTCAGTGCTGGCAACATATTAACAGCACTGCAACCAAAAGTCAAGCATCAACACCCTTGTGCATTTTTCTCATCCATTAACTGCAACGGAAGTTACACGAATGGAAAGATTTTTGGGGTTGTGTGTGGGTTGGGGGAGACGCGCTTGGCACTTCTAAGCAATCAAACCAAAAGACTCATTGTACTCATTACTCTCGCCTACTATAGCTTCCCGGACTTCCTGACAAAATCTAGGATCACTGATAGGGGAAAAGAGGCTATCTTCTGCATACGTGACACATCCCAGCTAAAGCATTGATATGAGAGACGAGCAAACCAAGAACCTTCACAGAGGAAATGCTCCGTAGAGTCAGCCTCTTCTAGGCAGGATGAACAGAGGTCATTCTGTACAACACCTATTCGATAAATATGCCTTCCTAGGCAGTTGTGTCCAGTCAGAATGCCTGTCGTGGCTCTGCAAACTTTTCTGCTCTTGATGAGCAGGAATCCCGCAGTCGCATAGTTTGACTCTGACAGGAAGACCTTCGTGTGCCTGGCCACATTAGAAGACATCCATCTACCTTTGTGAGCATTAACTGCCCACTTTCGAAGAATGGCATGCGCAAATGCGGTCGGCACACCCAAGGCGGGTTCAGGGCCTTGTAATGGAAGCGTCGAACCTTGCTTCGCAATGACGTCAGCAATTTCATTTCCCTCAACACCACAATGCCCCAGTACGCAGATCAGATGCATTCTATTGAATCTGGCGACAGAGTTCAATCGTCCTCTGCATTTTTGGGCAATTTTCGAAGTAGTCAGGGGTCTACGCAGCGCGATTAGCGCAACTTGACTGTCACTGCAAATAGCAATACGCTTTCCCCTCCACCTTTCTTTAATTGACCAGCAGGCAGCTCTCAGGATAGCGAATATTTCTGCTTGAAAAATAGAAATATGATCTCTGAGAGAAGAGGCCCATCTGTCATTCGATGACTGCAGATAGACATCAGCTCCAGATCTAACATCTGTCTTTGAGTCGTCCGTTAAGAAGATCTCGGAGTATCCCCTCGAACAGGCAACTGGACCCTCCCAGGCACTTCTGCTCTAGAAGACTACTTCGTACCTTCTCACGAAGTCGAGGAAGGGCACTCGAAGGCATAGTGAGAATCGGGGAGATCTCACGCATCGAACCCTTAATAGAGCAGTGCCCCATATCGTCATTTTCGACCCATAGGCCAAGCTGAGTTGGTCTATGGGCAGAGCTCATCGCCACACTCTGAATTTCAATGTCAAGAGGAGGCAGATTGAGAAGAGCATCAATCAAGGGCCGCACCCGGAGTAGTGCACAATTACACAGTTCTTTGCAGCGTTGCTAGCTTTTTGCGATCATACAACAATTTCATAATAGTCCACCACAACACGGATGCGTACGTGATGATTGGCCTTATGATTGTTACGTAGATCCATATAACTATACGAGACTTTAGACCCCATGTGGTGGCAAAAGCTCTCTTGCACTGCCCGAAAGCATTTAAAGCACGAGTAAGCTTCACTTTCAAATGGTTCTTCCAGAGAAGTTTTTTGCCCAAGATTACTCAAAATATTTGACTTCATCTGAAAGTTGAACAGTTACATATTTCTTCATAATTGGAAGTACTAGTTCTTCCCGTTTTCTTTTCCTGGTGAACAAAACAAGTTTCGTCTTGCCTCGAACATCAACTGTCAATTAAATCCAATGCACGTTGTTTATTTCACATACCAGATTTAGATCATTATTGACTGTTAGTGTGTCCACGTCATCAGCATAAGCCTGCACGTGCAGTCGTTCTGGTTGCAACTCGTCTAGCACCACAAGAGCGGTGATAGGACAATTCCTTGAGGGCATCCATTTGTCGCCTCCGTTCTCGAGTAGCAGTCGGATCCAGCTTCCGCTAGCTACAATCTCTGCGTCAACATGACGTGTATCCACCTAACTAAGACGTTATCCACGCCATGAGCTTTCGCAGCTTCACATAGCTCCCCAAAGGGCACGCAGTCAAAGACCCCTCCAACATCCACAAATACCCCCATCGCATACTCATCATTTAAGATCGCTCCCTCAACTCTGGAAACCAGAGAATGAAGAACCGACTCGAATGATTTTCCTCGCTGGTACGCATGTTGCTCGCCATTCAAGGGGTTAGACTTAAGCGCTATAGTGCGTATGTACGGTTCAACAAGTCACTCCCTTAACATAACCGGATAGATGCCAACCATGCTCGGCGATTTGAAATTTTCAAAAGACATGATTGTATCCCTGACGTTTTCACTAGTAACCACAGATCTAGCTGTATACCAGCATTTCCTACTGCTGCGAAGAGCAGGAGGTTTGGTCAGAGGCGCAGATGCCTTCTACGTTTCAATCACCAGAACACCCGGAAAGTGAGTCCCAAGTAAAGTCTGTAGAGACTCCTTTTTGGACTTGGCAAAGTCACCATCCGAGCATTTCAGAGAGTCCTGCTTGGCTGATTGATCTTTTTTTAGGACTTTGCAAAGCCTCGGAGTCGTCCGTGAACCTTCCAGTCCCTCACAAAACGATCTAAATGATTCCCTCGTGGAAGTCCTCACCAGATTCTTAAATATTCTCTGCGAGGTTCTGTCGGGAATCCAGTCATCGTCAGTGTTGCTCTTACAAGCTGGATTGAGAAGTTTCTTGGTACTTTTCCTGAGTTTCTATAATTCCCGGTTCCACCAGTGAACCGTCTTGCCACATTTGCTCTTACTGATCAGGAAGGCTTCTTCATAGCTACTTATTATGTCTATATTCAGAGTGCTCAACCGGGATTCTATTGACTTTGGCGATTTTATCCTACCACTAGGACACGCTTTGTCTGCAAGAAGTCAATTGAACTTAGCCCAATCAGTGTTCCTTGGATTTCTTCTTTCTACCACGAGTGTTAGATCCGTGACTAAAGAAAACAACAAGTAGTGGTGATCTGACATTGAAACCTCATCCGATACATGCTATCCAGTTACTGATCTAACTGTTACAGACAAACTTAGTGATACATCAATAACCGCCCTTCTGTTCGGGGTGATAAATGTGGGAGAAATCCTAGTGTTTAAAATCATCAGCCCTGCAGAAGTTATAAAATCAAAGAGTCTGTCTCCTCTGACGTTACATTTGTTTCTGCCCCAGCTGGCATGCTGGGAGTTAGGGTCACAGTCTCTCCGATTTAGCATACTGGACCAGGTCCTTCAACTCCTGTATCGGCGGCGGGAGTAAAGAGTCAAAGGGAAAGTAAGCTGAGGCGACTATCGTGCGTTTGAACCTACCACTACTGTACGACGACCGATGACAGGTCCCGGCTTGAAAACTGTCTGAGCATGATGGTATCAAGCAGATTCGAAGCCAAAACGCAAGTCCCCGGCCGTGTTAATGTTCATCATAAAAGCTCTTTGCCTCCGTGGTTAACATGAGTCCGTAAATCCTGCTGCCTCGAACTCACGGTTCCTGTACAAGTGCAATGTAGAGGAAACCTTGCAGTTTTGTCAATTTTTCGCTCAAAAGATAGGACGAAGCCTTAGCATGCTGCAAGTTGATCTGATCTGATTGATCTTCAGGCATAGAAATGTCCGGAATTGATGTCTTTAAATCCCTTTGCAGGGATCCTTCGACAATATCCGCGTGATCTCTACAGAATAGATTTTGCACTGGACCTGCTTAGAAACGCAGGCATCGGCTTTCGCTTCAACCTTGAGTTTCCTTCGCGCACCACCACTGACAGATTTGGTATCTGTTCTGGCTAGCAGGGAGATTTCCGGTGTAATCGGTCCCTCCTTACCATTCAGCGTCATCGCTGATTGCCAATTTGCATCGGGACTTCTTGAACAGAGTCCTCCTCTGTCGACGGCGGAGAGGCTTTCCTGGTTCGCAATGTCCAGTCGGCGTGGTTTTGCGCCCTATCATCAGTTTAGAATATTTCTGCCCCAAACTGGAAGCCTTAGCATCACCAACGAACTTTTGTTTCGCTATTCTAAGTAGGCTTGGAGGTTTCGCTACCTGACATCCAGTCTCCAGGGAAACAACAGCAGTTTCACCAGCCACCAGCTGCCTGTTCAAATGCACCGGCAGCTTGCCCCTTTTGCGCAGTTTCTTACGTTGCCTGCGTTTAAGAGCCTCCACAGGTTTCCAGAGTTCAGAGGAACGAGCACTCCTACTTTTTGTACTACCTGCGGGCGTCTGGTATATACTAGTCGGAGTTGGCTCCTTTAGTGTGTCCCTCCTCCTTTTTTGGGAAGATTCGAGTTGTCAGCCGAATAATTCTCAAAATTTGGAAAGATCAAGCATTTTTAACTGATCTGCATTGTTGATGTTTACCGCATAAAAATTCCATGGTAGCATATCAAAGTACGAAAATAGCGAAAATGGCAACCCTTTGCTAACAATCTGTTTCACGACGAGATCAACCTACCCAGTAAATTTCGTTTTGTTCTGATGACTGCGTAGGAAGCTATAGGGGTAGAAATATTTTTAAGGTTATCGCTGGAAAAAATTTCAACATTTTCCGCACTGAAACGTTTAAAACGAAGCTGAAAGTGTCACTTAAAGATCATTATTTAGTAAATTTCGTGAACATCTGCTGACTGGGTGAGAACTTATCACAATACGAAAATTTACAAACGTGCTTTGCTTACTATTAGGCACATAGGGCTAACAAATTTCCTAGCATCATATTAAAGCCAAAAAAAATCCGAAATTTTACATCCAGTACTTGATTTTTCCAAGTATTTTTTTTCTACAGAAATATGGAGGGCCCCATAATAAGAAGGTCCCAAATCAAAGTAGGGAAAATAAAAGCGCCACATAACAAAAACGAAAGCCGGTGGGAAAGCCATGATTAACCTAGGAGCCAAATTCTTCAAAGAATTAAACAAAGCAAAAATATTTATAAAATACTCTGAGAATCTGAGTATCAAACCTGATAGTCTGGACCCTTTGACGATGATATGTATGAAATGTCGGCCGAATATGAGTTTAGTGTCAAAAATAATGATGAAAATGAGAGAAGTGGCAGAACTAAGGACTAAGAAAACACTTATGATTATGTTTAACGCGTTAGTAACATTTGGCCTACCGGCCGCAGGTCATTTTGAAACTATAAGCAGTGTTCAAGTGAATCGAATATCCAGAATATTTCAATATCGTCTACGGAGAGGAGGAATTCAGGAGACGTGACAGATCTTTGATAAAAATTGGGAACAACAAAGGGCTAAAGATCGATTCTTGTGGACCTCCTGAGGTGAAATGAAAGCAACTAGAGGAAAACGGCAGCTGAGACACTGAGTTTGAAAATAATGGACAGGGATACAGAAAATGAAGAGAATAGTGACTTCAGCAGCATGTTTAGAATGCTCTCAGAGCCAGATCAAGTGCCAGAATCTATTCACGAAGTGGTCAACCTCAGATTAGCTTAGAATTTTACGAAAAAAATCAAATGAATCAATTTTCTGTTATAAATTCATCTTTCTGACTACCATCAAGTGTGTTTTTCACAGCAAAGTCATGAAAACTGTAACACATGGTTTAGAGTCACATGGTTTCAAGTCATTAGTTAGGCGATCTCAGCTTTTTTTTCACTTCCCGACTTAAATTTATCTCGTTTTTGTCTTCGGCCAGTTCCAATGTATACACAACACCACCTTCTTGTTGATCTAATCGAAAGCACATGGTCCCAAATATTTTTGTGTTTATGTTAATTTTCGCCTGTTAATGGACAAATTAGGCAAAATCAAGATGGTTGCAGTTTTTTCTCGACGAATCTAAACCTACCGCGATTGATGTTTTTTTTCTTTGTTTTCCACAGAATCCACTTTCGTGTTGGTCGATACGATATTAGACACTTCTTTAGATCTTTCACGCTTTGATTGATGTAAATGATAGGAGCGGTATGCTTTGACAATGGAATTGATATGCATCTGGAGTTTTTCACTGGAGTTTATCCAGTTTTGATTTCGGACTTTGAGCTAGATATCAGAGTGATGACTATGCCCGAAAGCGGAATTTGTTAATTGTTTCAGATATTGAGCGTTTGAATTGAATTTTCTACCAATGAGGAATGTATTCCTACTTGTTGAAATACAGTTATTTTTACTGTTGTTTTTCAGCGCAGATGCATTTCTACTTCCTAGGTAGAATTCTCAAATTTTGAAGGTTTTTGGAGGTTTTTGAAAATAAAATGAAGATCATCCCTTGTCTTAGTCGATCCTCTTTTCAAATATGTGCTCGTGCAGCAAAGTCGCCAAACGCGCCAAGTCCAGCTCTTTAAATTAGATCACAGCTTGGAATCATTTCTGACAAATCTCTCACATATGACCACTCCCTTAACCTAGACAGTCAATAAAAAGATGTTTTGTAATAGAAAAAATAGTACGGAAAACTTAGCCCAATTTAGATTATAGTTAAATTTAAGCCATGATTCATGATGTCACGTTTTATAATGACTTATATAAGCTTGTAATAAAAAAAATCTACGTCACAATTGATCAATTCAACCGCACTTCACGTCGATTTCATTCAAAATGTCCACCTACCCACTGCATATCATTATATATATACTGCTAGACGGAAGAGGGGAGTCGAGTTTCACCTAACATCGACGACGGTCGTCGATCTGGACACCACCTGCACACCAAGATTATTTTGTGATGCCGTATTTTGTAATCCGGGCAGCATTTGGTCCATTCTTAATTTCGCGTATAAAGCCATATGACCAGATATATTTTACAAAACGGTACCTAAGCCACTTTGATCGGTTGGGCACGGTCATGGAAGAGCATCTTCTTCCTAAAAGAAAATATTGCTAGAACTCAATTTCGCTTGAACGAGACCCGAAAATGTGTTCTATTATTGGCAAAAAGAAAGAAAAGAAAGCTGATTGCTTTCCGTTTTAAAGCAAGACTATAGAAATTAGCAGCTACCCGTCGTAGCTCTGTCCTACACGAACTTCAACTCGTTTTCTATTTGGTAGTCGTTCTAGGTCACCACCTCATTAGCTTTGTCACTTGGGCGACACGCTGGAAGCCCGGGCCAGGAAAGAGATCCCGCCTTTGATCTTAAATAGTGACTGACGATCACTCACAAGAAGAGAAAGTTGAACGTCGCTAAACCATTTCAAATACCCCACTGAACCAAAAAAAAAAGTTTGAGAAAGAGATTGCTCTAAACCGAGGAAGAAAAAATTCTTGGTCTTCCCCAGAAGGAAAAAGGTAGACAACAGCGAAAGAAAAAACTGGATGGGTCCGGGTGGGAATGATAAAGACCGGAGTAAGACGTTGAGTTTGTTGGCTGAACAACTAGCACACAGGGCGGAGCTACAGCGATCCAGACCGGAGCGCCAACTATTGCAAATGCATGCTATATACCGAGAAGCATGGTGCTAATAGTGCCAAGCATTTCATGGGATCAAATACGTGTTGACTCTTTAGAAATGCACTCGATTTCAAGAAAAAGGAAGGAGAAAAAGCTCATCTGCGAAAACAGGACTCAAATCGTATGAATCAGTGAGCCCTATACACTGAAAAAAATCCACATGGCGCCCAGAGCCATGTAACATAGCGCATTATTTATGGCCCCATACGCCATGTACATAGTACTCTGAGCCAGGCAATATGGCTCCCAGCGCCATAATGTCAGAATCTACATAGCGCGTGGTGCCATGTAACATGGCGCAGGATTTATGGTGCCACACGCTATGTACATAGTACCCTGAGCCATGCAGTATGGCTCCTAGCGCCATAATTACATGGCGCAGAAATTATGGCCCCACACGCCATATTACATAGTGCCATGAGCCATGTAATATGGTTCATGGCACTACAATTATAACTCGCAGCCATACTGTGTGAGGAACTGTATAAATGACAGCAAGCTTCTTGAGTATAAGAGAGGGTATGGGCTTTGTGTCATTTATTCCTCGGGAATTTCGTCGATAGAATTCCATTACCTAACATCAACTGCTCTACCTCAAGGTGCTCAGAACTGAGAAGGCTCGTGGCCTTTTCTTGGATGCGAACTGGATCATCTTCAGATGGACTGAAAAAACACATAGCGCCAGACGCCATAATTTATAGACTTCTGGCGCCATGTTCATAGTCGATTTCGGTCGATTTGTGATAAAATATAGCGCCACACGCCATAGTACATAGGAGCAGGCGCTATGCTTATAGCCCTCCACGCCATGTACTATAGTCCTCCACGCCATGTACTATAGTCCTCCACGCCATACAGTATAGGCCTCCACGCCAAACAGTATAGTGCTCCACGCCATACAGTATAGGCCTCCACGCCATACAGTATAGTCCTCCATGCCATGTAATATAGTCCGCCACGCCATGTACATGACGTGGAGGACTATAGTACATGACGTGTAGGGCTATAAGCTTAGCGCCTGCTCCTATGTACTTTTCGCCATGTAATATGGCATGTGGCCATAGGCGCGCCGTAGGGGGGGCCAGGGGGGGCCGGGACCCCCCCAGACCCTAGGTTGGCCCCTCCCAGAAAAATAAATATTTCCAACAGCAGACACTTAAATTTTCGCCTCTTAGGTTTTTGTGTGTACAGAAAGAGTTGTGTAGTGCAGTAGTGTAAGCCTATAACAAAGCATACACACTACTTATAACATAGAGAATGTGTTAATTGCGGTATTAATTACGATGTTATGGGACTTATCTCGAGAAATGGACGGCAATATTTAATTTCGACAAGTTACACGTTAAAATTAAGATTATCTGTTCATTCCTACTAGACAATATACAGGTATTTAGATAAAAACACTTTTATAAACTGGCGTTTTATGCAATTATGTTTTTCACAAAACCTAGTCTGAGTATTAAAATGTTAGGCAGTAACGTAATAACGTAGAATACAATTTTCGAAGTCATTTGGAGAATACAAATGGCATCCCTGCCACTTTTATGCTATCTATGACCTACATGGTTTACACTCAGGTTAAATGTGTGTGAATTTCATTATAATTTGATAACTGCATCGGAAGTTAAAAGGCATAGCACTTCAATTTCACCGAGCGTTTTTTCATAGTGACACAGCCGCCACATGGTATTCATCATATTCATTAAACTTTTGTGTGACCTGTATCTACTCAAGACCAATATATCCTATGAATTTTATCCGGTCGCGAGATACCGTAAAAGCAAAGTTTCAGGTGCTAAAAATATAAACAATTCAGTGCGATTTTTGTGCGATTGCGAATTTCACAGGTTTAGATTTGACTGTATAACTATAGGATCAAATTCATCAATCATTTGCATTTTATTCTAAAAGCCGAAAAAAATACTAGAGAGTCAATGGTGTGAAAGATTTGTGTTTATGTACTTATCGTAGCTACATGGTAGCTAAAACGGCAGAAACTTTTTTTTATGCCCATTGATGAGTCTTGTAAATTTTGTGATGGTCTGATGACTCGGTGTGAAGTTATCACAATGCGAAATTTTCCATAGAATCTCCATTGTCGCCAAAAATACACCAAAATGTCAGCTCGACCAAACTTAACGATCCGGGTAAATTATCCGGATAGTAAAATTCATGCACATGATGAAATTGGTGCCAGTGATAACCGTGAATTTTGTTTGAAATTTCGTGCATTATTCGCGAAGCATGATTCAACTTTTGAAAATAGTTTTAAAAACAAGTTTGCGAGGTAGTGTGGTTCATAACACAAAATGAATTAATGAAAATAATTTTTGAAATCCTTCGCGAGGACAATACAGCTGAAACAAAAGAGTGCAGACTGATACCCATTATGGCAGACCAAGCAAGGGCCCACAAAAAGGAACAACTCCCCGTGGGTGTCAGATTTGCTAAGGAGCCAGCAGTTGAAGAAAGATTCGTAAGCTTTGTAGATTGTTCAGGAGCTAGAAATGCCTCGTCTTAGCAGATATAATTTTGAGCCTGTTAGACAGCTACGGACTCAGCGAATTGCCTGTTGTTGGACAGTCTTATGATAGTGCTAGTGTCATGTCAGGACAAAAAAGTGGTGTACAAATATAAATTAAGATGAAACACCCTGCAGCCACATTTGTAAACTGTCTGGCTCATAAAATTATCCTGGTTGTGATGGACACATTTTTCACAATCGAAACGTGTACATCCTTCTTCAATGCCATCGAATCCCTTTACCTACATTTTTTGAAGCCATCACAACACGAATTGTTGAAGCAGCTTGAAGAGGCAGTTAGTCTAAATACAAGGCGTAGAATGCGAAGTTTAAGCTCGACTCGTTAGTCAAAGAGATTTCACAATTGCAAATATATGATCGATAGCTATGGGACTATGAAAGAGGCTTCAGAGAAAGAAATGAATGATGGAAAATACAACGGCTCAGTTTGTGAATTGGGGGATCTTTCATTCAATCAGTAATCCTAAGTTTGTAGTAAATCTTTTCATCTTTCATTGCGTTTTTTTTTGTGTTTTCATTAGAGGAACAACGAACATGTTAAGCACATATTTCCAAACTAAAAATGCAACTCTTCGGGATGGGATAGATCTTGTGAATGGAACAGTTAAAACACTACTAAGTGAGCGAGAAAACTTGTATGTAGTTTGGGGAAAAAATTAAATCATTCGCAAAGAAGCACTGTCTGGATCTCACATTTCCCAGAGAATCACAAAAACGAAAAACAGCAAAAAACACTAGTTTCAAAGGTTTTGCTGTTTTATTTAGCCTCGGACACGCAGTTAGGGCTACAAAGGTATCCCTGCAAACGAAATGGCTCGAAAATAATAAGTTATAGCACTCTCCATCTTGGCAAATTATTTTTGCTTTTTCTAGGTTTTCTAGGTAACAAAAGTTTAAAGCAAGATATCAATTTCTTCCTTCTAAGCTTAATATATTCCAATTTCTTCGAAGATATTTTGAAACTAAGCTGTCCTCTTCTTCAAGTATAAATTGAAATATATTTAGCTAACGAATAAAATAGTTTTATATATTTAGTTATTTTCATTTTATTCCCGTATAATTCATACAAGCGTTCTTTCTTAGCGGTCATAGAAAATTCATGTGTAGTTCATACCTACCATTCACATTATATGCATGGGGTAGTAGCTCATACGTATTCACAGAGAAGAAATAACAAAGAATCAATTAAAAAACATACAGTGTGTTAGTAAATTATATAAGTTGTAAGAACAGTACGTGTACGTTACGGAAGACAAAATCATCGCATGTTTTGAACCTTTCGGTCCCTGGCCCCTGCCAGATTTTAGGCCACGGCACGCCTATGCATGTGGCGCTATATTTTATCATAATCCCTAAATCGACTATGTACATGGCGCCAGAAGTCTATAAATTATAGCGTCTGGCGCCATGTGTTTTCTCAGTGTAGAATGAGCGACTCATTCGCTTGGCTGTTCGATGCCATTGAAGTCGCATATACGGCACTTGTGGCTGACAAACGGAGAGATCACCTCTGTGAACAAATTCTGATTTTCATTTGCATATGACATTTTCAATTTCCCGGACGTTCATAGCAACTGCTGGAATTGAATATTTTGAAGAATTTTGTTGTCATGCCAAGTTTGAGGTATGAGCAAACTTTGCTGCGCAACAAAGTTGTGTTGCATCATTTTAACTGCTCTCATACGTTCTCATGTGTTCAAACTCGTTTTGCTGTGCAACAATGTTGTGTTGCATTGATTGTAACTCCAGCATTAGTATTTATTTTGCCAGCTTGTTGGAGTGATGAGAGAGGGCTGCAATATATTTTCTAATACGGTTCTTAATTTCCTCTGAAATCGTCTCGATTCGCAAGTCTTTATGGAGATTGGCGTTGCGGAAGTACCACGGGGCTCCGGTGATAGAGCGAAGTATTGTTGATTGGGTCCTCTGGATGATGTTGATGTTTGATGGGCGAGCTGCATTCCATATCTGTAAGACATATGTCCAGATTGGTTTTAGGACAGACTTGTAGACGAGCACTTTAGAGCCGAGAGAAAGTTTTGACATGCTATTGAGCATTCATTTGAGGTTTATGAATTTCAGCTTCAGTCGTTCATTTTTAGCTTCAATGTGCCGTTTCCAGGTGAGCCTCCTGTCAAGGTGCATTCCGAGATACTCTACTTCGTTACTTTGAGGTATAGGTGCATTGTTTAGATATACTTGAAGACAAGTCAGTTTTAGTAATGTGAAGGTAACGTGAATACATTTGGTTTCGTTCATTCTGATTCTCCATTTTGCTAGCAATTCTTCAAGAAGTGAGATGTGGCCTTGCAGTGTACGGGATGCCATAACTGGATATGAATCAGTGCATAGTATGGCAACATCGTCCGCAAAGGTAGCTGTAGTTGTTTTGTCGTATATTGGGAGATCATATGTGAATATAGTGTAAAGTACCGGTCCCAAAACACTTCCTTGAGGTACACCAGCATGCAAACGATGTTTAGCGGTAGAATAGCTTTTGTATCTCACTTGGAATGTGCGATCGGTTAGGTGGGAGGAGAGTACTTTGTGGAAGCTTTTCGGAAGCATTGATTCAATTTTGAAGATCCACCCTTCACGCCAGACTTCATCGAAGGCTTGAGTTACGTCTAAAAAGATTGCTGAGCAGTACTTCTTGTCTTCGAATGTTATTTTAATGTCTGACGCGATTCCATGGACCTGTTGAATGGTGCTGTGATGTCTTCGAAACCCAAATTGATGTTCTGAATTTTTTTTTGCAATTTCTAGTATCGGTAATAGCTTTTTCAACAGAACTTTCTCGAATACTTTGGAGACGCATGACAAAAGACTAATAGGTCTCTATGACTTCACTTGAGAAGAGTCCTTACCAGGCTTCGGGATCATTATGATCTCGCCTGTTTTCCAAACTTCAGGAAAATATCCGATTCAAAAGATAGCATTGAATAGATTCGAAAGCCAAGAGAATACGATCGGTGGGAACTGTTTGAGCATAGCATTGGTGATGAGATCATTTCCCGGAGATTTTTTTGAACATGTTTCCTGAATAATGATATCTAGCACTTCCTCAGCCGAAATCTTTATTGGTTCTGAGTCCTGAGCATTGATATCAGGTGGAAAGTCACATGTTGCCGTGGTGAAAGGTGTGAAAACCTGTTCAAGGTGAACTGCGAAGGCGGTGGCTTTCTTTACGTCACTTCTGGCTCATTGCTCGTTGACAGTTCTTAGTGGGGCTTCCCTGATGGTTTGATTTGTTGATTTTTTTTACTGCTTTCCACAGTGAATAGTCGGCATTCTTAGAATGAGAGGAAATTTAACTCGTTGTCCTTCGTAAGTACCAGTCTGAGCTCACTAGAAGCTTTGTTGAGTCGTGCTTTAGTTTGGGGAGACCGGTGCAGCTGCCAATTCTTTCGTGCCACTCTTTTTTCCTGGACTAAGATTTTTATTGATGAGGAGTATGTTGTTTTCCGAGTTGAGGAATGCAGTTCCATTTTAGGTGTTGCAGTGTCGAGTGCCCCCAACACATGCTCGTTGAAAAGGACAACAGCGGAATTCACATCTTCGGGTGGTTTGAGAGATGCACTAAGAAATGCTGAATTGAGGGCAATGTCATCGGAAAGGATGACTTCAATACGAGGCCGTTGTAGTGGGGCATGCCCCCGAACGCACTCGTGGACGGCGCGTAGAAAAAGATTTAATTGTTTGGATCTGCTGATATAACACGGGATCAATATCAACACTCTGGGGACCCAAGATTTGGCGAGTCTATTCACATGGGTTCCCAGCCATGGAATCCGAAACACTAGCAGCATCTGCAAGCGATCGGATGCTGATGGAAGATTACACAGCAAGGATCATAATTCCATCACCATCTAAATCGTCGAGAATAGGCAAAAACGACAGAATAGGCAATAACGCATTGCTCTTTTCGAGCTTGGAAAGAGAGACATTAATAAATGGGACCCCAGTAACTCTAGCGGCAGGGGGGCCGACAGCTCTATTCGCTAAGGCGTCAGGCCGAAAAGCGGCGTGCTACGGGGTCTGCGGGTTCGAATCCCGCCAGTGCCATGGCTGTAAGTGTGAATGCGTGTGATTGTCTATGAGGCTGGCAAATGGGCCCAAACTGGTGGCCTAATGCTGGCCGCTTTCTCGGCAGCCCTCTTCACTAACGAACTAACCAACTCTAGCGGCAGTAGAGGCCACTGCTGACATCACCATGGAATGTGTTCACTGGGCGTGTAAAGCTTCACTCAGAAAAATACTTCTTTTTTTTGAGGAAAAATTAGCACATTATCAAAGAAAATTGGTAATGATTCTGCGCCAAAGAAACATTTACTCAATCGAAAGGAAGGAATTTATTCATTTCAAAGAACTGATATTGAACTTACCCCGAGTAAAATTTGGTCTAGTTTCAAGGAAATTTTGCCATAAATATGGCACAAATAGGTTCTCCTACGATCACCGAAGTTAAGCAATGTTGGGTGCGGTTATTACTTAGATGGGGGACCGTTCGAGAGCATCGCATGTCGTTGGCACGCAAAAATTCTCCCTTCCTTTATTTCAAAAAAAATATTTTCACGTGCCAAAGCAATATGGTTTGACCTCCGATAAATATTGAACTTGCAATAAGTATTTTTTTTTCTTTTTGACAATTCCGAGGCTCAGGGAATTACCTTTTGAAGCGAATGCTTAGGAATGGCGGTAGGGAGACATATATGAGAGAAGCCGATATCAATTATTCCACTCATCTTCTTTTAAGTGCCACATTTTTTTCTTACTTTCAGAAGCGCTAATGTTATTTATGCCTTAGCCAACATTTAAAGCTATAATGTCCTTAATCAATGGAGCGCTGGTATTATATATTGAAGCGTAGTTGATGTTGAAACATGTAAAAACATGTTCGCATTGTAGATATAGTTTACTTAATTCGTAGACATAATTTACTAGGTTTCAGGAAAATTACTTGCTTGAAATAAGGTAAAGTAAAAATTGTATTCCGTTGAATGTACAGTCTGTCAAGTAAGAGCGTGGTCGTGTTAGTTTATAAAAAAATTTATGTGATGAAACTTTCATATTTATATATACATTGTACACATTACAAACAATGATGCAATTCGGTCAATAATGTGTCCAGTCACCACCGGCGTCGATAATTGCCTGGCATCTCCGAGGCATGCTTTCTACTAATTTGACGGCGTATTCTAGTGGCAGGGATCTCCAGATCCGACGAATTTCGTAAGACAACTGCTTCAAAGTGTATGTGCGTCTTCCACGAAGCTTCAGTTTAATATATGCCCACACATTTTCAATAGGGTTTGCATCGGGCGACTGCGACGGCCAATCCAATGTAATGATGCCAGATTGAGTCTTCCACTGAGTACAGAGCTTGTTGCGGTGTTTAGGATCGTTGTCCTCCTGCAGAATCCAATCTTCATTTTTTGTGATGAACCATCGTTTGGCAGATGGCAGTAAAGCCTTTTTGTAGATTTTTATCATTTTTTCGGCATTTAGGTTGGCAGTAAAGAGGTGCAAAGTGCCGAATCCCTGCTTTGAGAAGCAGCCCCAAAGATGCACCTTTATTCCATGTTTTACGAAAGAATATTTAGTAATCTATACCATCTTTCAGCAAGCCAGTCAGGTATCTGGGAGTGACCCTGGGTACCAAGCTGACCTATTGGAATCATAGCCACAGCGCATTTTACAGAGCTCTAGGAGTCAGTAAGACGAAACGGAAGCTGCTGATGGCGACGATCAATCCCGTCTTGCTAATGAAAGCCCCTGCGAAATGCAAATCAATGGAACACTATGTTGTTGTGGTCTCATCACAATCATCATCGCTTTCCTTTAAACTGATTTATTTTTTCAACATTGTCAACGGTAACAACAGCACGTGTGTTTGAATGACAAAATGAAAAAAACAAGACAATAATAAATGTTTATAATCCTTCTAAATAAAAATCCACATATAGATGCCATTTAAAAATATCGTCCTCATACCTATTTTCGTCAACGCGAGCCGGCATAACATATCAAAACAACACGAGGCAACTGTACGTAAAAGCATGACAGAAGCATCACAGACATCAACATCATCATTACGATCATCGTCGTCAGCATCAAGTTTAGTCACGAATTTTTTTTCGCATAGTTATTCTCACTCGTAACTTGTATTTATTTTAAGTTTTTTTTTTCTTTTGTGTTCCCCAAATTTTGTCGTGAAGACCACTTTCACCCCATATCCGTACAGAAAGAATTTAAAAAATAAAAATTGAAACATTCAAGCCACTTGTCATTTTGCTATTTTGCCAAACAACGACCTTCCTTTTCGCTCTCATTCGCGCGTCATTAACATGCGAAAAATGTTGTACAAAATTTTTTTGCGCCAACTTTTGCGCTTTGATCTAATTTTGATATTGTTTTTCATTAAATGATCTACAGCATCACGCGAAATTGAATGGAAAAATACAGGAGGATTTCCGAGTTCATGGCATTAAAGATTCTTTTTTAGTGGAAACTTATGAGTGTTACTGTGTTCAGGATCCAATGCAGGGAATATTTGGTGATGCTGTGAGTTAGGACCTTAAGAGTATTTATTCACGAAAGATAGATATATTTTCCACCAGCTAAGCTTATCTATTATCATAATAGACGTGACATTCTTTAAGTGATTGAGTTGCTTTCAAAAGTGTCTTGATCTCATCATTTAACCCGGGACAGAAAAACAGACTCAGCATGGAACTTCCTCACAGAAATCTGGATGACGGCTACTTGAGATACTAAAAACTATTTTTGGAATCTTGTCGAAATTATCAACACATTTCTCATTCTCCCTCCCGGTCCGTTAGAAATACGTGACATTTCCGATGAATATCTTTAAACGATTTACAACATACCGGTGCTAGTAACGCAAAGCTGAAACCAATAAAGTTGTCATATAGACACTGAGGCATAAAATCGGATCTAAGTCGGAACTGCAAATGGAAATCCCCCTCGGCAGTTCCGGTCAAATCCAAAAATACGCATCATTAAAACACATCGAACATCTTTGGAAATATGTTAGTGACACTTCATACAATCAACCGTTGGTACATTTGGGGGACGACGATGGCGATAAAATGAACCGTTGACGTCGGACGGATGCTGCTGTTGTGTTTTTGTCGCTTGAATCGAGGATATTAATTTCTAGGTCATGTCCTGTGTTGACAACTAGCGAGCGAGTGCATTGCCTGACACGTTCCGCTCTATTTCAGATATTGGGGTTCAGTCTGACTTGCAAGATTGCGGCCCGACTTGCTCCGTTTTTTTTAAAAGTCGGCGAGGAATCAGACGAGTCCCAGAGGCGGCCAAAAGAAATAGGAAAACAAATGGAAAACACACACAAGGCCTGATGTACCGAATGGAAATAAATTTGAATTAAATGACAGCTCAGACTTTCACTGACTCACATGCAGACCGTGTTCTAATATTATCATTATGATTCAGTTAAACACGAGGACTTCGAATCGAAACTATGTGTGTCGTGAAGACGTATGTACATATCTAATGTAGGGAGAAATAAGAAAAATTTGAATATTTTCCGCGCATCTATGTTCAATTTTAAATATAGCAAGCAAAGGCCTAGAGGCAATGACTGCGAATATAATTCTCGCGATGATCATGATGATGATGTTTGGTTTGATGAGCATGACGTTCATGTTATTCATGATAACAATGACGACTCCGTGGGTTGGGTCGGTATTTGCGCTATGTGGTTTGCCATTAAAAAATCATTTTTCGCGGAAAGAGTTGTTTTGATGTCAACATTGATTTCGTAGAAAAAATATGCAATTGTTTCATCAGAACAAGAAATAAATCGAGCGAAATTGTCATTGTTTGTTCAATTTTATAATTGAAAAGATTAAATTTTTGTCATGTGTAATACATCATCGAAAATAATTATGAAAACAAGCTTGGATTTCGTAATCGAGATGTAAATAGTAGGGTAGTTGAGTAAATGTTTTTCAAGTAGAAAGAATGATTTATTGGATTCAAAATTGAATGAATAGGTAACAAACAGCCAGAAAAAATACCACCATTGACTGGCAGCTTTGTGATAGATTGATGCTTTCGTTCATTAAGAAAATCGTGTGACATATAAGGTCTGTTCGCGTACTTAAGCAAACTGCAGCAGTAACAGAATTTGGCAGCTGGCTTCTTTTTGCTGCAAAATTTCCCTTGCAGCAAGAGTACAAAAACGACTTTCTGCGAATCTATTTTAATATAGTATAATAGATTCAGGTACGCGAACAGACCCATATTTAAATTTTTATTTATTTTATTTTATTTTCAAAGAATTTCGTCTAATACAGACTAGTAGTATTTACAGATTTAAAACTTACAACAAATCAGTCAAAACGCACGCATTGTGTTTTTGCTATGTAAGCAGTTCACCGTGGCTATTCTGGTCAAATTATCACCGTGATTATAGTGCTTGCTAATCAACCACTGCAAGTCTTTCATCAAAGCTTCGTTCACAAAAGTGAGGTCTACAATGGAACCCAGGTCCCGCCTACTGAAAGTGTTGGCATTCCCATTGTTTGCGAGGACGATATTCAATCGCGAAAAGGCCTCCAATAACCCCTAGCGTTGCTTTTTTTACTTCCCCACTCGTCAGCCCAGGCGTTGAAGTCGCCGGCTATGAGTTTCGGATTGTACCATTTTGCCTCCATTACTATGCTGTCCAGCATCTGTTTATATTCCAACAATGTCAGTATCGGTGCTGCGAAGTATCAGTATACATAGATGTCATCAATTTTAGCCCACACATATCCGTTCCTCGGTTGTTGCATTACACCCTGCAACGCTCGATTTGCACATGCCCATACTGCTGCATTACCGCTTGCGTCCGTCACCCAGACGCCACTATGGAGATTTCGATGTTGCACGCCAATTCTGGCGACATCGGCTTTCAGCTCGTAGACCGGCTTTGAAAGCAAATTCTGCGCTGCTCGATAATGATTGAGATTCAGCTATATGATCCTCGTTTTCGTCTGGAGTTTAACGCCCTCTTGAAGAGACAATTCGGGTCTTTAGTGCAATTTTTGGCTACGTGACCCTCTTTTCCACATCTTCGGCAAAGCTTCGAACGATCCTCCGGGTTTCTGCAGTTGTTCGCCATGTATCTGAATTCGAGGCATTTAAAGCATCTTTTCATGAAAATCTGCTCACGTAACCTACAAATTACCCCCCCGATTCGGACTTTACTTGCTGCTAAGGTCTTGCGTGCCTGGTCAACAGCAAGAAGTAGAGTACCCCTGTGTTTGGATGCCCCTGAAAGATTTCCAAAGCTTCGCGATGGTTGATTCCGACACGTTAGTCAGCCCCAGTTGGTCCTTAAGAGGACTGCAGATTTCCTCTTTCGTAGTAACCTCATATAGATCGCGGCATTCAATTAATTAATACTCGCAGGCAATTTACGTGTACGTTCGCCTGTTCACCAAGAGAGGCCGCAATTTTCCTCTTGAATTCATCATACTGGGATCCGCCAGATTTAAATTCAAACAGCAGGCCGTCTGTTTCCTTCGAATGTGGATCACGTTGTCACTTAAGTCCTTTAAAGTAGGGTCTACCTTAACTTTTCGCAGGACGTCCGCGAATGTAACGTCATCTTTAGCAATGATAATCATTGCTTCCGGGCGAAGCCTCCGTTGCAAATGTTTCTTTTTAGACCTTTCGATTTGGGTCCAGTCTTTACACTTTTGCTTGGCATTACTCTCCGCTAGTTGCAAAGGTTTCTTACTTACTGCTTGCCCCGGTCTGACCCTGGAAAGACACTTTTTTGGTGTCCTCATCCTCTTTCTTTTCGGAGTGGCTTATGCCCCTCATCGATCAGTAGGTTCCTCCCTTGGCCGCTAGCAGAATAGATCCTGCTCTGACAGGTGCCTTCGGTTTAATTTCCGTACCTGCTTCTACCGTGGCCTGTGATTGCACTGTTTCATGTGATATTTGCTCATCTCTCACCTTGTTGTAAGTCGATCCTATTGCTCGTACCCGATCCTTAATCGCGTTGTGAATGTTATCACGCGGGTTCACATACTCCATCAGATCAAAAATGAGGTTCCCCAGTTTTGTCAACACATCCGTTACGGGTTGCTTGTTCTCTTTAGAAAGAGTATCACTCAGGTTTGACAGTGCGCTGTCCCGGAAAATCGAAGATCGACGCAGAAGCGGTCTGCGTTGAAATGGATTCTCCGTTTGCATATCAATGTTGTAGTATTGAGCGTCGAAGAGCCAAGCTACCCGCTCCTTTAACTTTAGGGTCCACAGGCGACTCCTTTCCAGGTAAGTTGGAAGATAGTCACGAAAGTCACCGTTCTTTCCGACATTTGAACGTATAATCCCGTTCGAATTTTATCCTCCTTTACTTTCATCGTTGGTTTATTATTCTGAGTTCCATCCGATAGCCACCCAACCTGATTCGTTCTACTTCATGCATCTTGTATTTGCTTGTGTAGAGTACAAAATTGGTTTTATCGGAGTCGATGTAAAGTACTACGAGGTACGACCGCTCATAAGACAACCTCACAGAGCATAGTGGATGAGCTGGCCAAGGGTGTGCAGAAACTTACCCGATACTACGAACACAATGTCATCAGCATAGACCACAGCTCTGAGTTCTTTGCTCCCAACCTGTTTAATATTGTGTGTGTCACTATATGCCGCAAGAGACGATACAGAACTCCCTCTTGGGATGTACTTCTGTGAAGTTATTTTATGATTTAAGCTCCCTACGATATTGTTTGAGATGCTAGTTCCACTTTGATGAGATCCAAGACTCTTTCAAATACTTTGAGGAGGAAGGAAGTCAGGCTAATTGGCATGTAGTCTTTCGGATTTACTAGCTTTGGATATACCTACAACTTTAATGCTCCACCAGGGTGCATGTAAATGAACTAGCCTTAGGCAGCTTTTGTAAACTGGTACAAGTCAGAATATGGCAATCATTCCTGTCCACTGGACCATGGCAGACAAAATCCTATCTGGACCTGGGGACTTGAAGGTGTCGATGGCCTAGATTACTTTGGGCCTGTTAATAACTTTGCCTATTTCCTTCACAAAATGAAGGGCAGACACTTTTATCCATTCATTATGAGGCTTCTTAGGGTGTAACTTGGTGTGAAAGCGTGGCACACTAAGTCAGGTGAAAATTGCAGACTTTAACAACAGCTTTCAAGCTGATTAAGGTATAAGACAGGAAGATCGACTTGCCTCTGTACTATTTAGCATAGCTCTGGATCACATTGTCTGGAATATATCAGGCCCCAGGACAGATATCCTTGGTATGCTGACGAAGTTAACATTTTAGCTGAAACCAGACTAGAAACCAAGTATGCTTTTCCAAACTTAAGAGTCAGAAGCAAAGAAAAACTGCTTGAAAATCGATGAATGGAACAAGACAAATTAAACGGAAATCTCATATTCTTTAATATGACAACTTTATTTTCTTGCATCTACCGATACTTTTTGTTGCAAGTGTATATCCTATTAAGTCATAGATGAATTCA
Source organism: Nemotelus pantherinus (assembly GCA_963978885.1). Classification (NCBI taxonomy): domain Eukaryota; kingdom Metazoa; phylum Arthropoda; class Insecta; order Diptera; family Stratiomyidae; genus Nemotelus; species Nemotelus pantherinus. Next base: position 56,872,453 of record OZ022264.1, on the reverse strand, counting down.
TTAGTAGATATAACGAAATTGGTGAATTTTCTGAAACTAGGCAAACTCAGTTTATATACGATGTTTCACTGAACAGGTAATTTTATTCTCCAAGCTGTAGGGAAGAAGCATGATGAGGAATGGCTTGAGGAGCATGTCTCATATGAATAAAAAGTCAATCTTAACCACGGAACTAGTAAGTTATTTCGTCTTTACGTCGAATAGTTAAAGTATTCGACACATAACTTAGCAGGTCATTGAAATCTGCATATTTTTTTTCTTACCAACACTCGAATGGCAAACGTTTTCCAAGAATGCATCACAAATATTCTTAAGACAAATGTACAGTGCCATCCATTGGGATTTATTTTGCTGGACGCAAAAACATGAAACGGCTGAAGAAACAACTAATCAACTGCGTCGGCAATTTCATCGTAACTTTTTCGAAAGAAACGATCTGTATGCGATCGAAGCGATAAATTTAATGAGCTCGCGTCAATATCTACAGTTCCGTCATCACCTCCGCATTGTGTCACTTTTTGCCGCTCCATTTCTTTATTGCTGCCGTTCTTAAGTAAACCTAAATCACGATTTGAATCAAACATTCCGATAAATAAAAAACTCGATATGCTACTTTTGCTCATCTCGTTTATCAAAACATCTATCTATCTAATGCTTCCCCTTCGATGATCGTTGCTTATTGGTTCTGTGCGTGTTTGATTTAACCGAACTACTAAATTCATACCCATACTGTTTTGTATATGTTATTTACAATTCCCAGGGAAGTTTCGTAAACTGATTTTTTTTCTGATCTGCACTACACATAAAGCTGCCGTGGCCGTTTCTTTTCCATCTTCGAAATCAAATTTTCAAAGCTTGGTCCAGCCAGCACAGCAGTAGCAGAAGAAGAAAAGACGTTAGAAAGACGGCAGTATCGGGGCGGTGGGAAATGGAAGAAATAGCCACGAAATCGCGAGAATAAAACCAAAAGAAAAATTACCAAACATTTAAATTGCCGTTGCGTTTACGTTAGCAAATCTACGCAAAGCTGGCGTTCTTCCTTTTTGGCGCCCCCACCGCTCTGGCGAAGATTATACCAGGAAACTAGTTACTGAGAAGACAACGAGGGCGCAATAGTCGTTGGGTCTTTGTTGTTGTGATCATCTACAACAAGGCAAAAGCAACGTTTCCAGGTTAATTACGATAGAACTAAAGCATCAAACGTGGTTAATTGTGATTTTTAGTGTAGAAGTGATGGTAGGTGTGGCGAAGATGAAGAGATGACAGTCAAGCGCTGATCTTACACCGCAATGTTGTGCGAAAGGTTTGTGATGTGATTGCGGCGATTTTTTGCAGTCATAACAGCTATTTACTAGTGTACGCATTTCGTCAGTTTGAATATAGCTAAATAAATTCATTCCGTCGAAGAGAGTGGTGCAAGTCCCCACGACCTGGTTCTGTATGCTACTCGAGTGATCACTGGGAGGATGTTATCTTTATGAAGCATTGACTTACCCATACTATACGCTAGACACAAACGAATTTTTCGAATATAAACGAACTTTTTCGTTTTGCGTCAGGCCAGAAATTCTGTTCGGATTATGACCGTGAAATCTTTTGCCGTGCAGAACTGAATAAACATACATATATGCATGCATGTAGTTGATATTTTTTGCGAACAGTTGATGAGAACATTTGAAGAGGTTTTTTATTTACGCATCGAACAAACCGATAGGTAAGGCGATTTTAGAGATTATCAATGTCATTACGGACTAACGAGCTTTGTTCGAGATTTCAGATGGTTAGGAGAGTGGTCGTCTGGCTGAGGTTTGTCTAATTTCTCCGTTACTATACAAAAAAAAACAAGTTTTTATTTTTTTTGTACACCACGGCGTTTTACACATTGAGCTTTCATAATTACGAGGGTTGATCAAAAAGTAATGATAATGAATATAAACGAAGGTGATTAAACTTAAAAGATACATTTATTTTTCAACGTAGTCTCCTAGCAAGTTAATACATTTAGTCCATCTTTTTTCCAAACCCAGGAAACCTTTAAAAAAATTCTTTATCTTGACTCTCCCAAAATGCCTCAACAGTGGCCATCACTTCGCTGTTATTTCCAAATTTTTTGTCCCGAGGGTGCTCTTTGAGCCAAGGAAAGAGGTTAAAGTCACTGGGAGCTAAATCTGGCGAATAGGGTGGATGTTTAACCAGCTCGAATCCTGTTTCTTGAATTGCAGCCATCGCAACTGCAGCCTTGTGAACCGGTGCGTTGTCTTTATGAAGCAACACTCTGGCTCGCAGTTTGCCGTGTCTTTTCTCCTTCATTGCCTCTCGCAGTCTTCTTATTTGGCTTGCGTAATAAGAGCCTGATATAGTGGCTTCCTTTTCCAAATATTCGACCATAATATTTCCTTCAGCGACCCAAAAAACTGATGCATAACCTTCCCTGCCGAACTCGACACCTTGAATTTCTTCGGCATCAGGCATGAGGGTCGCTCCTAGATCATCGATTGCTGTTTGGTTTCTGGATCAAAATGTTGGATGCAGGTCTCGTCCATGCCTACGAAACGTGACAAAAACTTCTCCAGATCAGCCTGGAACTTTTCGAGATTCACCCTCGAAATGTCGACTCGTTTCTTTTTTTGCTCGTCGGTTAACATTCTCGGCCCCCAACACGTAATTCGTGTATGTAATTCGTGGGAAACGATTCTTTGAACACTGCCATACGAGACCCTTGTAACCTCATCAATATGCGTGATGGTCACTCTTTGATCTAGCAACACGACATCTTCGACTTTTTTCACGTTGTCTTCAGTGAGGTACATAGATGAATGTCCTTCGCGGTATTCATTTTCAGCCAATGTTCTTCCTAGCTTAAACTCTTTGGCACAGCGTGTAATGGTGGAATATGGAGGAACAGAGTCCCCTAATGTTTCCATCAAGTCGCTGTCTCTATCTTTGGTAGATATTATTTTCAAACACAGGTACATAATGACAACTTTAATTTCGTTTTCCTCCATTTTGCTGTTCTTTCTTCGACTGTTCGTATTCAAATGAATGTACCTCCCTGGAATCGTGGCCTATTTATGTTTTTATGCTGACTTAGTGAGTATATATGGGGCATTTCACGTGAAGCGGACAACAAAAAAAAGTCGAGGTTCCGGATTTCGTTCATATTATGCATAATGGTACTTCTAGAGGATATGAACGTGGATGAACAATTTTTTTCTTCTATGAGGTTCAGTTGCCGAGTTATGGGCTTCTGAAGAATTGAAGAAGCTGATGAAGGGTTTTTTTTGGAAGCCGATTTTGAGATTGAAAAAAAAATATTCAAAACATTAAACATATTGATTGGTATAGAAAATTAACTGTTCTTTTTAATTTTAAAATTAGATTTGGAAAAAAATAATTTTTTCCTGTGTAAAACCGGAAGTAACCATGTCAACTCGTTATTTGACTAACTTGGACCAGGTTAATTTTTTTTATTTTTGTAGTAAAACAAAGCTTAAACTATACTTGTTTTATCATAAAAATTTTAGAATGGGATGGCAAGTAGTTTGGGAGATAGGTGAATTTTAGTACATACAAGTCGTATGAAGCGTGGCACCCGGAGCTTGATTAGTGAGTGTGAAAACAAAACATTTTTAGTAAAATTATTGCTTTATCGTTAAAATATTATATATATAATTAATATAGTTAAAATATAGCTATATAGTTTCAATATTAAAAGTTGTAATGCTAATTTATTTAATAAAAAAACAAACTTGTTTATGGAAAAATGAATTTATTTCACAGTTTTTACAATTACATATATAATTAACTTACATATAGAGGTTAAAATATAAAACAATTGCTAATGCTTATTTACTAAATTAAAAAAAAAATTATTTATGGAAAAATGAATTTATTTCACAATTTTTACAATTTGACACATTACTTAAACTTGTTCTTTTTATAAGAAGGCCTTCATTAACTGGAATAAAACAGTGAAATTTCTTAGTCCCGGGAATAGTAATAGAGGAATCAAACCGTGGTTTTAAAAATATTCTCTGGCGCTGAAGTTCTTCTGATGAGCAATAGTAAGTGGCTGTTAGGGATAAAGCCGACTTTGCCCAATGAAACAAACGTAAAGGTGTAGTAATAGCTTTACTAGGAGGTAATTGTAAACTCGCACGTGTTGCCAGTCGTTTCAAATTACCACCGAGACCATCACATGGGCCTTTTCCATGCGAAGTCGCGTGAAAATGAAGTTCAGCTTCTGTCTTGAAATCAGCTTTATAATAAAATAGATTCACAAAATTAAATCTATTTTTAAAATGTTTTGGGGCCCCATCTGTTATGTATATAATTTTTGACACAGCTATTGTTTCTTCAGACAGATGTTTGTGAAGGGTTTTCTGGAAAGCATAGAAGGTTGCTGTATCATGTTTCATATCATCTGAAATCATAACAATACTACCATGTTCTATTTTACTATAATAATATACTGATGTCAAAAGTGTTGCCTGGTCATTATTCCAATGAAAAGCTTGAGCTGCTGTACCACAAAACTATAATTCTCAGCAAAATCGCATTGTACTAAAATTTCCCCTTCGTTTATATTTTCTTTTAGATTTTTAAAATAATGAGCCTGTTGCTCTGCAATATAAGCATGGGGTTTCAAGGCATCCAACGCGTGACAAAAGCTGTCTACAAAATCATCGGATGCAAGCAGATGAGTAGAAATGGTAAATCTGTCTGAACAAACCCATTTTTCGAACTGAACGGTTGTCACTTGATTGTCATCAAATATCATTTTCAAATGATCACGAATTGCACTTTCGCCAGGACAAGATTTGCAACTTTCATTTGGGGTTTTTGTTGAAATTGTTAAATGACATATCGGCGTAGGATTGGGACACATCATTTTGCGAAGGCAATCCTTACAAGTAGAGAGTTCCAAAATAGTTCCAGGTGTGAGATTGTCAATGCCTCCTCCACTCATCATTAATTTCACATTTTGGTGATATATACATACACAGACCATATTGTGTTCCATACTCACCAGCGAGGATACATTGTTTGGGTCTCAAAGGGAAAAATTTTGTTAGGCCGATTTTGATATCCGGATATTCACTTTTAAACGTTTAGTAAAGCTCGTCAATGTTACACATTAAAAGCTGTTTTTGAATTTGCGTTCTTTTTCCGTTATCTAAATTAATAGATACACAATCCTTTTTACCGGGCATTATTCGAATAATGTCTTCTCGCAGATAAAAGCACTTCACTAAGTTCATAGTTTCAACTGCTAGCTTACGGCCACCTCGTGAATTTGGAGATGTTAATATACCAAACTGATCCACAAGTTGCTTTGCTTTTCTCGCTTGCCGCCTGGATGTTCCGAATTCTTCTGCAAGTCTGTTTTCGGTCCATGGCTTAGGTGTTATAGTCAGTATCGTAGTTTTCATAGCAGTAGATGTAGACGGATCGTTAAATTTTTCTTTTAACTGGGTCAGAATATCTTGGTCGTATATTGCTGAATCAGTTTGCGTTGAACTATGTTTATACTTCTCTTCAGGAATGAATGGTAAACCCGGGGAGCACGAAGACAAATCAGTTGATGAATGGCAAGATCGCTGAAAATTTGCAGGTATTCCTACGGTCAGTTTTTTCCTGCAGCTTCCACACACGTACATATCAGAAGAATATCTCCACTTCTCTGCTATTTTTTTTTGAATTTTTCTTAGGTCTTTAACCTTCCGATGAAATCTCAAGTCGAAAGGATTGAAACATCGGTAGCCGCAAGGAGACATAATACACACAATTCAACTTATCCGCGTAGTCACTTCAAGCGCTGAAAAAGAATTAAAACAAAAACGGAAAACTCGAAATGGTTTTTTCATCACACTTCCATCCCTTTCTATTACATAGCTTTGACCTCTTTCTATTATATGGCTTTTTATGAAAAAATAATACCTTTTTCAACTAAAAAATGGCGCCACTAATCGCATTTCTGTAGTTACTTTGGGTAGTCGGTTAAGTATGAACACAATTTAAGTATGTATTCTAAGTATGTTATAAAAACTATTTAGATACAGGATATAGTATCACGGCAGACTACATATACTTTGCTTTCGACCTAAAACGAGGGCAGGTAAAGAAGGCGTCTCGTGATCATCCCTTCGCCTAATTGCGCGGCTACTGATGGCTGTTGCAGCTACGTTGCCAGATGCAACGTTGTTGGTAGCGGTGTTGCCCAGTGCGGTGCTGCCGAGTAGTGGTGTTTACCAGTGTTTTTAGCTGTGGCACCGCAACATTTCGATATCAATATTTGTTTTTGAGGCAACTAGCTGGCCGAAGCAAAGTCTGGGACCACGCCCCATGCGACTTGTATGTATTCAAATTCATCTACCTCCCAAACTACTCGTCATCTCATTCTAAAAATTTTAACATCAAATAAGTATAGTTTTATCTTTGTCTTGTTACAAAAATAAAAAAAAAATTAAACTGGTCCAAGTTATATAAGTTCAAGTAAAAAAATTTTTTCCGTAAATAATTTTTTTTCCATTAAGTAAATAAGCATTAGCAATTGTTTTATATTTTAACCTCTATATGTAAGTGAATTATATATGTATTTGTAAAAACTGTGAAATAAATTCATTTTTCCATAAACAAGTTTGTTTTTTTATTAAATAAATTAGCATTAGCAACTTTTAATATTGAAACTATATAGCTATATTTTAACTATATTAATTATATATATAATATTTTAACGATAAAGCAATAATTTTACTAAAAATGTTTTGTTTTCACACTCACTAGCTATCCTAATCAAGCTCCGGGTGCCACGCTTCATACGACTTGCATGTACTAAAATTCACCTATCTCCCAAACTACTCGCCATCCCATTCTAAAATTTTTATGATAAAACAAGTATAGTTTAAGCTTTGTTTTACTACAAAAATAAAAAAAATTAACCTGGTCCAAGTTAGTCAAATAACGAGTTGACATGGTTACTTCCGGTTTTACACAGGAAAAAATTATTTTTTTCCAAATCTAATTTTAAAATTAAAAAGAACAGTTAATTTTCTATACCAATCAATATGTTTAATGTTTTGAATATTTTTTTTTCAATCTCAAAATCGGCTTCCAAAAAAACCCTTCATCAGCTTCTTCAATTCTTCAGAAGCCCATAACTCGGCAACTGAACCTAATAGAAGAAAAAAATTGTGCATCCACGTTCATATCCTCTAGAAGCACCATTATGCATAATATGAACGAAATCCGGAACCTCGACTTTTTTTTTGTTGTCCGCTTCACGTAAAATGCCCCATATAGTAGTAAAAAAATTGTTTTGTTAATTTTACGCGAACTGGAAATAACCGATTATCATTACTTATTGATCAGCCCTCGTAGTTACATGGATGGGGGTTGTGCCACGCATTAAGCATGGCTGAAGATATTTACATTGAAAACATGTCATTGCCTACTGCATTATTTGCCGCATCGTCCAGATATATTTATCTTTGAATATCTACTTTCATATTTTAACACAAGCTCTAGATTCATATTTGCTTTAATCACTGGGAAAGTTACACAAAGCCAATCTCCCAGCAATCGGCTCTAATAGATATCAAATGAAAATAATGAATGAAGTCGAACAAGCACCATTTACAAACTAGGAAGTAGAACTCAACGCACCAAATTTTCAAGGTAATAATTTTCCTGCATCTCAAATATATTCTGCCTGCCTTTTCCAAAATAAATACCAATTACTAAGCGAGCGAAAGCGAACTAACGACGTGACTCTATCGAACAATTCGCAAAACATCATATCTAATTTCCAATTGATTAATAACCATACTTTTTCCCCGATAAATAGATCAATTAAGACTTGATTGTTGTTCAGTTTGGTATTTCCTTGTTGATTGCTTGTCGCAAGGCAACGGCAGCCGCCACGCAGCCTCGCAACACAACAACAACAACAACAACTACAGCTATTAGGTCGAGCGGCATGGTGGCCGCTACTCTTTTGCTGTTTCCTTCGACAAACCGTCAATTTGCCGCTGAAAAAGAGGTCATGCATGATGACATTATGAACAATACTAGAATGAGAGCTCCTATCGTGGGAACTTAATTGAAAACGGGTTTTTATTTTCGGTGATCGGTGGTGATGTAAAGAGAAAACAGCCATTTACAAATAATTATAAGCTTACTTACTAACGAAACTCCAAGTGAACTAACTTTACTGACTGACCACTACGACGAAAATGATACCAACAACTCGAAGCTCGGTAACGTTTGTGGATTGCGATTGGTCAACCGTCAACGGTTCAAAACTAATCGCATATTGTTGTGTATCTGTTTGTGGACTCGCGGCGAGCGACGAGCCGCTTGAAAAGCACATAAGAATCGAGCATACTTCTCCTTGTTGCCACTTGAAAAACTTTCGGTTGGTTCATTATAGAAAACTACGACGTTAGCGTCCGTCAGCGATTTGGAAACTGGTTTGAATCGACGCAGCACATTAACAAACGATTTTTCTGAATGAACTGATGCTAACTGACAAAATTTCGAGTCGGCAGCAGTTTTGAAGCAAAAAAAAAAGAAAGACGTTACACATCTAGAAAGACGTTACACATCAAGACCGAAGACATAATCGGAGTTATTATCAAAGATAGCATGTTAGCGATTTTGTGTGATATATGCGTTATTAAATCGATGAAAATTGCATTTCTCCGATGAGTTATTGAGGATGGTGGGTCGCTAATTGATTTGTTGGATGGGTTCAAGTTTTGAATGGGCGTTTTGATGAGACATGTAACTGACCTCTAGTGGAAGCTGAACTAGAGGAAATTTTCAAATGATTGGATCAAAAATAACGGGCAATATTTTATAAGATACAGTTCAGAATTTGAAATTTAACAATGCCGAGAAGTGTATTATGGAACTGCAGACGCGTTATGTAGCCTAAGGGGTTACACGACAGCAGAGAGCGAACATTTATCGGTTTTTTTGCGATTTTATTTAAGTGGAATGAAAAGTAAAAAGTCTAGCGCATCAGTACCGCTAGAAAACTAATTTTCGAAGAAATTGTCTTTGAGTGACAAAAAAATGAGGAAAGACGTAATACACTTTTTTGTAGAATCATATCAACCATTCCTTATCCAAAGCAACAAAACTCAACTATAACACAAATGATGAAAATGCTCAGTGCTGGCAACACTTTCCCAACGAAGCAGCAATAAGTTTACCATAACAAGCTCATACTTAATCAACTTATTTTTTGAATTTCGTTCTCATCGGAGGATTTCATCGAAAGTTTCAGCGGTTAAACGTTGTTTGAGGCTGTCATCCGAAAAATGTTCAAAACTCGGGAAATTTAAAAATTGGTTTCTTATTTTTATCGCAAATGCTTTGCAAATGAGTACGTAATTTGAACCATCTGTTGGTGCAATATTTACGAAAATGGCTAATACTGGTTACCCTGTGCCAGCAGCAAAGCAAAATGTTTACCAAATCTGCTTCACGTTAAGTTAAACCTAACCAGTAAAATTCGTTTCGATTGAATCACTGCGCTGGAAGTTATACGGGTGAAAATAATTTTAGGGTTACCACCCCCAAAACTTTTCAAATTTTTAAAGCGTTAATATTTGTTGTTAACTTTCATTGCAGGATCATTCCCACTTGCAAATCTAATGACATAATTGCTCAGTTAAGTAATTGCACAAAATTACAAATATGGTTATAACTAGCAGCCCTTTCTCTCGTACGAAATTCCTACGACATTTGGTTCTCATCAAGGTCCATTTACTGCATGAACTTCGTTTTGATTTCTACACTGAACCGGAAGTTATAAGGAAAAAAGCTTTATTTTGCTGAGCAAATTTGCAAATTTTATGAGACAAAAATCACCATAGCTGGCAACTCTATTCTAATTTTTCACCAAATGTTATCTAAAGTAAGATCCAAGTACTGTGTGAATTTTGTTAAAATCTAATGGCTGAATCGGAAGTTATAGGCCAAAAACTGATTTTTTATCTCAGTGATTTTTCAAGATGGTACCACTGCCACAGTTTTGCTCACATTTCAAAATCACTTCTATCAGACTTGGTCCTAGCTAATACCAACATGTCCTGTAAATTTCATTTTGATCGGATAGTTCGGTCGTCAGTTCTCGTGAACAGAACTTTCGAGTTCTTGGTGATGGGTGGCCGTTCTTGTGCAAATCGAAATTTTAAAAATTTCAATTTGACATGATGGACAAAAATCAAAATTTATCAATGATTTTAATTTTTTTTCAAAAATCAAAAATTTTTCAGGAGCGTCAATGATTTGAAGGATTTTTTTTCCGGAGCCTGCCGTAGCTACAGGGTTACCCGCACTATCTTGAAAATTCATGTGTATTAAACTTAACTTAATATCAATACGCTTTGCAAATTTCACGATGATCCAATGTTTTTGTCAGAAGTAATGACAAATCAAAATTTGAAAAAAAAATCCTTGCCTACTTTTAGACACGCTGCACTCACACACGGCTCAAAATTTCCAACTTTTTAACATAAACAAGCTTTAAGCATAATAAGTTTTCATTCCCAAACATTTGTTTTCACAAAAATTTACACTGCTTGGAAATATAGGAGTCCCTGAAAATTCACTAAAATGCCCGCCGCCGCCAAAAGGTTTAAGATATCTGAATTCTAGCAAGTCATGGACCTACCTGTTATATACATCTATGTTCTCCGAAAATTTCAGCTCAATCGGATCGGCCACTTCATCGATTATCTCCCTTAATCATTTTGCTGATATATATATATATATATATATATATATATATATATATATATATATATATATATATATATATATATATATAAATATATATATATATATATATATATAAATATATATATATATATATATATATATATATATATATATATATAAATATATATATATATATATATATATATATATATATATATATATATAAATATATATATATATATAAATATATATATATATATATATATATATATATATAAATATATATACAGTGAAACCTGCGAAAGTTGGCCACCCGTGGGGCAAAAATGTTTGGCTAACTTTCACAGGTGGCCAGCTTATAAGGGGATCATGTTGGCCAGCTTATAAGGGAATCGTGTTAGCCACCAGGCCAACTTTTACAGTAGCCAGCTTATAACAGAATCAGTTTTTACACTGAAATTCAAAAAAAAAATGTTCCAACTATCTGTTTTTATTTTAATTTATAATTCATTTATTGATAAATTGAATAAATTGTAAATATACAACAAAAACACATATATTTCTTCATATTATCAAACATAAAAAAGTCAAACTTCAATAAAATACTGAATTCATTTAACAAAGTAAAACTATGAAAAAACAAACAAAGATAAATTACATACATGTTACACATTAGGTACCTTCAAAAAATTATCCAAATTTGTTTGTTTTAACATTTTCGATTTTGCACTATGCTGTTCTATTTTAGTTTTTATGTTAAGAACCTCCGAAACCAGGTTAGGTTGGTTTGCAGAAACGTACAAAAGAAGCTCGTTTACGTTATGAAGGGCATCACTCGCTGTAAGAGGACGATAATTGACAAAGGCGCCGCATTCTTCTTCTTCGGATTCACCATCTAGATCCCCTGTTTCAATAGCTTCAAACTCTTTCAAAATTTGTGCCATTATTTCATCAGGGGAATCGGCCAGAACCTCGTGAACTATTCCGCCTTCATCTGCTTTTAATATATCGTCTGCTGATAGTACAAGTTCATTTTGAATATTTTCAGGAAAGCTTGAAATTATTTTTTCCATTTGAACTTCTTCCAAAGATTCCTCCAAAGATTCTTCGGTAAGTGGAGCATCCACAGGAAATCCTGCACGATGAAAACAGCTTGTTATTGTTGATATTCCAATTTCATTCCAAGCGGAAACAAGCCATCTGATAGCATCCAAAACGCTAATCATTTTGCAAAGCTCAGTGCCTGATTTGCACTCATCAATCTTTGTTAACAGGTAAAGAAGCATTTTAGATCTGTATCTTATTTTTACATTTTGAATTATACCTTGGTCTAATGGTTGGATTTCTGATGTTAGATTGGGCGGTAAAAATTTAACAACAACATTTGAATACTGTTTTGTAGAAGTGTGGCTTGTCGCATTATCTATAAAGAGGATTATTCTTCTGTTTTGAAATTTCATTTGACGATTTATGGAATCAAGCCACGTTTCAAAAATTGTTGTTGTCATCCATGCCTTTTTGTTATGAGTCCATGTGACCATAAAATTATTCGTGTCAATTTTATTTTGACTGAAAGCTCTCGGTTTGGCAGCATTTCCTATAACTAAAGGCTTTAACTTTTCGCCAGTTGCACTGCAGCAAAAAAGAACACTTAACCTTTCTTTTGCTATCTTCCCACCTTTACATATCTCATCTTTAGAAACGAGGCTTTTCGTTGGTAGCTGCCGAAAAAACAGGGCTGTTTCATCAGCGTTAAACTGATCTTCCGGCGGATAATCTTCTACAATATGAGGAAGTTTACTCTTCCAATCGGCCGCAGCCTGATGGTCGATATTAGCACCTTCACCACAGAGAACTTTAAATTGAATGTTATTTCTAATACGAAAAGATTCAAGCCACCCGTTACTGGCACTAAAATTTGGAATTTTCAGTTCCTCTGCTAAATGTTTTGCTTTGGTTTGTATCATTGGACCACTTACGGGGATATTTTTTGATCTACATTTTTTGAAAAATGAAAGAGTGCCCTTATTGATATCCTCAAAACGAGTGTTTCTTAGCTTTCTCTTTCTCTCCTTTGATTGATTGCCCTCTGTCGCAAATAAAATTTGTTGTTTTTGAGCTTTAATATTACCAACTGTAGACTTAGAGATTCCAAATTTTTTCGCCAACGTTCTTTGCGATACTCCTTTATCCAGTTCTTTTAAAATTTCTTCTTTTTTATTAAGAGAAAGCTCAACTAGTGCTTTTCTGGGTGCCATTTTAAAATCTGAAGAATTCTGTAAATTATTTTTATAAATTTTATATTTTATGCAGTATATTTTTTACTAACCATACATAAAATTCTAATGCCTGAGGTACAGTCAACGCAGCTTATCGCGGCTTACGATGGCTATCGCAGCGAACAAAATCGTCTGATTACACTACAACGCGTTCGAATGTCAACATCCACACGACAATTTTTAATTTCGATTAAATGCGATTATTGAAATCCAAATCTTAAGGTTAATTCATATTCATATTCATCAAACTTTAATTCATATTCACCAAACAAATGTGATTGAAACTTCAGCTCACATCAAATTCAAATTCGACGAATTCTAATCCAGCGGTTAAACTTTTAAATCCAAGCACATAAAATCACAAACTGACAATATTGCATCATCTCATCCCAATACCCACTCAAAATGCAATATGATTATGTACGTATGTTTCCACAATAAAAGAAAAATTCTTTATGGCCAAGTTTAGCAGGTTACTTTACATGAGCGGTGAAAAAATATGAGCGAATATGAGGCCAAGTTTCAAGTTAGACAGGTGGACAACCTATAGAGGTAATTTGGAAATATTTTGCACTGGAGTTTCTTTGTGCTTTTATATATTGGTCAATTTCCGCAGGTGGCCAACTTACAAGAGTGGCCAACTTGACAGGTTTCACTGTATATATATATATATATATATATATATATATATATATATATATATATATATATATATATATAAATATATATATGTATATATATATATATATATATATATATATATATATATATATATATATATATATATATATATATATATATATATATATATATATATACATATACATATATACATGTATAGATATATAGATACGCACTAAAACTGGCGGTTGTAGTACCTGTATATAAAAAAGGCGATAAAACTAGTTTAGGCAACTATAGACCCATATCTCTGCTATCTGTTTTTTCAAAAATTATTGAAAAAGATGTCAAACTCAGGATAGTGACGTTTTTAAATAAAATTAAGTTTTTTAACGACTGTCAGTTTGGTTTTACGTCAAGAAAATCCACAGAAGGTGCCTTACCAGAATTCTGTCACGAAATTTATAGTGCAAAATACGAGTCCCAAATTCCCGCAGCATTATTTCTTGATATCACTAAAGCTTTCGATCTGGTCGATCATTCCATCCTACTGCAAAAATTTTATAGTGCAGGAATAAGGGATAATATTTTGGATTGGTTTCATTCCTTTCTTTGTGATCGTAGGCAGAGAGTTAAAATAAATGACATCTTGAGTTGTGCAACGACTCTAAATATTGGAGTTCCTCAAGGCTCGGTCCTGTCTCCAGTATTATTTCTGATTTTCATAAATTCACTATTTTCTGAAAACTTTTATGGGAAAATTACGGCTTTTGCAGATGACGCTGTCCTGTCCTACTCCAGTTTCAATTACTTTGAAACATATGTCAAAAATAGCCACGACCTTGAAATTTTAACATATTGGTTCAATGTCCATAAACTAAGGCTGAGTGACAAGTCAAAATATATGATATTTAACCTAGTGAGATCAGTTTGTGTTGATTTGAATTTGACTTTCCACGCCCCAACCTGCTTAAAATATCTTTTTCACCAATGAGAGCTGAAGATGAGGTTTTTTATTCTTTTGATCAAAATGCGAGTTGTTCTCCATACTGCTTTGATATTGAAAGAGTTGATAGTTTTAAGTATCTGGGAGTGTTAATTGACACCAAATTAAATTGGAGAGATCACACCGTGTATTTGAAAGCATATTTTAACAATTTGGTCAGACAATTGTATCATTTAAGCCTATATTGTCCCTTTTCAGTTTTAAAACTAGTTTACAACGGTCTGTTTTTGTCTAAACTACAATATGGATTAAGCTGCTGGGGAGGTACACATTTTAATAAACTGGAACCATTGATTGTAAAACAAAAACATGCCGTTCGAATTATTTTCAAAGTTCACCGCAGAACGCCAAGTTTTAATCTATTTCAAGCACTAGATACACTTCCATTAAGACATTTGTATTTTTTTAAGGTTCTAAGAATTTTCTTCGAGAACTCAGGTTATCAAACACCAAGAGTTTATGATTCAGCTAATCTACGGGTTAACACTAGAAATTAAGTGATAGTTCCCATTTGCAATAAATCGCACTTTAGTCGCTTTTACAGCATTGTTGCTCCTCGTCTATTTAACCTTTTGCCATCAAATGAGGCGAGTCCAGAAAGACAACGTTTTCGAAAAAAATCAAATCTTGGCTCTTTTCTATTGATCACTTGGGCGTTGAAAAACTATTGAATTCCTTAATATAACCTTTGCATTTGTTTTCAATATTATTTTTTGCTATTTTTCTCTATCTACGGTCTTTTATATCTTAGTTAAATTTATGAGTCCCCCACCATAAATTGACAATTCATGTTTTTTCTTTCTTATTAACGCGCATTCGACTCTTGCATAAAGCAACTGAATGCTTTGTATTTCATCTGCATCTTCTTCAGCACCATTTAAAATATAAAATAACGAGTTAGTTGTATTTCTGTTTTATTTTATTTTTTTCTTTAAATTTTCTATTTCTTGATGTTAGGTATAAACGTAATTTAAGTTCAGAGGATTTCGTTTGAATTTATTATAGCTGTAAGTTTATGCACATGAAATAAAGACTATTATATAATTACTTATTATTAAATCGGCTCTTTTACGGTGAATGAGATATCAAATTTTGAGTTGCATGAGCCGTAAATTTTTGGACTTGCTCCTTGTTGAGGATTACTTTTTCTACTCTTAGTAATGCCATTCAAACTAAATGAAAATATTTAGGATGAATTTCAACCTAAAGCGAAGGAATTTGAGGAAATGGTCTCGAAAATTTAAACAAAACTAGAGTTTTTAATTAGGTATTATTATTTATTAAGTGTCTAGAATACACGCCATTGTGGGCTATAATATATGGGGTCGCAAGCTCTAATACTTAGCATCTGCTCTTATACATTTTTCGCTATATATCAGGAACTATAATTTACCGCAATCTCGAAATTAACTATGTACGATGGGCGTTCAATGTATTCTCGGTTTGTGTATGTTAGAAAAAAGATAAAACCTTGAAAACAATTTATTTTTCAATATAGTCCCCCCGTCATATTGTTTGATCGAGAAACAAGTTTTTCTATTCCCTGAAAAAAATAATTTTCTTCTTGGCCTGAAAAATGCTCATTTAGAGCGGGCCTGAGCTCATTATTGTCAGCAATTCGCTTTCCCCGCTTTCTTCATGGATAGTTTTTTGAGGTTTTCCTTGTTTAGTGAGGAATTTATTTTTTATTTAATTAATTATTAATTTTTTTCTTCAACATTGTCGCGTCAGTCATTTTCGTCGTCTCTGACTGGAGGTCGCAAACAAACTAATGAGGTTATCAACATGAAATTTTATATAAATACCCTCAGAAAATGTTGTTACCCAATGATATATTTTAATTGCCCACAATAATATCAACTCATCCCGATACCGAGAATACATTGAACGCCCCTCGTATAAGTATTGTATATGAATTATGACCTATAGCGCTATGATTTTTCTCAGTGCGCATTTTCTGCGGATTATCACGGTGTGTGTGTGTGTGTTTGTGGGTAGTGTGGAATGCATTATTAAACTGCCTCTTTTAAACTGTAACTTCGAAATGCTTTTTAATAGCAGCGATTAAGTCAATTGCTAAAAGCTTGTAACTTGTAAGCAAAAATATATTATGCATTTTTTGTCGTTAAAGGAAAAAGTACTACGCACTTTTTGTCGTTAAGGGTTTGTACTCTATCACTTATTGTGCAGTAATGAATGCGGTTTTTTTACCTATGTTTCCAAGATCCTGGTACTTTGTACTTATTTGACTTTTGGAAACTTTTCTGTGTTCTTCTTCTAAGTCTTCTTAAGCTCGGTTAAGTTCTAAGTTTTCTTAAAACGATCACATTTTTTCAAACCTGGGTTTAAGGGAAGAAAATTTATTCATTTTGTGTATTTTTTTACAACTGACGGCGACAATAGTGCGGTGATCGTATTCTGATAAATATTTCTTTAATTCTACTGATAACTACTACAAAATTTGGCTTAGTAAGGAGATTCGTTCAAAAAAGGGACACAACACTCTAAAGGAGTAGAGATTAGAGATGAAGCGTATATACTGGAACAGGTATGTGGAACAGGTATTTTTTTGGAACAGCCAGTATCTAGTACGAAATTCAAAAATACTAGGTACGAGTATTTTTGTGAACTAAACATGTAATCAAGAATTTACCCAATAAATTTCTTCCATTTGATTCATTTCAATCAAACAGTGACGTAATAGTATCCTAATATTAATATGGAGTCATATTGCAAGTGCTTTCATACTCACGAGTATTTCGTATTTGAAGGTATTTTCGTATCGAGTATTTTCGTATCGAGCATTTTCGTATCGCGTATTTTCGTACTTGCAAGTATTTTCATATCGCGTATTTTTGTATCGAGTATTTTCGTACTTGCGAGTATTTTCGTACTTGCAAGTATTTTATTCAATTATTCAAGAAGTTTTTAGGGCAAAAGTAGCTGAAGTCGGACGAAATCGGTCAATTTTGGGCTAGAGTGGTTTGGGACATAACGGGCCAAGATCTATTGCTGTGATACAAAAATTGCGGTTTTGTAGGGGAGTAAGGGATTTTTTGGCCTTAGTTTGGCAAAAACTAACTTTACGGAGCTTTCGATGATTGAAAGTGGCCGGGGAGTATATTAGTGATATTTTGATAGAAGAAATTGAATTCGGGGACCTTTCTGAGTTGTTTCGGCCGAAATTTTCATACAAGTCTGGGAAAAAGCGGCCTAGTTTCCAAGATACGGTAAAATGAAATCCGCCGGAAAACCGCCCGGAAAAACTGAAAGTAGCACTAAAAGTGTAAGTAGGAAAGGTTGAGATCCTTTTTGGTTCGCCAGTTGGCTTCTGCGGGTGTGTAGAGGCCCTCTTCGTGACTTCAGTTCACCACGAGAGTATCTCCAACCCTACCGGGGCTGTAAAATTTACGAGGCCGCAGGAGGCAAGGTGCCCCTGGACTCATGTCTAGCCTCACCGAAAAGTTTTGGTCCCCTAGTGGGTGCATGTTTAATAGGCGAAACATTTTGTTTTTATTTTTTCTCAATAAAATTTTCGACAAGCTTCATGCTTCAGTGAGGCGAAGTGGAAAACTGACTGTTTTAAATTAGCCAGGAAAAATTTGGGATCAGAGATCGATCGATAAAAAGTCATATAGATGGCAACAGGATTAGTTGGTCCTATCTTAGTAAGTTTTTCGACATTGGTAATTTGAACGAATACAGGAGGTGTTTTGTGCATATAATAAAATGAAAATCAAATTAAATTGAATTTGATTGTTTTCCCTTGAGACTTGCCAAATAAATGACCGACCATTGGAAAGTCACGGATAAGCTGCACGGACTAATGACTCGGTATCCTTTCACGGTCATCTGCGCCATCACTATTCTAGCTTGGAAACTTTGTGTCTGGTGGGTGGGGGACGGCATATCATACCGTTTCATAACATCACTACAAATCGCATGTACTTGTATGTATATATGTACATACTTCAACAAATACTAGCTAGTATTTTTGGAACAGGTATTTGGAACAGGTATTTTTTTGTACTCGTACTAGGAATACGTTGTATGTGAAAGTCCGAGTACGACCCAACTCTAGTAGAGATGGCTCAGCAACAATGTTTTGATGATTCAATTGAAAGCAAGAACAGCTTGTGAGCCCGATATAGGAGAGCACTACCTGTTACTTGCAAAGCAAAGCTGTAGTCCGTGGTTCGCATCCAGCCACGGACGATCATAGATGATCACACACCAAGCATTGATCTAACCTGGCTGTAAAGGATTAACTGAGTCAATTCAGGAGCAGAAACTAAGTCGTGGTGTATCAAACCTCCAGAACGGGTTCATTACAAAATCATACATTTCTTGCATTTGCATTAAGACTATATAAGAAAGCAAATACGTCATCGCGACGATGGTGCGGATGATCAAAAACCTGATACACAAATGCCATTTGTTCATTCATTGATAATTTTGCAAAAAGATAAGAAAAATAAAAGAATTTTTCCCAAGTAGTGTTCAGAAATTCTAGCAAAGCAAATTTGTCTCAACCAACAACAGGTTTTTAATTTTTAGGACTTGAGGTGGAAGAGGCATTTTTTCATAAGCAATTTGGATTAAAATGCATGTGAATTGCTTAAAATTTTTTTTTTCTTAAAAACCTGCACATAAATTGACGTATTTTTGAATTAGCGTGCGAATTTCGCATTAGAAACTGACATTGAAAACTAAAATTAGAATCGAATCGTAGTCGTTCCGAAATAAAACTTGTTTACTTTAAAAAAGTGTACCATGTCATAGCCTAGAAACAAAAAAAAATTCACAATTCACACATTGAGCTAACATGCTACTACCACTATCAGTAGAAGATCATGCATACGTTTATTCAAACTAATGGATTTTCGGTAAACCGAACAGGCTAGTTATCGCATTGATAATAATTCGCACTGTCACATTCCATCTACTTCGCTTTATTTAACGTTACAATGCCAACGATGATGAGGCGAACTCCTAGATCTATTTAGTTTCGAGGTTTTTTCTCACTTTTTCGGGTTTTTTTTTTGTTTTCGTTTCAATCATACTAAAAACGTGACAATAACGAGTATAGTAGCGATAAGCAATATTGTTGCATGAAACCGTACTTGTTAATTTGATTGTATAGAGTTATATGTATCTCATCATCATAGACTGGTCTCTAGCATACGGACAGCAATATGGAATTCGGAAAACTGAAAACAGTAACTATTTATGATACGCGCGTCATTGCTGTCATTGTGATGTGATATCTTGCGCATTCTCTGATATCAAAAATACCTTAATGTTTTTTTTCGACTGAAATCTTAATTATTTCCATCGGTCTCATTAATTAGGCGATTACGTTGATGGAAGCGGAATAAACAACCTTGGCGCCACTTCGTTTTGATAGTAGCTTCGCGAGCTTAAAGTCGTTCAGATTCGTGGCAGTTTTGAGATTTGAATTGATAAAATAATGTTAGAAGACTTTCGGCGGCTATCGCCTAGCCAGTTTTTTATAAATTTTTCGAGATTGAGTAGCCGGTAACGATGAGTTCAATTCGGATTTTTTTTTAGTATTTTTCGTGGGAATTTCGAATGTAGCTGCAATATCAGGATATTGATTAAAGAGTTGATGGACCTAACTCGGGCGTAGTGAATATTTCTCCGAATATAGTTTAAGGTGGTGATTCCATTGTCAAACGATCTAACGGATGAACTTTGTTTCTACTTTACTTTAAAGCCCTATTATTTCACGTTACGTTGCCGTTCTCGATACCAGCTGAATGTTCGTGTGTATCTTCAAACCTATATCATCCAACAAGTGCTAGAGGTTCAAATTCTTCAAAAAGTTCAATGTCCTCAAAAAGGGCATAATTATAAATAAAGTAAATTAACTTTATTTACGGATTTTGATTATTCGTCGACGTCGACTGATTATGAATCTATTTGAATTGTGGCCTCGGCACTCGCGTGTCTTCAGCAAAATCTGAATAGAATTGTGCAATTATTGGATCAAGGCACTGTATTTTTCATTTGCACTGTTGTGAAGTACTAACTGTTGAATCAAATTCTTATCCCGTTCACCAAAAATAAATTTCAATAGAAAAATTTGTGCCAGCTCTTCTCAACTAGTTGAACCCTGTATGGAGTGATCTGTAAGTAAAGCAAGCCTTTGTGGGTCTGGGGGTTGAAGTTGGTCAAGACTGATTCTAAAATCAAAGTGTTAGAGTGTGGACTCATTAGTTCCGCAAGTCACTCACACAAACAAACCCGTTTTTGAGTATGGATGTTCGTTTATGAGTGGTATTGAATAAGCGGATGTAAACGCTAACAGCTCATGTCCTAACTTCTAGGTTACGTAGCCGTCTGTTCAGCAATTTCGGACTGTCCTCTTCTTGGGCACAATCTTGTAGTGGGGGAGGGGCTAGTCTGTCGCAAGACAAGAGTACCCGGAACACTAAGAGTACCTGGAGCACAGCATGAGGATGAATATTAAAGAATGGAGGACCCTGGTTGCAGAAGAAGGTCATACGTAACCATCGTAAGATTCCTTAGCTAACAAATTTTCTATCTTGTTTATACTATTTTCTGTGGATGCAGGCTCCGAAAAGTCGAGAACACAGCTGGCAGTTCTGCCACACTGAAAAAAATCTACATGGCACCCAGAGCTATGTAACATAGCGCATTATTTATGGCCCCATACGCTATGTACATAGTACTCTGAGCTATGCAATATGGCTTCCAGCGCCATGATTACATGGCACAAAAATTATGGCCCCACACGCTACATTACATAGTGCCATGAGCCATGTAATATGGCTCATGGCACTCCATTTATAGCTCGCAGCCATACTGTGTGAGGAGATGTAGAAATGTCAGCAAGCTTCTTGAGTATAGGAGAGGTTTTATTGTAGTAGGTTAGTTGACTGAAAATATCTGCAATAAGATTGTTTAGCTAATAGAGACACCCCAAATACAAATAGTCTGCCAAAATTAGGGACGAAAAACGGGAGGAAAATTGATCAAGTCTTCGTGATACATAGGTAAGCGATCTTTACGCTGCGAAAATTTCGGTAATCAATCGAAAAAACTGAGACCCGAGTGTCAAATAATTTTAATCGAATTAAAACTTCAATTCAAAAATAAACTGCAAATCAATCGTAACCATTACACTCGAAAAGCATGTTATTGTACTGAAAAAACACAAAGCGCCAAACGCGATAATTTATAGACTTCTGGCGCCATGTACATAGTCGATTTCGGTCGATTTGTGATAAAATATAGCGCCACACGCCATAGTAGATAGGAGCAGACGCTATGCTTATAGTCCTCCACGCCATGTACTATAGTCCTCCACGCCATGTACTATACCCTTCCACCACATCTGCATGGCGTGGAGGACTATGTTACATGGCGTGGAGGACTATAGTACATGGCGTGGAGGGCTATAGCCAAACCCCTGCTCCTTTGTACTTTTCGCCATGTATTATGGCGTGTGGCGCTATATTTTATCATAATCCCGAAATCGACTATATACATGGCGCCAGAAGTCTATAAATTATGGCGTCTGGCGCTATGTGTCTTTTCAGTGCAGGGGAAAGGAAAATAAAGCGAAGAGTGAAGCACTGAAGGAGACAGCTCCAGCTAGTGCAAATAAACCGCCTGTGAAAAACGATGAAGAGGAAGGAAAAAGTACTGTGAGGACTGGACTCCGCGGAGCTGTGGAGACTTTTAGTTGTATACAACATAAAAAACTGCGAAAAGGAGGAAGCTGCCGACGATGGCGGATGGGGATTTGGAAAGGTTTCCCAGGAAAGTGGAGCCGTTGAGCTTTCCTGAAAAAGCAGTAATGCCCGTCGTATCAGGTAGGTAAATATCTCCAACGAATGGCTGGGAGCAAAGTCACGCCAACTGGACACCACTAACCACGAAAAGCTCTCAGCCGTAGACAAAAGAAGGTTCTCCATAAGAAATCCATGCTTCCTAATGTGAATCGGGATTCAGAGATTCGGCTGGAAAGCACTACCAGAGAACACACAGCTGTAACGGTAAACTCCTTGCTTATCAGCAAAGACGCTTACTCTGTCAGCAGAGGAAAAACGCAAAATAGAAGAAAAATCTGAAGCCGGTGCTGTACCACAATCGTCGAGAAAATGTACCACAATCATCGAGAGACATTTTGCTGAGACTCAGGCAAAAACACATTACTTGCGATAGTAGAGAGGAAAATGATCATAGAAGCACCATCTTCGTCGTTGAGATAGTAGTGCCCAACGGGAATGGCAAAGTTATAATTGGCCAGTGTACTATTCTTCAGAAGGAGCTGTGGAAGAAGATTTCGGAGCGGAGGCAGTTTGCAGCTTCGCGCAAGTGAACTGTGTGGACAGTCACCTCCAACTCGTTTGCTCCAAGCAAACATCTAAAGAGTAACTCACACGGATTGCTTCGCAGCTGGGTATTGGCAATCGGCTCAAATTCACCATTTTGAATCCCGATTTTGTCAAACCCATCTATGTTACTGAATTTCAGGCTCTCGCAAGAGTTCAGATTCGGTAATCCGAGCATTAATGTGAAGCACCATTCCACTAGTGAAAATGGTTTCAATCTGGTGATGTTCCTGGACCAGGGAAGCTTCTTGGTGCTCAGAGAAAGATACCGAATGAAAACAAATCAAAAAGAGGTAGGACGTCTACTCTTGTAACAAAACTTCACCTAAATAGAGTTTTCTTCACTGAGATCACGCGGACATTGTTTAAAGATCCATGCAAATGTATCCCTGAAAATTTCCTTTGAACTTTTCAATCCATGAAGGTATAAGATTTGTTCAGAACAAGGGTTCATCCTTTTTTCTATGCGGAAAATTGTTTCATCTCAATCAAAGTGGTAAACCTCGTCTACGATGAAAGATCAGCCAGGCCGAGACTTGGTGTTTCCATCCCACGATCAACTATGCTTGATGACACGATGATCAGATAATTTTCAAACCAAGATCATGAACATCGGAACTATGATTTACCTTCCTTTTGGCTCCTTACTTTTGCCTAGAATTAGCAGTTGATTGCGATGTAAACTCCTAGCATATCAGTTCGGGCAGCAACAAATGCAGCAACGGAGAAAATTGACTCTTTGATTTTATAGCTCACTCGATGGTCATGATTCGAAACAATGGGATGTTTCCAAAATTTGATTTATCTATCGGTTTTTTCGTTAGGAACAGTTAGATCCATAAGTTGGATGGTGCGTCTTGGACTCTCTATTCATTGCTTTTTGGTTTTCTCTTTAGATATGAAGCCAAAACCTGGGTTCTAAATAGAAACCCAGGAAATACTGATTGGGCTTTTTGCCGACAGAGCTTGTACTGGTGGTAAGATACATTCGTTGAGGTCAATAGAATCTCGGTTGAGCACTCTAAATAGGGCGATATTGAAGAGCTGTGAAGGTCTGTGCAAGGTCCCGGAAAGTGACCAATAACCTAAACAAGAAGATAAAACGTCTAGGTGGTGATTTTACTAAGTTAAAAAAGGAGTTCTTATAGACTCTACTTGAGAATTATTTTCAATTGCTTCAATGATTTAAAGGCAGAAGGTTCCTGTGACTCTGATTAACTTTCTGCCCTTGGCAGCAGCAGGGAATGTTGGCATACAGATATGTGGTCAAAAGCGAAATGGAAAACGATACAATCATGTCCTTTGAAAATTTTAAATCTACGGGATTGGATGGCATCTTTCTTAAAGTTGATGCCCGAGGCACAACCTGTCAGTAAATGCTAGAAAAGTGAAACTTGTATTCCTCAGCAGAAAAAAAACTAGTGCTTCCAATGATTTTAGGCTGGAATTCTTCAGTTTTTTGTGAAGTCACATTTTTAGAAGTGATCAGGGACAAACAACTTTCCTGATAGAAGAAATATGGAGGTATGTGTAATGTGGGGATATTTGCGCTATGTATTCAAACACGCGTGTGCTTTACTCGTCTTTGTGAGAAGATATCCAGTAACCTTTTTGAGCGCCCAGATGTCTGCACGGAGGATACTCTCCAATTTTCATTGTTGACACATCGAAGACAGACCTATCTGGAGACTAGCGTTTTTTGAAGCAAAACTATTCGCTGTCTTGAGAGCTGTTTACTGTGCAATTGATGAAAAGTGGAGAGGGGTTAGCTTACCTAGCTGGCTCTATGTAGATCCCTGACTTATTCGAAATGCCCCATGAATGCAGAGCAGGATTGAGTTCTGTCGTTAAATACAAAGAGGTTCATCTGTTTTAGCTACCGGGACGATGCGATGTTTAAGGAAGCGAAATTAATGACACTACTGAGAAACAAGGCTCAACGCTTCCAAAAGCGGGCCCAGAACTCGAATCAGGTGATCCGAACGTGTCACCGTATACCATTTCTCGGAAGTGGGTAGTCGATACTCATTAAGAGAGTTCGGTAGCAACTGATGTAGCCAGGTGCATGAAAATCTTCCTCCCTCAGAACCTAACCATTGGACAGCAAGATTCTTCCTCAACAAGATTAGGAAGAATTAAAGAGCCTTGACAGACATACTGACAGGAAAAAAAACTACCTAGGAGTAGGAGATATATGTATCGCATAAGTGTTTAGATATTTGATATTTGGCCATCCTGTTCAGAAGTAGAGCGTGATCTTTGCGAATGCCCAGTGTATGGCTGTATTTTTCTCACTCACTCAGACTGTCACCAGACATTAACCCCTTTTTGTTAAATATTTTTGCACTTTCGATCATTTGCATAGATTTGAATTGAGTCTGAAGCAAATTTAAACATTTGATGTATCCTGTTGCTCCTCTGGGCGTGCAAGGAACACTTTAAAATGGTCGTCTGCGAACTCCATGACATTCAACTGGTTAAGACTTCCGGAAGTAACCCGAAAAATGGAACCAGTGTCAAATTGTATAGTATAAAAGGTTACCCTCGAAACATTGATAGTCAAGAAATCAAAATATACAAACTTTTGAAATAAAACTTGTTTAAATTCAAATATTTATTGTTAGAAAAATACCTACGCACTCAACCCCACGCTGCCTTTTCCGTTACCAATTCAAGCATATGATACTGCTAATATTAATCAAACTCAAGCCTTCAAAACATTTCTTAAGCAATTAAGACATAAACCCAAAATTATGATGTCATTCGAAGAACATTCTCTCTTTTGCGTCCATGCCTAATTTGAAATCGCCACCAGGCTAAAATTAACTGCAAATTGCAAACAGGGGAAAAACAACGACGATAAATTCCATTCGACAGCATCACGTACAAGACACGTCCCCAAAAATATCCATAAAGAATGTGTTGTGTCTACGAATTTGAACCACGCAAAAGGGCACTAGAATGAGTCGAGTTGCGACACCGAACAACAACAACAAAATCGCTCGTGCATGCTTCGTCGCCGCACAGTTGTACTTTTCCAATCGTATGGCAAGTTGCGTTAACTTGAGTTGCCAGTCGCAAGCACAGAACGCATTTCTAGTGAGTGTCATTTGCAACAACAAGCACCAGTCAACTTACCATCCCCCCATGCAAGTTGTTGCTCCATCACAGCTCAGACTATCAGCTAATTTCTTCGCACTGCACCCGGCGTTCATTTGCAACCCACCACGAGCAATAGTTCTTCGCTTAGGAGTATTACGGACGGGGAGCAAAGACGGGGTGGTATGCCAAGCACAGCCGAGGAAATGTCTTGAGAGAACAAGACGATTCTAAAAACAGTTTCGGATTAAAAATAGCAAGAAGACTTACCAAAATAAATATTCCTTCTATAGGAAGCAGCTCAGCCGTAAAAACAACATACATGTGTAACTACAAGTGAGCGCACGATTAATAGATATAACGCATCGAAACATGTAGCCGTGAGATGTTTTCGTTGATTTTGGAGTGTCAGGGGGACTTGTGCGTTTTGTAGAGGGAGTTTCGTATTTTCGATAATCAATCATATGTGTGGACGGCTGATATTTTAGGGACGACGTAAAGTTAGTAGTGAAAACACGTCTTTGCGTCTTGAAAAATTTTATACTTTTAATTCAAGCCTTTAGTCAAGTGCAGAAAGAAATCAGACTTAAGAATCTAGGGTACAGTTTTTCAAATAGCAATTGAAAAAACCTAAGTTTCGAGTTTTTTTTCGAAAATACAGCTCACACTTGAAGCTTAAGATATTGAAGCGAAAAACACATTTGCTAAGGTTCTGAGGGACTCATTTCAATTTGACACAACTTTTTTTTCCAAAGATTGAGTTCGGAAAAAAAGCAGACGAACGTAGATACGAAACTGAAAACGAGTGCCCAAGATGCAGCAGGTAAATTCATAGATAAGTTGGCCTAAGTGAAAATACCGAAGGTCCAAGGGATTGCTCTATCTGGGTTAAGTGCCGGACTATCAAGCATACTTCTTATCCGCGGAAACGACGAGGAAAAACTGACTCATGCCTCCGGAAAGCCTTTGCAAACATTGAAAAGCCGCAATCCACAAGACGCAGGGGCTATTCTTGGGGATATGGAGACCACACAGCAAAATCCCCCGACGCAAGCCACTCCGAGCGGAAGACTGAAGAGGAGATGCTGAGGAACTGTCAGCGAATCTTTCGTAAGATTCTTCAAGCCACTGAAGTGCAAAAAAATAAAACCTGAGTACGTTAAAGATGGTAGTTTCGAATTGGAGGAAGCATTTAAGAAAATTTTCGGATGCCAGGAAAATTGAAAAATGAAGGAAGAATAGCAGCGTACGCGACCGAAGCATCAGGTGGTTTCAGTAAAAACTCTTATACTCAGATCTGGTGTTACTAAGTTCCGGGTTAACAGATGACCCGCAGAATCGAGCCCCGAGGAGATGCAGGAAACTAGGGTCAAAAACCAATGACCTGACAAAGAGGGTAGTCATGGCGAAGAAGAATAGGAAACATCTGCTGGAAAAAAAGGCCCAAGTGAAAATGAGCGTGCAAGAACTGAGCAGGGATAAAAATTGGAAAGAAGATGGGAAGAAACTGAAGCGGCTGTCAAACCAGTTTCAAGTAAAACATACGCGAAAGTCCTGGGGGCTGTCCGCAAGGCTCTGTGCCCAGATGAAACTGGCACAAAAGTTTGTCGGGTTAGAGCAACTTCTGATGGAGAGATTCTGCTGGGGATTCAGGAGTCGATACGGGCCGTCGTATATGGTCAAAGAGTTGTTCTCCCATAGTCAAAATCGAGTTTAAAGACCTCGATTATATCACACCAAGCGAGGAGGTAGCCTCAGCTCTATGGCGAGAAACTACACAGGATAAAAGTGGCGAGCTGATGGACTTTTTAACTCTAGCGAGCAAAGAACGGCCAACGTGAAGTTGAATGAGTTCCCAGCTCTCAAAATCTTCAAGTTTGGTCGAGTCAGAGTGTGAATGATATGCATCCGAGTGAGAAGGTGGGTAGCAGTAATACGTTCCCACCGGAGTATGGATTACGATTACACAGAAGATCCCGAACGGTAGTTACTGGAACCAGCTACTGGGTTAAAGTGGCGCATATAAATTTAACACGTCAGAAGATCGAAGACGTAAAAAAAAGACTGCAAAAATAAGGCCCATGTCATAGTTATAAGTTTGCCTTATAGGAGGAGGAATCCGTCCACTTGGCTGCCAGTTGCAGCTGGGTACGTTGTAATTTCGATGTACCGGCAGTCACGGCTACAAAAATGACCAGTTCTCAATGTAATACATATAACTAATTTTCGTTAGCTGCTACTTCTCTCCAAATAACCCAACACAGGAATTTGGAGCCTAATCAAAGGCATTGGAAGAACTCTCCGTAGCACTTACGGTAGCATAGTTGTAGATGATGACTTTAATGCCAGGGATTTGGGGAGGTCCATGACCACTTAGAACACATAAGGGCGGCATCTTGTCGAGATGGCATCGCAATTGAATAATCGGGCTCAATGGTTCAACGGGAAGACCTGGCATTGCCGAATCCATATATGACGTCACCATAGCTTCGGAGAGACTGGTAACCCTGGTAAGCGATCTGAGGCTGATGGAGGATTACTCGGCGAGTGATCACAACTACATCAGCTTCAACATTGCCGAAAGCAGACATTGGCAGCACCACTCTAGCTTTAAAAGGCACGGCTAAAATACTACCACGCTTTACAGAAGTTAAAAATTCACATCATTAAATGCAAGCTCGAAAGAAACTTTTAATTCGCTAGAACCTCACCTACTCGCGAAACAGTAGAAGCTACTGCGGGAAATACGATGAGGTGGATTAGGAGAGCTTGTAAGGTTTCGATGCCCCAGTGCGAACTTTCCGTCGAGAAAAATATACCCATTGGTGGAACGGTGAGATTGACGAAATGCGACGCATTGATCTATAGCATGCAGACGTAGTGCACAGTGAGATAACTATACACAGGAGGCAGTCGAGTGCTCTGCACCACACACACGGCAGTGAAGAGAGAATGCAATAAAGAAGAGCCAATCCTCGAAATGGCAGATAATTTTGGAGGTCAGTTCCGACTTGTGGGGTGCGTACAAAGTAGTTACCCGGAGACTCAGCTAAATGCGATCAAGCGCTCAAATGCACAAAACAGTCATGGAGCGCATCGTTGGCTAACTAGCGCATCGTTGGCTAACTATACCCAGTGCATGAAGTCAAATGATAGCATCACTGTTCACCAAGGGGATATTCCCTTTTTACGAAAGAGAAAATAATTGGACCGGCATCTTTTGGATGAAGAATTAGAAGTCCACGGCCCTGATGGGAGTGCCGGTCGAATTACTTAAAATTGTGGTGGAGAATCAACCGCGATTATTACTGGATTTAGATAATACGTGTTTATTGGCGGGGGTTTTTCCATCGCGGTGTAAAGTTGCTCGATTGACACTCATTGATAAGGGAAAGGGTGATCTGGACAATCTGTGCGATTTGCATGCTGCATATAGTAGGGAATTCCTCGAGCGGTTATTGAAGTCACGGCTTATGTCAGCAGTTAGATCAGCTGATGATCTATCTGACAGATAGCACAACTTTCGAAAGAGCGATTCAACTGTCATGTCAGCAATGTTTGGGGCAATAGCGAGAGCAGGCATTTAATTTTTTTCTGGTGACACTATATCAGAATGACTTCATTTCGGCGAGGCCGATAGAAGTTCTCTAGGTCCTCCAGCATGGTTACTGGATTCCTGACTACTTATTGGTTTGAATGCAGGACTATCTCAGGAACCGATGGCTGCTGTACGACACTGACGAAGGATTTCGGAGGAGGCTTATCAATTCAGACGTCAATACTGGGACCTGGTCAATGGAACATCGTTGACGATGGGCTGCTGCATCTGCAAATGCCTGGGGATGTGTTTTTGGTGTGCTATGACCTTGAAGTAGTAGCGGTCGTCACTTCCAGAACTGCCTAGTTCGCTGAATTCAGGCTTAAATAAATCATGAGAAGGACTTACAGCTGGCACTAACAAAAACAGAGATTATCACTACCAACTCGACGGCAGTGGGCTCGAGAGCGGTCTGAACTAGCAAGTTTGTAAGGTGCCTGGGAGCGTCGCTGGATATTAAACCGATTTATTGAGACCTCGCCTCATTCGCTTTGAGCTGCAAAAAACTGAGGCTCTAGTGCACACTTTCAGCTTTGTCAGCAACGCTGGAGTGGAAGTAGGGTTGAAGTAATGTGAAAGCAGGGTCTGCGCTGGACCTTTGTGGACTTTTTTTAGCAAGTAAAAATCTCACATAACCCTTAGATTGAGCACTCGGGTACGTTTTGAAACTTTCTTTCTTCAAAAAACAACAAAAAATCTTGGTGCTGTTAGCCCTATTCTAACTTCCCAAGACCGTTTTGCATTCAGATCAATTTATTGTGTGAATTTTGGTTGAATGGTTGCGTCGAACGTTGTCGAGGCAGAAAGATTTTATTGAGGATATTTGAGAACGTAACCAGAACTACCGGTTTGTCTGCATTATTAACAAACTTCTATCAGGCTTCGTCCTACTAGCGATAAATATATCTAATTTTATTACGATCTAATAACCCGGTCATAGGTTCTCGCGAGCATAAATTTCACATGCTAAAAACCTGGGCAGTTTGGTTGAGAACTCTTGCTTTAAGTAGGTGAAAAAATTGATAATTTGATTTCGACAGAGTGGAAGAGGCAAATAGTTTATAAATCGTTTGAATTTTTTTTTTTAAAGCGTTAACTTTTCAAGAGACTCGATGGTTTGCAGGAATGTTTTTCCCGTGCATTCTGTAGCTTAAGGGCTGTTCGCACACTTCTCGAAAGTTATGCAGACCTACATTTTATAAGCACCATTGTTCCGTGTAAATTTCGTAATTATATAATAACTTTGTCAGATATAACCGTAATTCGACCTTTTTTAGGAAATTGCATACTTTTAGGCGTTTAACGTCCGCTCAGGTTTAAAAACTCTCGAAAGGTTTATTACATGCAAGTTAAAAACGTAGCCAAATTTCATTCTTTACATTTTGTTTTATTTACTTTTAATTTC
The DNA here is from genome assembly GCA_963978885.1 of Nemotelus pantherinus. Lineage (NCBI taxonomy): Eukaryota > Metazoa > Arthropoda > Insecta > Diptera > Stratiomyidae > Nemotelus > Nemotelus pantherinus. The sequence continues at coordinate 56,841,330 of OZ022264.1, read as the reverse complement.
TTCTTCAAAAAAAAATCACAAAACGACTCGGCACCGCCAAAGGGTTAAAATTACGAAATTTTCGAGAAAAAACTATATCATGAAATATAGCTTTGCATTCATTTTGAGCATGCATATGTCTAGAAACTTTGGTTGATAGATTGAGCGTTTATTTTCGGCATTCTTATGATTCGGACTTCTACTTTAACCTCTCGATTCCAATTAAATTTGTTTGCCTAGAAAACTTCATGTCACTCTTATAGGAGTTACGAATGATGGCAAGAATTGCTCCCTATGAAATAAGCCCGGCACAAGACATCAAACAAGATATTTCTACGATACTTATCCTCGACAAGCCGTGTATGACTGTTTTACAGTATATCATACAAAAATGTTCGGTCCTAATTGTTAAACAAACAGTTCTCTTTCAGATATAAATATACTTTAAATATGCTTAAATAATAAAGCTCCATATGTTTGTATGGGAATATATATTTAGTTTGCTTTAAAAAAATTCACAAAATATTGCTTGTTCGTCCAAACAAAAACAAGGGTTCGATAACAGAAAAGTTAAAAGAGATAAACAATTTAGAAACTTCATACGCTTTGAAATTAGAAGCTTTCTGAGAAAAATAATTAATTTAATTTGACGCCGCCTGTCTGTGCCAGGTCAGCTAGCAATCTGGGGTGTGTTCAATGTGCATGCTATAGCTGCTCCAAAAGCATAGCATAGCATCACTTTAGCAAGTGTCCAAATTCGCAGTAGCTAGGTGAAGCAGCTATGGACATTGGACAGCCAAGAGCTGCTACGAAGGTCAGCCTTTACACAGGAAATTCAAAAATAATTTTGTTTCAATTTATTTATTGTAATTTTTGCACTTTGGAAACTGTATGAAATTTAGGAGTTTTCAACATAGTTTTCAACATAGCAATAAAGTTTTCAACGTACAAGTATGGCCATGTACAAGCCAACTTAAAATTCGAGTTGAGTTTAAGTGTTTAAAAGCCCGTATTTAATTTATGCTGTCACTATTTTCAAATTTACTCCTCATCTCCTGTGTCACAAAAGCGCAAGAACTTCTTTTCATTTCAATTTCCAATTGAAAATGACGTTTAAACTGCATGTCAGCTGTGTACGCACGGCCATTTTGCCTTAGCTACTTTCTAGCTATCCTCCAGACTACGAGCAGCGAATAGCTGCTACCTTAGCAGCTATTCCGGAATCTTGGACAACCCGACTGTCAAATAGCAAGCATCAGAAAGTAGCTATTTCGTGACATTGGACAGCCAGAGCTGCTAAATTAGCAGCTAATAGCAGCTATAGCATGCACATTGAACACACCCCTGATTTACTAGTTTGAATCTCCTGAGTTAACTTACATCACTTATCAAAGGTACGAATCTATATTATAATTCCGAAATGATGGAAACAAGAGACCCACACGAATTTCAAGAAAATTATCTACATTTTCGATTTTGCCAATACAAAACTACCTTAACAGCTAATTTGAATTTATTCCATGAATACCCCTTCCCTTTCCGACCCTGTTTTCTCCTTCCGTTGTCCTAATTTGAAATCATTAATCCAATACCCGGCTTCCTTATCTCATCTATCTACTACGACACACTCAGCTACAATATAAAAACTTCGTCAAGACATGAACCAAAACAGAATTCTATTGCGTAGCATCCACCCATCGTTTCTCGACCCCCATCGAAATGAATCCATTTTGATTGAATACATACATATGTATCTATCTATCTACCTACCTACCTAACCGTATCAGCCTACATGTACATACCTATCTATTCAGAACGTTCACGATTAGTGATGTATCTATTTTTAAGTATGCGTCGTCATGGCAATCTTACAATTCAACAAGATTTTATCAAGATTTATCTGATTAAATCTTGGCCGCAAAAAACAAATAGATTCTCGATAGATACTTTCCTAGTCATAGCTCATCTTCGAGCAACAAAACAAACATTTTATTTTTACAATTGAAAATAAAAACAGACTATCGAAGTATCGAAATAGAAATCGAACATGCTTACATTGACGAGTTGAAGTTATTTAGGATACATTGTTCCGGTATTGGAAATAGATGAGTATACAGGATCTGATAAATGGATAAAAATGTGTACAGGAAAATTAATAAATCCACATTTAATAAGAAACAGTTGGCTGCACTGATGAATAAGAAAGAGATCCGTAAATATGATAAGTAGGCTCTGTGTTACTTTTTGTGTGATTCTTTTAGCGACGTTTCACAGTTTCGTAGATGATTAGTATCTTAAGATTTGGCAAAAAGTTTTGATATTTTGTAGCGTGTTCGACTAATTGTTACTAATTTTCGCAGAAAATTAGTATTAAACTCGTTCATATTTCTTTACATATATATATATATATATATATATATATATATATATATATATATATATATATATATATATATATATATATATATATATATATATATATATATATATATATATATATCAGCAAAATGATTAAGGGAGATAATCTCTGGAGTGGCCCATCCGATTGAGCTTGAAATTTTCGAAGGACGTAGATGTATATAACAGGTAGGTCCATGACTTGCCAAAATTCAGATATCTTATGCCGGATTTATACATTGGAACGAGCGTCTCGTGTACAAGAGTAAACAAGACTGAACAAGACATTGGACGAGACTCAACAAGACAAAGGGTGAATTGTTTATTTAGGATATTGCACCACGCAACACGGACCATGCACTATGCACCTTTCATAGGGTGAATTGTTTACTTAGGATATTGCACCATGCATCTTTCGACAGTTGTGGGCTGTTTTGTTCAGTTCAGTGAACGATGGCTGAGGTACAGGCTGTGGCTATTGCAACTGCCTGGTGTGCGTTGAGTGATTTCAATCTGGGACACGCAAAGACATGTTTGAAGTCCCAGCGAAAAATTCGAAAATGTGAATGAGCACATGCTACCCTCTCGAATCCCTTTGACTCGGTACATAAAACCGACTTCGCTTTGAGCGGCTTCGAACTAGGACGAGACGGTCATAAACTGTCAGGCACAGCAATAAAAGGATCATTATCCCTTCGTAAAACAAACAAGAGCCGACGAGCAAACCATTTACACACGCGTGCTTGCCATGAAAAACACAGCCGAGACTAGACAAGGAGACCGTTTACACACTCACCTTGTCTTCATTTGGCATTCCTCGGCGAGAATGTAAATTCGGCTTTAAACCTTTTGGCGGCGGCGAGCGTTTTAGTGAGTTTTGAGGTACTCCTATATTTCCAAGCAGCGTAGATTTTTGTTAAAATAAAGTATTGGGAATGAAATATTATTATGTTCTAAGCTTGTTTATGATAAAGAATTGGAAATTTTGAGCCGTGTATGGGTGCAGCGTGCCTAAAAGTAGGCAAGGATTTTTTTTCAAATTTTGATTTGTCATTACTTCTGACAAAAACATTGGATCACCGTGAAATTTGCAGAACGTATTGACATTAACTAAAATTTGACACACATGGATTTCCAAGGTAGTCCGGGTAACCCTGTAGCTACGGCAGGCTCCTGAAAAAACATCCTTCAAATCATTGACCCTCCTCAAAAATTTTTGATTTTTGACAAAAACTTCAAATCATTGATAAATTTTAACCTTTGTACATCATGTCAAATTGAAATTTATAAAATTCCGATTTGCGCAAGAACGGCAACCCACCACCAAATTACCTCTATTTTCAGCACTCAAAACTTCTGTTCACGAGAACTGACGACCGGATAATGCGATCAATATGAAATTTACAGGACATGTTGGTATTAACTAGGACCAGATCTGATAGAAATAATTTTGAAATACAAGCAACACTGTGGCAGTGGTGCCATTTGGAAAAATCGCTGAGAAAAAAAACAGGTTTTTGGCCTATAGCTTCAGATTTAGCCACCAGATTTTAACGAAATTCACGTAGTAGGTGAAGCTTAATCTAAAATAGATTTCATAGAAATTTGATTGAACAATTAGTATAGGAACGCCAGCATTGACAATTTTTGTCTCCTAAATATTGTAAATTTGCTCAGGAAAATAAAGGTTTTTTCCCTATAACTTCCGATGCAGTAACGAAACCAAAACGAAATTCGTGTCACAAGTGGATCTTATTACGTTTCTAATTCTGTACGAATTTCATTGAAAAATGGTGAAAGGGCTGCCAGCTATGATGAATTCCGTAATTTATTGACATTTCTCTATCGAGCGATGTTGTCGTAAAATTTCCAAATAGGAATGATCCTGCAATGATAATTTACAACAAATATTTACGTTTCAAAAATTTAATAAGTTTGGACGTTGGTAACCCTTAAATTCTATTCACTCCTATAACTTACAGCGCAGCCATTCAATTGAAACGAAATTCATAGGGTGAGTTTAACACAACGTGAAGCAGCTATGGTGTTAGCACATGATTGCCAGCACCAGACCATATCGTAAATATTGCACCAACAGATGTTTCCTTTTACAATAAAATAAACAACCCTACAATAAAATCCTAAAGCACTCTTTGTGCCTTCCCAGTGTTCCCCCTCTTACGATTTTCCCTCCTGATGAGTTCACAAAGAGTGCTCAAAGAGTTGGCTGCTAAACCGGTCTTTTACAGCAAAGCTGATAAAGGAAATGCCGTGGTCGTAATGGACAAAGACGAATATGACCGATTAGTTATGGAAAAACTCAACAACGGGGATTACCATGAGCTTAGGAAAGATCCCTTACCAGACTCTATCAAACGATTTGAAAGAGTCTTGAAAGAGTGCAAAGGGACGATTGGAGAGGTGAACAAGCTGCGGGTCTCAAACCCGTCATTGCCAAGAATTAGGTGCCTTCCAAAGATACTTAAGGAAGGAAGTGAACTTAGGGAAATTTTCACCGCTACAAGCGCTCCAACAAGGAGAATCGCAAAGTGGATTGTAGACGAGTGTAGGGCCCTAGGGAAGATTAGCGATAGAACAGTTAAGAATCGAGACGAGGTAATAGGGTGGCTTGGAAGAGTGGCAACAATAGGGGAAGATGAGCTAGTTGTATCATTTGATGTCAAGGCTCTGTTCCCAAGCGTGCCAGTAAAACAAGCACTCACGTTCTTTGAGGACTGGCTATTAGAGAGGAATAGCTCACCGGAGGGGAGGAAGAGGGCTAAAGACTTTTTGAAACTCGCTACGGTTTGCATGAATGAAAGTTATTTTACTTTCAGAGGGAAATACTTCAAAGCGATGAAAGGTGTTGCAATGGTAAATCCTTTATCCCCACTTATGAGTGAGATATTTATGGATAGACTAGAGAAGAAACTTTATGAAGAAGGTTCACTTCGTCGGGTTTGGCTGAGATATGTAGACTATATTCTAGCTATAGTTAAAAAAGATGCTTTGGGAGAAACGTTGGAGAAGTTGAACCAAGCACATAAGGACAACCAATTTTCAATGGAAATCGAAAAGAATCAGAAACTACCCTTCTTGGTTTTAATGGTCATAAGGAAAGAAGGTCTTCTTAGTTTCAATATCTACCGGAAGCCCACACACACCCAGAGGACAACACCATCCACGTCTGATCATTGGCATTCCCAAAAAATGGCCCCCTTTAATTCGATGATTCACCGGCTATTAACAGTGCCCATGGATCAGGATAGTTTTAACTCAGAAGTTAAATATATTAAAGATACGGCGAGAAAAATTGATTTGACGTGAGGATAATTGGAAATCTTGTCAAAAAGAAAAAGTATAGAATACAGCGTGATCTTTTAACGACACTTTTTACGCAGGAAAAACAAGAAACAACCATAAGAGTTCCAATTATTAATTCATCAGTATTCAAAAAAGTTCGGGTACTTCTTGAACGCTTTGATATTAAAGCAGTTCCAACCAGTAAAACTAAAAAAATAGGTACTATACTATGTCACGTCAAAGACAGAAAGGATAAAAAGGAAAAATGTGGAGTTTGTAAAATTACCTGCCCAGAATGCGACAAAATATACATTGGGCAAACGAAACGGTTAGTTGGTGTTAGACTAACGGAACATAAACGGGAAGCAGCTTCAGCGAGGAAAAAGAATATAACATTAGTACGTTCAGCAGAAGCAAAGCACATATTGGAGGAGGATCACAACATAACTTGGGACAACGTGGAGGTGATCAAGGAGGTACAGCAAGTGCGAAAACTGGATGCGTACGAAAGCCTGCACATATGGAAAACCCCTATGCATAGAAGACTAAACACAGACTAAGGAAATTGTGCATCACCATTGTTCAGGCTAATTTCAGCAATCATTTGATAGTGAGGAGGAAAATTTAATTAATATGGATAGTTAAATGAATTTTAGTAAAGTAATTAATAGGCTTTTAGTTGGTAATTAGTATAAGTCAATTAATGGACAATTAGCTGGTAATTAGTATAAGTCAATACTTTAAAAGTAAGCTCTATAAGTAACATATATAAGTTAGATTAAGATTAGACTGATAAGACACTGAAGAAGAGGGCAGATTACCCTCGAAATATCGATATTTGTCACAAAATTCAACATATCTAGCTTCTAAAGGAAAAATCGGTTTTTTTATTAAAAAAATATTTTAATCGCTGAAACTTTCGATGACATCCTTAGGTGAAAACGAAATTCAAAGGATAGGTTGATTAAGCACGAGCATGTAATGTTAGATTTTTTGCTGCTGTGTTGGACAAATGTTGCCAGCACTGAACATATTCATCATTTTTGTTACAGGAAATGCTGTCACAAAATGATATTTGTTCCTTTGAGTAAGAAATGGATGATATGAGACTACAAAGAAGTGTATAACGTCTTCACTCATTTTTAAATCCCTCAATGATAACTTCTTCGAAAATTAGTTTCCTAGCGGTTCTGATGCGCCAGACTTTTTTTTTTAAATGCACTCTAATGTGACCATATCCAGCGAAAAATTAGAGTTCTATGATCCAATAATGTCACAAATTGATTTAACTTACCTTAATTAAGTCCTGTTTTTGAATTTATATCTGTAAAAAGAAAAAAAAAAATGTTCATTTAGCGAAATAAGTTAAATTAGTGCTTGTAATTTAAAGACTAACTACATGTAAATAAATAAAGATAAAACTTTTTAGATAGTATTTAACATATTTTAATGATGTTTCTTATCGGCTAGCTTAAAACCAGCATCATAATTCATCAGTTTTTGTTAAGGGACATGAAGAATCGTCACCGCATTGATTGCTATCAGATTGTTCATTCTCATCGTTTAACAAAACAAAATCTACAGCCAATATTCTGACCAAGCAACCTATCTTCGAATCAATAATTATCTGCCTCTTCGTTTGCTAGACGCCCACTAAAAAAAAACCAAACTAGAATAATATCGACCTGATTTAATAAAAACTGATTCCACAGTTCGAGGGCATGCCGTCGTCTCCAACTAGCCGATGAAACTTGAAAACAACACTAAACTTTGCCACCTTGAACACAATGTGCGTCAATCCCTTAATTACTCCTATTTTAACTAGTCAACGTTATTACAATGTTTATTTGTTCGCAAGCCGAAGAGCTCAGAAGCGAACATTAAAGCAAACAAACTCTTTTGCAGACGACATGATGATGAAGAAGTAGAAGAACAACAGCAGCAAGACGAAGACAACCATTGACAACTGTGAAACTACGAAAAAAATCACCAAATCGCACCATTTTACTATTCCCAAATACATTGTACGAATACTACATATAAAGCTGCTACTGCTGGTGAGTCTTTGAGGAATGTGCGTCTACACAGCGTTTTCCCTGCATGCCTTACAGTCTGGCGTGCTTAATTCGTTTTGAATTTCTGTTGTTTGTTAGTTGGTGACCCAATTCTTTCGCACTAGTGTATACATACAATTTTTCCTCGTCCGATATCTATTTTTGTAATGAAACGAGAAGAAAATAACATTTTAATTCAATTTCATTTTTAGCGATTAAACGGCCTTGTGTTCGGGGATTCGAAATGTCTAAACAGATCTTTTTCTATTGCTTTATCGTTGTTTCGGGCTTAAATTGTGCGTTGAATGACGTCAGCTCGGATTTGGTTCTAATTAAGACGTTTCGTGTTTTTTTATTGTGGATATTAGACGATGTTATGAAAGGACACTATTAAAATTTGATTTATTCGTAGATGACAGAATGAGAGATTAATTTGTGAAGCGCTTTTTAGAAACAACAAGATTTTTTCACGAAAAATATTTTTGTGAAGAAGGTAACCAAAACACGTTTTTAAGGACATCTGTAATTAAAGGCTTCGTTTTGTGGCGAAAGGTAAGCATGTTTTGACGTTATCCAGAACTTAAATTGGCAAAATCTAGACTTTTGACTGATTTTGAATTAGACTTTTCATGTTCATTCACTGAAAAGAATCCACATAGCACGTAGTCCTATGTAACTTAGCGCAGCATTTATCGGCGCATACCCTATGTGCATAGTGCCCTCTGCTCCCACATTCATTTCGGATTTTTTTCTGATATGTACATAGTCTCAACTCCCATGTAATATAGCCTCAACTGCTATGAACATAATCTCGGCACATATCATTTAAGTGGGCTTAATAATATTATCTCTAAGATTGCGTAGCCTAGTGGTAGAGCGTCGGCTCTTGAAGAATAGGATCACGGGTTCGAATCCGGATTTGCACAAGATTCATTTTTAACTTTTAACACTTAAGAAATAAATTATCAGTACCGAAAAAAAGGATTCCAGAACACCTGCAATTGTCAAAACACCGAAATTCTCTAAAACGGAAGCAACTTTGCATTTATTTTGCTTTTTATCAGGGCCATAATTTATGGCATTGAGGGCTATAGCATATGTCTTTAAATTCTATAATGTATAGTATTGACTGCTATGAAATTCCCGCCACGCATTATCGTGTTAGGTGCAATGTTTCATCACAATCCCGAAATCAACTATGAATATTAAGTCGGAAATACATAAATTATGGTCTCTAGCGCAGAAAATGGTTTCATGAATTATTTTTATTTATTGGGTGTACAAATAAGTTTGAAAGGGATTCAAACAGAGGCCGCTACGAGTTAGTATCTATAAATTCTTCATGATTAGGCTTTTATTTATAATATCCGTCATTTTGCTGAAATTTCAACAGCGCAGTTTTTGAGCTTTAAAATGTCAACTTTTGAACCAATTCGCGGGAAGCTTAGATTTCCCTTTTCAAGAAAAATGCCCAAAAAAGTAATTAAAATGATTTATGAGACTTATAGGGATTAGGCTACATCAATTTCAACCTATTTCATACTAGTTTAGGTGGTTTCGAAAGCGGTGATTTTGGCATGAGTGATAAAGAGCGCGAATAAAGATCAGGAACATTTAGAGATGACAAAGTGGTGGCAATATCCGTGTCACAAACAAGAAGAAGTTGCAGAGAGGCATTCAGAGTGATTCAGCAATCCATTTTGATGCCCCAGAAAGCCATCATAACTTTTTTTTGCACACACGATTTTGTAATGGGCTTTTCAAATTGTGTTTCTGATACCACAATAAAAGTCTAAAATAGCTAGGCTATTGGTATAGATCCAGTCGAGTATTCAAAGCAAACAGGTCATTTTAATAGCTTAAAGGAAAGTGGTGAATGTGTTTTGTAAGTGGTGAATGTGTTTTATAATTGATGATTTCAAAGCGAGGTACATGTACAGGTGAGCAATACAATAGCACCAGGAGAGAGCGGGAAAGTAGTACTGAATTTATCAGACGAAGGGTATCCTTCATAATATGAGTGATACTTTTCAATTTAGGGGACCTTTATTTATACAATCGATATATTAATATGAGTTATATAAAATGAGACATAAAAATATGAGTTATCTTCGGAAGGATACTTTACTATAAGAAATACTTTAATTCATAACTATAATAGCAAGTAATTAAGAAAATAACCAGGATGATTTTGAAAATGATCACCTCAATGAGAGGAAACTGACAAACAAGCAGACGGAGACCTCAGCAAAGCGTACCCAAAATGATGGACTCTTTTATTAAGATAAAAAGAGTCAAATAAAAAACTCAAGAGAAAATTAGGGGCTTCTCCAACACCACTCCAAAAGCAAAACAAAATTTTTGCTAGTATCAGGACAGAAGATTTAGAGGTGGACATGGAGAATAACGTCACTGGCTATATGTAAGTGCAAAAAACTCTTCCCTCGACTAGCAATATACAGATCGACAAATTGTTCTTAATATAATCACCGCGAAAAATCTAAAATGTCAGTGAAACTACTGGTATTATCGAAAATCTGAAATATTCTACAGCCCGTATGGAGAGTCAAAAGCAACCCAAAAAATAATAATAACCAAGCTGAAGTCAGGAAAACGATTGAATTGATCGCGAGCCCCAAAAATGGGTAAAAAGTACCAAAGCTTCTTCAGAGATTTGAATATCAAATATGAACCGGCCAAACGGGTTCTCCTTGATACTCAAGTGATTTCCACGATACCACTCGATCTCAAAAAGCTCATAATTTCATATATATTTTCTCCTCGAAGAGAAAAACTTGAAGATTATTATTCAAGGTGCTCATGATCTCAGTCCAGAGGAGATCAGCAAGGATCTTCAGGCTTAGAGCTTCCTCCCAATGGAGGTATTTTTCCTTAAAATGAAAAATAATACCTACAAATCGGTGAAAATCCTACTCCCAGAAAGCAAAACTGAGACATACAATATCCGCGCAGTTTCCCAACTGATATGGAAAGCGATCAATCTCAATACCACAATTTTTAGAAGTTCTGGCATAGATAATGATTGCCACGCTCAGGCAAAGTATGTAAAATGCGATTATGATCATCATTTTATCAAGTATACTAAGCAGCGCGATGAGAAACCGAAGTGTGCAAACTGCAGTGGTCATCACCTAGGCAGCTATAGGGGATGTCCTAAGAAACCAACAAAACTCAAGAATCCAATTGTTTAGGTGGTTAAGACCAAAGCCCCAGAGTATGTATTGAAACAAATTTCTATCAAAACCAACACAATTCCCAAACTGCAGTAGATGCGGCGTATTATCGCTCAGCCAGCTGTCATGGTGCAGATGTTTTCGAACACGCAGGGGCACTTTCAAACCATGATGAAGGAAATGGTGCGACTCACAGGCGTCGGTGTGCTTTTGCAGTTGTTGTACAGGGTCGATATCGTACTAATTCAGGAAAACTTTCTAAAATCTGTGGATCTCTATTTATAGCCTTCATAGAAATTAAAGACTGGCGGGTAGAGGCGTAGGCACCGCTATCTTATAAAAGCTATTAACCATCCCTATATTGAAACACTTAATCTGGAGCACACTGAAGAAACACGAGTTCATTCGAATTCGGGGATGTTTCAAAGTATAATCCCCTAGGTGGTATAACATCACCCAATGTCTTGAAAAATTGTATGAATGATTGGGTGATGTTATGTTCTAGAAAAAAAATTCCCACAGGGAACTGAATTGTCATCACAGACAATGGAAAAAACAGGACAAGCAACCAAGCGGGAAATGAACTAATAAGATTTGTCATGGTGAAGTAAATAAGCTCGCACATCTCAGCGGAAGCAATACACTATGGAACATGACATAATCATGCCACTGAAATAGGGCTATATCGTGACTTCGATAAAAATATGTGAATTACGATTCTTGTTAAATTATCCTCCGATCGTAAAACGGAACTATTCTTGTGAGAAAGAATATCCATGCTAAACTTTCGTGGCGTGATGGCAAATGAACATTCTGAAATAGCACTCAAACCTGCTACCGACTTTAACAGAGCGATAGAAACTCTGATAGTCAAAATTCAACAGACTAAAGACGACGACCACACGTTCGAAGTTCCAACGAGAGACCACAACCCTTGTGAATTCCAGAGAAAACTGAAAGATGTCATAAAAAGGAGGAATCGAATTCGGAGAAGAGGTAGGAATGCGGATGACCCTAGAATGGAAACAGACCGACTCAGAAATATCATTTGACGGAGGACGCATTTTTGCAACGGAAGGTGGAGTGAATACATGCAGTCTATGGACTAGGGGATCAGATTGTTGTTAGTGACAAAATATTGGAGGCCAAAAAAATAACCATACTTCCTATTCATGGACCAAACGATTTCAAATATGATTGCGAGGGCAAAGCAGAGACCTTTGCCGAGGATAAATGCAATCCAGAAGACAATGATAGCGAAGAAGAGGAAGTCACAAAAACAGTCGACCAAATATTTGGTTCTGATCTTCTCTCCCCGAAGACACCCAAGTTAGAACTATCAATTCAATCCTCTTGGTGGTACAGTATTTTAAAAGATTATATGACCCACTTTAATCAATAAACTGCTTCATTTGAAAAATAAACATTTTCCAAGCAGCTCTTTTACGAACTGATCACAAGTCTTTCGTAGAGCTTTGCATTCATTCACAATCCATTTTACTTTTCTCTTTGTTTTTTTTTGGAAGGCATTAATGCTTGGCAATGATGGGTTCGGTAGCTGCAGATGATTGACATTTCTAATCGTCGTCATACATTCTTTCAAGCTATTTTCCACTCAATTTATTAATTCTAAGAAAGGATCTTTCTTCAACCCATGGTGTTCTCTGTTTTCGATTTTTTCTATAACTATTCGGTCGTATACAACAGTGTCTATTAGGACCAGAGCGTTTCCTTTATCAGCCTTTAGATAATATACTGGTTTGGTGGCTATCATTTTGAGTGTTCTTTGCAACATTTCTGCATTCATTAGTTTACCACTTTCCTTGTTGATAAGTTTAGCCGCGTTTGCGCTTTCTCTTTTCTGGCTAGGCGTTCTACCGCTACTTTGAGGTCTGTCACAAAACTTTTTTTTTGGACTTGCTATTTTCCAGAAAACGTGTTTTCGGCCTTGATTTAGCAGCATTATTAGTTCTCTTGAAAACTAAACCGTGGACTTTTTCACACATAGTTTGTACATCTTTCTTTTTCGCTGCATCTTTTCCTTTAACTAGCTCCTTAAGTTTTTTTTGACGACCCTCTTCTTTCTGCTTTTGTCACGCTCGAAAGTAATGTTCACTTTGCCATCTTTAACACAATTCAATTCGTTTATAAATATCAGACAGATTGTTTTAAAAACATTACATACTGCGGATACCTTTATTGGGGCCGTATTTTGAAAAGAGGCTTTTTCAGATAAGAATGTTTGAAAAGATTATATAAATAATAACTCACAATTATAATATCGCGCCATATATTTGCATAAAATGCTCCAAAATTTTGACGCAAAGAGTCAAAGGTACATTTCGAAACCAGTCCGTGCTTTGCAATTTAGCTTTCACCAAAGAAAGCAAGCGTATACATATGCAATACAACAAATAAATTTAATGTTGACGAATACCAGTAGCAGCACCCTGGGTACCAGTTGAGACAGATTTAGATATACTAGGTGCAATATATATGGAGAGTTAATTATTGAAGTTGTTAGGACTGAATACAGTCTTTTTCATAGACTATTATCTCTTTCCTTTCAAACCTCACTACTATTTTTGACAGTTCTTTGATATTTATGCTCAGGAAAGAGAAGTATTCCCACTACAACCCTTATCGGGTCTAGGAGCTAAATTTGGCAGCATTGATAGTTGTGGCTGAGATTGAGAAGTAATCTTGCATTCAAGCACGCTGCCACATGCACCATGAGTTTTTCTTCACATTTTGGACATTATAACCGCAACGGTAATGTACCGGCAGAACTATTATTGTAGCAATTAGTCCATGCAACTTCTTGCATTTTCCAGCTTGTTCATAGTTGGGCCGTGCCACCAGCATGTCATAAATAATCAATCTGACCGGGAATAATTCACTTTGTATTGTTTAATCGAAGGATTCTAAAAGTTGGTTCTGATAAGACTCATGATCATCATAGACATCATCACTCGAGATCCAGGCCGCCGAGATGATGTTGTAGGAGGATATAAATCTCAATTCTTGAGTTCCTTAGGTTTTCTCTTTAATAGTTGTTTTTTGCAAAACCGCATTTTTGCAGCTGTTATTTTTTTTTTATCTCCCTTTTTTGACGAGATTATGAATATGAGATAAATATATAAGTTTTTTAAGAGATGATGGTGAAGATGCACTACGGGTATCATTGGAAACAACTGCCATAACGTCAATGTACAATAAGTTTACTGTACTATTGATATGTGCTAGAGATATAAGAGGAATATTGAGGCCGTTGGAAGACATATTGCTTGTATGGTTTAACCCGCTTGAGGACCAGTCGGTACCACTGCTAAACACTATTCTAAAATCATTTCTACGATGTTGGGGTGGTTTTGCAAGAGAATCATTAAACCAACAACATTGCTTAACCGGTTGACTCCCAAGCTAAAATGTTGAAAACAGCCTCAGATGCCAAGCTGTCGTGATGCTGTGGGCATGAGCTTAACTAGGCGGGCATCTACGACAGCCATGGCAATCAACTTGTTAAGATATTGACAACCGTATTTATTTATTTACAAAAAATCATCGCAACAGAATACAAATTCCAATTATGGCACTGAAATTGGGAAAAGATAAAACTTCAGATTAAAATTTACAAAGATATGAAGGAAAATATAATTCACGAATCTAATACCCCAACGCTTATGTCGGGTATAAATACTAATAAATAGTATAAATACTTTTAAAGGCAAAGAAAGAATGTGGCAGAGATCCAAGCCCCAATAACTTATGACATCTAGAGATTCTGACAAAGAGAGAAGAGAAGTAAAAATTTGTACGTGCAAACGGAACAGTGAAAACTTCCTGTGACCTGTTGTCACGTAAGGAGCTGCGAAATCGGAACGAATCGGTGAAGCCAGATATAAAGCAATTGGAACAGAAAGCACTCATCAAGCAATAGTCGGCGTGACTCCAGGGAAGGACTTTTTCGACGGGAAACATAAGAGGAGTAAGGGATATTATATTTAGAAAATAAAAAGCGTGCGAGCCTACGCAGCACACACTCGATGGACTCGGAAAGGTATAGGAAACGTGGAGACTACACTTGACAAGCATATTCGTTGACATTACGAACTAACATTAAAGATAGAAGAACACATGTACGTATGCCAACGAATTTAGAGGTAGAGCGAAGTACCAGAGACTCGGGGGGCTTTAGCGGTGATTTCCGCAATATGGAAATCAAATAATTTTAGTTTAGGATCAAAAGTCACACCAAAGTCTCTGAATTGTTTAACGGACGACAAGAAATAATAAGAGAATGAAATAGGAGATGATTTGAGAGAAAAGGTCATATATTTACATTTGCTAACATTTAATGATAGAGAATTGCGGTTGCACCAATTGAAAAGAACACACAGTTCATTCTGACGAATATTACAATCGTCAGCATACAGCAGGCAAAGGGAGCTATAATGGAAGGAAGGTCATTAATAAAAAGCAAGAAAAGTAAAAGACCAAAGGCAGACCCTTGTGGAACACCAGAAGAAGGATGAAAGGGAGAAGAGGTTATTAATAGCAACTTTGCACTCACGGTTACTGAGGTAGGACGAAAAACCAAGAAAAGAGTGGCCCGAAACAACCAAACTGTCTAACTTTATTCAGTAATATCCCATGGTTTTCAGTATCAAAAGCTTTAGAAAAACCAGTGTACACTAGTGATGGGCTCAAAAACGCCAAACAGTTTGAAAAAAACGTTTGGCAACAAAAAACGAACGAACAGTTTTTCTAAATCGAAATTTTTGTTCTAAAATGAACAGCATTTCTAAAACGAACCATTTTCTACAACAAATAGTATTTCTAAAACCAATTATTCCAACTATTCTGCAACCAATAGTTTTTCTAAAGCCAATCGTTTTTCTAAAACGAATCGTTTTTTTAAAACGAACTGTTTTTTTCAAACGAAATGTTTGTCGTTTTTTTCAAACGAACTGTATTTTTCAAACGAACTGTTTTTTTCAAACGAAATGTTTGTCGTTTTTTCAAACGAATCGTTTTTTTCAAACGAACTGTTTTTTTCAAACGAAACGTTTTTCGTTTTTCTCAAACGAATCGTTTTTTTAAAATGAACTGTTTTTTTTTAACGAATCGTTTTTCGTTTTTTTAATAACGAACTGTTTTTTTAAAACGAATGGTTTTTCGTTTTTTTGTAAACGAACCGTTTTTCGCTTGTTAAAACGAACTGCTTGGCAGTTGAAAACTGTTTAGCTGCGGAAAACAATATTTTCGTACTTGCGAGCATTTTCGTACTTGCAAGTATTTTATTTAATTTTCAAAAAGTTTTTATGGCAAAAGGAGCTGAAATCGGACAAAATCGGCCAATTTTGGGTTAGAGAGGTTTGGGACATAACGGGCCAATACCTATTGCTGTGATAAAAAATTTTCGGTTTTGTAGGGGAGTAAGGGGTTTTTTGGCCATAGTTTGGAAAAAACTAACTTTACGGCGCTTTCGATGATTGAAAGTGTTCGGGGAGTACATTAGTGATATCTTAAGGGCTAAATTTTTTTTTATAGGGGAATTTGGGCAAAAACGTCAATTTTTTTCCAAAAAAATTTTTTTGGTCTAGCATGAATTCAGGGACCAATCTGAGTTGTTTCGGGCAAAATTTCTATACAAGTCTGGGAAAAAGCGGCCGAGTTTCGAAAATACGGCAAAATGAAATCCTCCGGAAAAACTAAAAGTAGCACTAAAAGTGCCAAGGAGGATAAGGTTGAGATCCTATTTGGATCACCAGTTAGCGTCTCTGGGTGTGCTGAGGCCCTTCTCGTGACTGGAGGCCGCCACGAGGGTGTCTCCAACCCTACCGAAGTTGTAAAATTAACGAAACCGCAGGAGGTAAGGTGCCCCTTGGTCTCATGTCCAGCCTTACGGAAGAGGTTGGCCCCTTAGTGGGTGCATGTTTAATAAACGAAAATTTTTTTTTTATAATTTCTTAGTAAAATTTTCGGCAAACTTCATGCTCCAATGAGGTGAAGTGGAAATCCGACTGTTTTAGATTAGCCAGAAAAAGTTTGGTATCAGAGACTCAATGAAAAGTCATATAGATGACAACAGGATTAGTTGGTCCTATTTTAGTAATTTTTTTACTTTGGAAACTTGAACGAGTACAGGAGGTGTTTTCTGCATATAATAAAAAGAAAAACGAATTAAATTGATTGAATTTGATTGTTTTCCTTTAGATGGCCCCTAGATTGGAGAAAGACTAGCCAAATTAATGACCGACCATTGGAAAGTTACGGACAAGCTGCACAGACTAATGACTCGGTATTCTTTGAAGGTAATCTTGCACCATCACCATTCTAGCTTGGGAACGTTGTGTCTCGAGGGTGGAGGAGGGCATATTAGTACATTTCATTACATTACTGCAAATCGTATGCATTGTATGTGTCATGTACATACTTCAAATAGATATTTAAAACAGGTATTTTTTAGTACTCGTACTAGTTATACCTAGTATGTGAAAATCCTAGTACGACCAAACTCTAATTGTCGTACAGCATAAAATTTGTTTCTCTCGTTAATCCAAACTGTTTTTTTCAAACAGTTTTAAAAAACAGTTGTTTTTGAAAAAAAAACAGTTCGTTTTCGTTTTTTGAAAACAACAGAAACGCCCATCACTAGTGTACACTACGTCTACCCTTTTCTGACGATCTAAGGCAATGATAACTGTGCTTGAAAAGAGGATAAGGTTAGTCAAACTACACTTATCGCTCACGAACCCATGCTGCTCCGGAGCTAGGATAGGATGAATCATGGGATACATTCTAAAGAAGACTATTTTTTCAAGAATTTTACTAAAACAAGGAAGAAGAGAAATAAGACGATAATTGGAGATGAAGGAAATATCGCCAGTTTTGAAAATAGGATAAATATTAATTAGAAAGTATCTTTAGGAGTGTAATATTCACATACCAGCCATACTCATGTAGTTAATATGACTTTCGGAGCGTTCGCAGAAAATAAAAGGCGGTTGATAACGATGAGCATATTATTTTCAGCCAAAATCAAACGTGACCGTCAAGTATGGTCGGCATTTTAATCATCTCCAGCAATCAAGCTTCTTCCAAGTGAACAAACGCATGGCAAATATTGCTGCTATCATGTTTTATCTCGAGTATAAACAAACAGTGTGAAAAACTGGTTCAACGAAAGAAGTCTACAAAATGATCTTCTGGGCCTAAAATACCTCAATACCAACCCTTACACTATCTAATCACTCAACCAAGAGCTTATCAATATTGGTACGACTTATATGTAGATGAATGGATGAATGATATGTAAATGTATTTACAAAATAAACCACAATTAAAAACTTTCAATTAGAACGCTTTAAAATGATAAATATATAATCGAGAATATTTTATAGCCCAATAACCATAAGATGCCTACTGTCTTTTAGCTATTTATTGTAGCCACAAACATACCACAACCTAGCAAACAAACAAGCTCTCCCGAAGACGACATCATAAATCACATTCAAAATTCATTCCATTTCGCAATCGTATACTTTCCCTCCTACGAAAATTCTTCACTGTTTTTCTTACGAGAGGTCAATATTCCTTTAGAATGTTAAACTTGAAATTCTCTTGGATTAATCAAGATTAACACGAAAACCGTCAAACTACTATGCAAAACTAAAATGCATACAAAATTTAATATGCCCGCGCGTTGCCGTCTCGTGTCGCGGTCAAGATGAAACGATACTGCATCGAAAACAACAGAATGGACGTTAAGATCGTAGTGGTAGCAAAAGATTGATAGCGGAAAGAAATGGGAAAAAAAATTCGAAATGATAGAAGACAAAACGAAATGGGCACTATAGTTGTAACTATTTAGTGCTTCATTTAGAGCGGACAGTTTGTAAAACAAATGGCCATCATTTAATTTTTTCTCACGGTTTAGAATAAACGTTTTCATGTTTTTTTTTTGTTCAGATTGATAAACTGCATTTGAATGGAAATATTTCAAGTTTTGCACACTGCAAACCGGTTGATGCGAACCAAGTTCAAATTGCAGGAATAGCAGTTAGTTCGCAGTTATGGAAAGAGTCAAATAAGCTTTTATGGAATACTGTGATAATTTTTCTAATTAATAATTTTTCCATTGTTTTTCAGGTTTTATTTATATTATTTTCTTAATTTATAATTACAATTTTTTTTTACTGTTTTTATGTATTAGGAGTTTTTATTACCGATACTCTAAATTTAAATTAAAGTTAAAATTTATAACGATCACATTGCTGCCTGCCCGAAAATACTTTGTTCTGAAAAACTTACATTGCTAACAATTAATTAATGATACTCTCATACAAGTTTTCCTTGTACAAAACCAAAAGTAGAAATTTCGCAATGGGTCCAGAAGTGTACTCATATGCCTATACTCGTCTTCAAATTGTAAATTAATCTATTTACCTAAAATCTATCTAAAGTTTTCATGAAAAATGTACGGCGCAATACATAGCTGCCGATACACAATAAACAACAACAACAGATCTAGGCAGCTTGATCAAATATTGAAAAAAAAACTAAGGAGAATCAACTAAAAGCTTCTCGGTTCACTATGATCTCCTATAAAAGCTGCGGTGAAACATGAACGGAAAATATCAGTGGGCCAGCGTAATTTGTGTCCTGCAGTCCATGCTGAAACGAGATTTGGTTTGCAATGTTAGACGAATCCGCGACAGCAGTGTATAGTGTGAAATGAACAGTGCGAAATATATTAATAACGGTTGGCGCAAAATTAATGATCCAATTTTTTTTTTGAATAACTTTTTTACTAAATAAAAACAAATTCTTTTGAGTTATGGAAATCTTTATTTGGACTTTTACAATTTTTTCCGTAAAGTGGAAAAGATTGTATCCATCAAGTGGCGGCCGCCAGTATTGATACACATTTGTGCCAGTTTTATCGCATTTTCCATGACTTTTCGCAAGATTTCCGATGATAAATGTTCGCATTCCTGTAGAATATTCTCCTTACGTTCTGTGATTGTCTGAGGCTTTTTGGCATATACCCGCGGTTTCAAGTAGCCCCAAAGAAGGAAGTCTGCGCTGGTTAAATCAGGCGATCTTGCTGGCCATGCCAAATTGCCAAAACGGGAGATTACGCGACCATGAAACGCTTCCTTCACAATATCCATAGTGCCTCGTGCTGTGTGTGCGGTTGCACCGTCCTATAAACCACATGTTCACCAAGCCCCGCTCATGCAATTCCGGCAGTAAGAAGTCGTTTATCATGGCCCTGTAGCGTTTGCCAGTAACAGTGACCGTATTACCAATGGCGTCCTCAAAAAAATACGGTCCAATCACTCCTCCCACGTGAACGCTGCACCAAACAGTGGCTTTGAGAGGATGTAATGGCTGTTCGTGCATCACAAGCGGGTTTTCAGTACCCTAGAAACGAAGATTTTACTTGTTTTTGCACATGATGATTTTTGACACAAAATCGTCCTTTTCGTTGTTTCGATTGAGGATGACAGCAATTTACACGCGACTGATGGTCAGCAGGTATTAACTGATGCACTGTTTGCACTTTGTACGCGAACATGTGTAAGTCTTTCACTAAAATTCGCTGTAGGGTCCGTCTGGTGATGCCCAATTGTGTGGCCCGCCGTCTGATTGATGTTTCACCGTTCTCAGCGACATCAGCAGCCACAGCCGCGATATTCTCGGTCGAACAACCAGTTCGGTGGCCACCACGCCCTGCAAGGACTCATGCGGTTCCAGTATGTTCGGGTCGAGCAGCTAAGCGCCGCATTGTTTTCCCAGTTGGCGCGACACGATTCAGAAATCGACGTCGAAATTCACGCTGCGCGAACACTACCGACCGATTATTGGTAAAAAAAATCGACACAATTATTCCACGCTCTTCGGGAGTATAGCGCTCCATTGCTTGTCTGTTTGTATACTACAGCTGTCTAGTTCCCAAATATCAAATATGGTACACGTACGACACCATTTGCAAAAATTATAGCACCTTCCGATAGGGTGATTAATTTTGCGCCACCCTGTATAATGTAAAATCAAGGGCTTCACTTTTGCAAAAACTAAATTAATCGCGTAACAATAGGCCTTATTTAAAATAAACTATTCCAAACATTCCTAAATCTTTCCGTAGACATATATCTACCCCTACCTCTAAGCTGTCAAACCCTTCAAACTAGGCATCAATAAACTGTCGTTGCTGATATTTCGGGTACCTGCCCTTTTCTACTACATGGAATCAGGGATCTGCATTTCAAATTGTCAAAAGTTTCAAAGCACAAGTCCGAAAGTGGTCTTAGCTTAACTAAGTTTCCGAATAAAAAAGACAAATGAACGATAACGTTTTCATTATCGGGTTACAGTTTGGCCAAATTAGCTTTACAAAAACATACGATATCCACACATACATAACAATTCGACGGATGGATCTGGGATCAAATTCAGAGTTTATTATAGAACTAGGACCTATTATTTGAACGAAAGGGTATTTGACATCTGACACCTTTAGTTCGATAATACAAAAATCGGCTGAATCATATCAATTTGTTCTTTAATATCGGCCAATTCGTATTTTGTGTATTGAAGGCTGGTTCCAGATTCGTGTGATCCAAATAAAAGACGAGTTTATATGAATAATGAGCACTAGAAGTTTATTGATCAATTTGGTCAAAATGCTGATATCAGAGCACGTTAGTAAGTGCTTGACCAAACGCTAAAGCATCCCTATCAATTATACGAGGGAATTAAAAAAAACGAACTTTTTACTGTTGACAACTTAGAAAGCGTGTCAAAGATAGGCGGAGCCAGAGTCGTGAAAAACGGCCCACTGCGCAGCACAGCACAACACTGAGCATCACTCGGCTCGACCCGCGATGTGTGGTGACGTCATGGCCCGCGGATTGCGGCAGCACTGAAGAGTCAAACCGAAGGGTGGAAAATACGAGCCGAATGCACAGGCAAGCAGATCTTCGTGCTAGGCGAGAACGAGGATGGTATGACTATGAACAGCGATAGAATCCGCCGCATGCCAGCGGACTTTGGAACCGAACCAAAGAGTGACGAAAACCTTAAAGCCAATGACAAACACGGCGGTTCCAGCGAAGCGTTTCAGTTGGGTTTTACAAGGCGAAACTCAATAGGAAAAATTCTTCTCGATTCCATTTTAAAGTTGATCTTGGAGTTTACATGGATCAGCTATTCGTAGTTGGATAAGCAACATGCTTAAGCAAAGGCTCATACCAGTGGAGTGGGCGGGGACGCATATCATAAGGAAGGTACACAGAGGCACACCGCAAGGAGGGGTTCTATCCTCTCTCTTGCTGAACCTTGTTACAAACTCAATTCTGGAAAGGCTGGAAAGCAAGGGACTCACAGTTGATGTCTATTCTGACGACGTTGCTGTTTCCATATAACCTTGGCCAGCTCATCGAGTACGGTCTGAGGCTGGTTGAAGAGTGGGCGAATATCGTGAGCGTTGGCATCAGCCCCGATAAGACGGATCTTGTTCTCTTCATAAGGAAGTACAAAACTCCTGATCTAGACCCAATCAGTTTGGGTGCCATCAGGTTAAGTCTCAAGTCACAAACTAAGTACTTGTGTTTTAATTTGGACAGCAAGCTCAAATGGAAGATGTAGCGATTTTAATGAGTGAGATGCTAGCTGGCGCCTCAGCTGAACTGAAGTCAGTCCAGAAGAGAGTCTGACAAGCAGGAAAAGTAATGGCGGGCCTTCAACAGGGGCAACTAAAAAAAAAAAGAAATGTCCCGGGAGCAGGGTAACCTAGAAATGGACGTGAAGGCCCCTCGCCCGCATAAGCGGAGCACTTTTTTATCCAGCCCCGACGTATGCTGGCACGCGGCTGGTGTGGGCTATGAAAAATGGAGTGGATTCGTTCGCAGAAAACAGAGGGGGACGCTACGTATATTTCATCCGTCAACAATGAATATATACTAGCCGCAAAAATATAAGCAAAAGGGAAGGGGCTTTTGTCCGTAAAGGACTAAATACAGCTCTCAGGCATGGGCTGTAAGCCAGTCCCAGCCGAGACGTGACGAAGCACGTTGCTGGTATCTGCTGAAAAAGGGGAACGAGAAAAACGCAAAAATCTGAAATTGGGAAGAAAACTGCCTCTTTTCGTCAGGCCCAAGAATGAGGCAGACAGCCTCAGGCCCCTGATGTTGTTGGTGCCTAAACCCGAGATGTTAGGGGGTCTCGCCGCCCACTGACCTTGGCCGCATGACAAATCAAACAAAACATACTGATGGGCCAAGGTCCCTCCATTAAATCTGAAATTCCGAGAAAAATTAATCAATGCTCCATGGGCCAGCCAGGCGAACGCGAACCCTGAAAAGAAGAGGACTGCACGAGCTTTCGCCCAATCAGAAGGCCAAAAATTTAAGTTTAACAAATTAAGTATATTTTTCAATTTCAATATTCAAATTTTAAAAACAAAAACTTGATGTCTCAATTAGCTGACACTGTTTAGAGCTTCTTTTCGTTAAATGAAATTCAAGATATCCACTCTAATATCTGGAGTCTTTGCGTCAACGACATCAGGGACTTGAGGCTGTCTGCCTCATCCTCGGGCGTCACGAAAAGAGACAGTTTTTCCCCAATTTTAGCTTTTCGTGTTTTTTTCTCGTCCCCCTTTTTTCGCAGATGCTAGCAACGTACTGGGTCTGGTTTACAGCTCATGCCTGAGAACTGCATTTAGTCTTTTACGGACAAAATTCCCTTTCCCTTTGTTTTATTGGCGGCTAGAATTAGTTCATGTGACAGATGGATAATACGTAGCGTCCCCTTTTGTTTTCTGGGAGCGAATCTACCCCACTTTTCATGACCCACCCCAGCCGCGTAGAGCTAGAAAAGCGGCCTACCAGCATCCGTCGGGGTTTGATTAAAGGGTGCTCCGCTTATGCGGACGAGGGACCTTCACGGCCATTTCTAGGGTACCCTGCTCCCGGGGCACTTATCTTTTTTTTTTTTGTTAATTTACCCCTCTTGGCAGTTCGCCATCACTGTTCCTGCTTCTGGACTTCGGTTCAGTTGAGACGCCTGCAAGCAACCCTCATATCTTAAAATCGCTACAAAGGCAAATTTAGAGGAAAGAGTTAAGCGGGCAAGCAACGCAATTTACGCCAGCAAGAGGGTGCTGGGTAAAACGTGGGGTCGAAGTCCTGCTCTAACACACTGAATCTACTTGGTGACAGCTAGGCCGATTCTTATTTACAGATGCTTGGACTGGTAGGCAGCAGTAAATAAAACCACCTTTGCTAGCACGGCGAATAGAGTTCAGCGGTTGACGGGTCTTTGCACTACAGGTGCCTTAGCCTCGACTCCTTCGTCTTCTCTAAACGTCCTACTTCATCTCCCTCCGCTTGATCTCTTTGTTAGAGGCACTGCCGCAAAAGCTGCTGTCAGGCTTAGACAATCAGGACACTTCGAGTCAAGAACCTTCGGACACAGCAGTATTATTGACTGACTACTTGGTTCCTACTCTGTACTTCGAGCGGAATGGAATCAGCAAATGTGCGCAGCAGTTGTTAGCATCTACACTGATGGCTCTAAAACAGCTGCAGGAGTGGGTGCTGCAGCATATTCTGCAGTTGCAGCTATGAAAGCATTTTTCAGGATTCCTAATCACCGTAGCATTTTCTAGGCGAAGGTTTTTGCAGATCTGGTATATGCCAAAGATACTACAAGTGAGGAAATAAATATCTTTACTGACAATCAAGCGGTGATAAAAGCATTGATGTCTCACACTTACAGATCGAAGAGTGTCCTCGACTGCATTCAAGCCCTGAATAGACTGGGTAACAGCAGAAGAGTCAGAATCTTCTGGGTCCCCGGTCACAAGGGCATTGATGGAAATGAGAGCGCGGATGCGTTAGCCAAGCATTGGGCTAGTCTTCTCCTGTCAGGATCAGTAGACATCCCAAATCCTATTCAAACGATTAAGCACTGTAAAGTAGTCGTAATTAAAGAAATGAAGCAAGAAACTAGATGAGGGATTCTATACTCTGTTAAAACGCTACACTCTGCTAAAGCACTGTTATCAATTTGGTGAAACAAGATGAAGCAACGTCTTTTATTTGTGGAATAAAAGGAGTGACTGAGGATAAAATGAGCTAGAACGTTTTCAATCTATTAGAATATGCTGAAAATTTGGATTGCTTGCGAGGTATAGAGGTGCCTAGCCGCATTATTTTCAAGTCTGGATACGTTATTTTTACTTAACTAACTCACAGTAGTAAATAAAGGCAGAGATCCTGACTTAAAAGATGGATCCAAAGCGCATCACAGGATGCTAAACCATCATTATCTTGACATCATCTTCGAGAACACCTTAATTCCAGTATTTATTTTAATAAATATTTTAACCAAATACCATAATCTACTGACTGTTTATTATTTCGATCAAATTAAATGACCGCCGTCAATTTTAAATGCCATATCCATTTCATTTCTTCAGGTACAATACTCCTAGGTACGCAACTGATACATCCGACGTCCCTATACCATTAGCCACAGGCTGTTACCCAGGCCGTAAGATATTTCACACTGTATTGCAATTAGCACTAGTGCAACAGCGAACTGCATTATTGCACCAAGATCAGTAAAATTTAAATGGACTCGAAGCTCCTAAAACTTCAACTTTGGCTCCTCAAACACCCATTTCATCCAATACGACACACAATCGTACAGCAAGAGAGAGCATCACAAAGCCATTAGGTTCACATAATGTGTATACAGCCCGGGGAATTATTGTTATGGCTTTGATAAGACTAATCTTAATTCAAATTCGCAAGGTGATGGCGTCTTGAAAGTGATACTCTGTTCGTATGCGTACTATTATCATGTGCAACAAGTTGCTTGTGCTTTGGTTTTATTCTTTGACTCTTGATTCTAGGTCGCATGTACATACATTTATGTCGGGAGGTGCTGCTGTTGGGACAAACTGATAGTGGTTTAAATATGCCTGAGTCGAGTCGACCTTACATTGTTGCAATCTTAATGAAAATTAGAATAAATCCGTGAATGCAACAAGTCGTAGAGATTTGCAAAACACGGTTATTATCGTAAAGTAGACTTAAGATATTTTATGCGAGTCAATTTAAATTACAATGATTGTTTACATAAATTTGCTATGTGTATTGGTTAGTTTTCGATGAGAAGTGGACTGACTTGGTGGTCGACGTTCAATATCTGGTGGAGGTGAACGAGTGAATTTGCAAGAAATGTATGATTGTTTGGAATGCAAATAAGGTAAGAAGTGTTCATTTATAGCTGAAGGAACGTAGATAAGGTTAGATACAGAACGTAGTAAACTTGGAATGAAAGTCAGATATTTGCTCGCTCAGTTTTAATTGGTTCAGTAATAAAGGAATTTATTTCTGGGTTTGAATATGATACATATTTTTTACGAACTTTACTAACTAACGCACTAATTTGTAGTTTGATGTTTTGTCCATTTCACACCTAATTCAATGGCACAAAATCAACAGCACTGACAAGTAGGTCTAGAAATATGACAGGTAGGTCGCAGAGTTCAAACTGAGAGACCAAAATAAGCAAAGTGGAAGCGCGATCTGAAACCACAGATATCATTCTCTTTCAGCCAGTGGAAACTATCTGCTTTCTTTATCAGGAAATAATCATGAAACTATCTGGTTTCTTTAAAACACTGCATTATCTCCTTTGAATCCATAAAGGATAGATTAGTCAGACTTGAAACGAATAGGACTTCAAGTGATACCATTTTTCTCCCAGCCAATGGCGGACACTGGTACATGAGATGTTTTTTTTTTTTATACTAAATCCTGTTTGACGAGGATTGGGTTGGCTTTTAACGATGCGTATCAGCCAACGGGATTCGATACCACCATGGTGTAGGTTTGACCTTATTAAGTAATTTTAATACTAGTAACAATATACATTAGTGATTAGTTAAAGCATAAAATGACTAAAAATATCAACCAATATGCTCTGAGTTTAACAAAACTAAATTCAGTGTAGTACATGACATATTCTTTCTTTAAAAGAAAAAAATTTAAGAAACTAACTTTTCCTACAAACTATTTACTCATTAATGTTCGATCTTCTTAATGCTATATTAGAATTTTAGTTGGAAAATAGATCTTCTTAAATTGCTTATTTGAACTTATGTATCTAATTTTACTGTAGCTAGAAAACTAGCTTATTCAGTGGTGTCCTTTTTTGTTTCTGACCAAAATTAATTCTACTGAACTATAACGCCGGGTTTACATTCTCGCCGAGGAATGGCAAATGTGGACAAGGTGAGTGTGTAAATGGTCTCCTTGTCTATTGTCGGCTGTTTTTTTCATGACAAGCACGCGTGTGTAAATGGCTTGCTCGTCGGCTCTTGTTTGATTTATGAAGAGACAATGATCCTTTTATTGCCGTGCCTGAGTGTTTATGACCGTTTCGTCATAGCTCGAAGCCGCTGGAAGCGAAGTCGGTTTGATGCATCGAGTCAAAGGGATTCGAGAGGGTAGCGAATGATCATTTACATTTTCGAATTTTAGTGCATGATATTGAATCGAACAGCGTATGATATTGTTACGTAACTACTTTGTTGTAAGTAAATACCTTTATTTCGTCCTTCAAAGCTTCATTGATTGCAGCACATACATCTGGAACTAGAGATGGGACTGCTCCTGCGATCACTGCTACTAATCGCACTGCTCTTTGAAAAGAGCAGTGAGCAGTGCGATTGCTCTCTGCTCATGCTGCTCAATTGCTCACTGCTCTTTTGCAGAGCAGATAGTTTGAGCAGTGAGCAATTTGGTTGTGTTTTGCTCATGTTGTTCGACTGTTCATTGCTCTTTTGCTGAGCAGAAAGTTTTGAGGCGAGCAGTGAGCAATTTGATTGTTTTCTGCTCATGCTGTTCAACTGCTCATTGCTCTTTTGCAATACAGATAATTTTAAATGCTCATCTATTCAGATTCTTTTCTTTCTACCCTTGCGAGTATTTTCGGACTTGCAAGTATTTTATTCAATTATTCAAAAAGTTTTTAGGGCAAAAGTAGCTGAAATCGGACAAAATCGGCCAATTTTAGTTTAGAGTGGTTTGGGACATAACGGGCCAAGACCTATTTTTGTGATACAAAAATTTCGGTTTTGTAGGGGAGTAAGGGGTTTTTTGGCCATAGTTTGGCAAAAACTGCCTTTATGGCGCTTTCGATGATTGAAAGTGGTCGGGGAGTATATAAGTGATATATTAAGGGCGAAAAAATTTTTGATAGGGGAAATTGGGCAAAAACGTCCATATTTTCCAAAAATATTTTTTGTCAAGCATGATTTTGGGGACCTTTCTGAGTTGTTTCGGGCGAAATTTCCATACAAATCTGGAAAAAACCGGCCTAGTTTCTAACATACGTCAAAATCCATTCTGCCCGAAAAACTGAAAGTAGCACTTAAAATGTTGAGATCATTTTTGGTTCGCCAGTTGGCTTCTGCGGCGGTGCTCGTGACTGCACTCCAACCCTACCGGGGTTGTGACTCATGTCCAGCCTTACCGAAGAGATTGGCCCCCTAGTGGGTGCATGTTTAATACACGTAAAAATTTTGTTATCATTTCTCAATAAAATTTTCGACAAACTTCATGCTTCGGTGAGGCGAAGTGGAAAACCGATTGTTTTAGATTAGCCAAGAAAAATAAATCTTCGAAATTAAATTACATACTGCATAATACTGTACATGCATAATAACATTTCACTACGTTGCTTGCATCCAATGTATGACATTTTGAAAACCACAAAACTACTATACGATTTACCAATCACTTGGCAATACATTCTTCTGCTAGCAAGTGCCGAATTAATGCAGGCAACGTATTCCCAAACATACTACATCTGTTCTAAACATGAGCACCCATCGCCACGGACAAATACAGTCACATTGTAAGCATACAATGCGATTGCAATCTGAATGAGAAATTGCTATATCAAGCACAAATCGAAGGCGATGAGAAGGTAACGAGCAAACACTGGCAATGAGCAATCAAAAGTAGCGAGCGGTTTTTCGTATGCATGAAACTGCAATCGCAATTGCGATTGAATAGCTGCTACTCTAAACTGCTCTTTGCTCAAACTGCTCTCTGCGATCACCGCTCAGTAAAAAGAGCAGTTAAGCACATCTCTATGTAGTGCTAATGTACGGTACACCAAGAAATCACCGTTTCGTATGGTACATATGTTGATATGCTACAAAGCTCATAAATCATACAATATACAAAAGGGGATTTTAATCTCGTATCAAATTGATAAAGAAATATTTGTGACTGAGTGAATTTCAATGAAAGTAATTGTTGAATTTTTTTGGGCACATGAATTTGAATTTATTTGCAATAAAGTTTTGTTTGAATAAGGAACTAAGTGATATTTTTCATACCGCTACACATCTCGATTATTCCGTTTTCCAGGATATTATTTCCGTGCATTGGTGCATAAAATTGTGGAACATTTTTTGGTGGTTCCATCCAGGATATTTTTGTGCATTGTGCACATTTGTGGAAAATTTTTTGGTGGTTCCATCCAGGATATTTTTGTGCATTGTGCACATTTGTAGAACAATAGCACAATAGAGCAACGAAATACGTATTTTTTATACTACAGCCACGTGTATACTACAGTAAGTACCAAAATACATTTACACAGCAAATGAATTTTCCCACAAGTTTCAGTCATTTAGATTCATCAAATAAATTGGCAACAATTCGCATCGCACATTTGATTCAACCCCTATAAAAGATGCGGAATCTTTTTCCTTGTTATTGCTTTACAACAAACCTAAGCAAAGTTTTAGTTTTGAGATAATTCCAAGAAATGCAAATAATCATCAATTCATAAAATCTCTCACGCCAATCGTCATAGCTCGTTCGCACCATCAATTTTCATTTGTTCGTATTCTTCCAAATTATCATTTTCCCATTTCTAGAATAATTCTGCGATTTCGAATACCAGGCCAACAACAACAACAACCACAAACCCCAAAATATTTCACGCGATACTGGAATTCGTATATTCCTTCGACTTTTATTCCGGTACACAATTGTACACTCGTGGCCGTCGCCTGTATTACGCAGTCATGAATAATAAAAACCTTCTGAAGGACACGACATCGAGGGATCTTTGACCTTGCCTTCCTAGCTCACCTCGTCGCAATCGATAGCCTAACCTCGAAATGAAACGTTCTACCCAATACTGAATCAGGTCGGGCCACAGCGCGAACCCAAAGCCCACGACCTACGACGGCGTATTTGAGTCGTACATGCATACATAACTGCCGAAGTCGAGTTATTTTGAGAATCCAATAAAAAAGTTCCGTTTCCAAGATGGATATTTCTATTCTTCCGACTCTATTCTGACACAAACCACTATTCTGATCGCCGTCGCCACCGACGCCACAGTCGTTCCCAGCGTTGCTACGATATTCATGACAACGGGGGTGGGTAGGACGATTCCGCCATCGTGGGTGTGAGGGCAAAACAAACAAACAAACAACTAAGGGCTGGAGCGGAGATACGAATGTGATATGGAAGTTGTATTGGCAGTTGTCAAGCGAGTGGCAGTAATCGTTTCGACTTCAGCGGTTTTCGCGCACTGGCCATTCAGCAATGGGAAAATTATTCGAGATAGAGGAATTGTTTGGCGTGTGTGACGATTAGAGCACATTCATCGTAGCATTAGTTGCGAATTGAGTCGTCATCATGGATCTCTCAGTTTCTGCTAACTTCCGATGAGCTTACAAAGGACGAGCATGTATCGTAGAGATTTGGCAATTGTAATTTGTTCAAATTTCTGAATGCCGACTTAACTTCTCCTCGTGAAAAAAGTCTGTATTTTGGAATCATACAGATAGTACTCAAATTCCAATGAAAACTCAGCACAGCTTCCGCCAAATCTCACATTTGTCCACCCAAACAAAGAGATAAAAATTGCATTGTTGCCAAACCAATAAGGTACATATAATTCGTCTAGCAGTGAAGCTTGAATTACATTGGAATGCAGTGCAGTGCAGTGCAGCACAGCGCAGCGCAGTTTCGCAGCAGTGCACGCATTGCAAAGCACATTGAATGCAGTGCAGTGCTCTGAAAAATTATGTCAAATCAATTTGTGGAGGCTTGATATTTAGGTTTTCTGCATCTGTTTTCCGTCCATTTACAATTTAATACCTGGAACGGAATTCCCGCCTCAATTTAAATAGTTTTTGCCCGGTCAACTACTCTCAAACGAATGTCAGCTGATGCAGTCTGCAGCGTTTTAGAAATTAGCCTAAACGATGCAGTGCATTCCGCTGCACTGCACTGCACTGCAGTTAATGTGAATTGCCACATGCAACTACATGAGTTCTAAATTTCAGTGTACTGCACTGCACTGCACTGCTGTCCAATGTAATTCAGCCTTGACAGTGGTGTTTGTGTCCCTGAATGTTTACATTGTATTTCATGCGCATACGCATTACTCCCTCGTGCAAGAAGGATAATCAATTTGGTTTCGTTTCCATATTGCAGTCGACTGTTTTGTACCCTTTGACGAGTTAGCTTTTCCAGCATAACTTCGGTTTATTCCTCCTGCGTTTCATGCTAGCTGTAGACACAGGCACGAGGCACGTTATTTTGACTATTCCGCTTTCGAAAGTCTCATGTAGCAAATAGATATTGGCCGAGACCAGGCGAGCCGAAGTCAGACGAGGCCGCCGACATGTGGACGGCATTTGACATCTCGTCTCGAATCGCCTTGGCTCGTGCTCAACATCCATTCCGATCGGATGTGGCACGAGCGCCTGTGACACCTGTCAAAGTCGCTCGTCTGGACCGCCCACACACTCGGCTCGCCTGGGCTCGGCCAATATCTATTTGGCACATCATATAAAATGCTTGGGGAAGATGATATTGTTTACCTTTTTCAATTTGTTTACGTTTTTGCTTGACTTTTCATAAATTACCCAAGTATTCCAAACTGTGCAGCGAAAACAAAGAATGGGGTGCAATAGTGAATGTAGGCGTAGTAAGGTTAGTTTAGAAATGGTTGCGCCTAATTGATAAGAATTGCCTTTTGCGAGAGATAGGGTGTGTTGTGCTTTTTCGGCACGTGTTGTCTTCAATTGAAGACGCGCAATACTCATGGGAGTGCTTTAATTTGTAGGGTAATCAGGAGATTTGTGCTGGGAAATAGAATTATGTCAATTTTGTAGATATAAGGAAGTATGAATAATGAAGTATGAATAAAGAATAATGTATCACAGCGAATCTTTTAGAGAAAAAGCGATTTATTTGATAAAATCGTATATGAATTAGGCATATCTTCAGTGCGGTGCAGTATGTTCTGCATATAAATATATCAACAAAGGCTGCTGTCCAACTAGGAAAGTGGATTGTCAAGCTTGCGAAAAAGTTTCTACGAAAGAACAGCCGGGATTTCTGATGAAACCAGTAGAACAGATCAACCATTTATGCTGTAAATACATAGTTAATATATTGATGCTTTAATTGGCTGTGACTACCACTTTTAAATGTACCCAATACAGCACAAAGAAATGTAAAATGTGTCAATTGTGGCGATGATCACATGGCTAGCTGTGGGGGATGTCCGCGGAATCAAAAGAGCTTAGAGAAGACGTTTGCCCAGTAAGCGAGAGCAAACACCATACCCATAATCCAGGCCTTGAATCGAAATACTTAGACCTAGCAATAACACAAAAGTGTCACAGACTGTGCCCAAAATCCCACAGCCGGCTATCATGGCTGGATTTTTTTGTAATATGCAGAAATAGTTCCATAGCATAATAAAGAATGCAATGGAGAATATACAGGGCTTGTTCGTAACATTCTCAGTCACAAAAACTATTAAAAAAATCATTGATATCCTTTTTCAACCATATGCCTACTAATCGTGGCCTACATGGGCTGAAATATGACAACGTGGGGAAAGCTGAAGCTTTCGCAGAAGTGCTGAAGCTGCAGGACCAAGACAAATGTACTCCGGAGAACGACGAAAGCAATAACGAGGAAGTAACAGGATCTGTTAATCATATCATCACTTGCATGCTAACAAGAGACTCTCCAATTGAAGAGGTCAAAAATGACTGACTAAACACTAACGACTATAACCTACATAAGTGTATTTTTTTCGGAACTAAGAGTTCCCCAAAGGTTTGGAAAGCAGCGATTATAAAGGTTGGACATAAACCAAGTAAAAACGTCTAGTTCGCACAAAATTGGGAGACCAATAGGCCTTAATTACTCCGTGGATAAAATCGCTAAGCATTTTCTTCTCGGCCGGTTTACTGAAATATTTATGGAAAAATCTAAGTACAACTTGACTTCAAGACAATACAATACACAGAACTCGAGCTCGCAAGAGTGGCACAACGCATTCGTGCAGAGTCTGACTAAGTCTGGCATGCAGGAACAGCTTCCGCTTCTAGTGCGAAAAATGATGAAACTGATGAAAAAAATTTAGCACTTGATGATCCGATGCCCTCAAGAACTGAAGTGTTCAATGAGCCAACTAGCCTAGCTAACGACCAAGCGAATAGAGACAAGTTTCCGTCCCTTCCGTATCATCTCTCAAAATGACAGCAAACAACTGAAGAAACCCCCAACAAGCTAACATTAAATCTACTACCAATTTCTGATGCGCTCAGAGAAAACAAACCTGGAACAATAATTTTGCGCCAGCCAGAACTATGGTCGTATGTCTTGGGCTCTTAGAACTAGGATCATCAAATTTGATGGCATCAGGATTATCTCCGCAACGATTTCATACCGCAGAAAAATTTTATGAAGTTCTTCACAGACTTCAAAGTTTTGTATCATACTAACTATCTTGCGGAAAATAATAGAATGTGTTCGCTCCTCAAGATGTTAAAGAGAACCTCGAGCGATCTGGTTTTAGCTTCATAGAGATCTTTTACATCAAATCAAGAGTAGGAACGTCGACGCTACTGAAGGTGCGGGCCCCGAAGGCAGACAAAGGAATATATATTGCAAAGGCCATCTGCTATCTAGTCTAGACGAATTGGAAAAAATTGCGCACGGAATGGTGCAATGCCATAAACCACGCAACTGCCAAACCCAAGCCCCTTGTGTTGAATGCGACAGGCTCAACTACTTTAGATATTGAACGAAGCTGAAAGAGGAGCGAAGTAAATGTTGCAACTCGAAAAACATGCGAAAATCCCTCGCCGAAATAGCTAGTTAATACAACAACACAACTACTCACCCTACAAATCCCAGATCAACTTTCAAGCCTTCAACCCCGAACATAGGGGCAAGCTTTTCGCCACCTTCCAAGATTAATCGTACGTAATGATGAAAGACATGATGACTAAGATCGTCTAAGGCATGTTCGCAAACAACCCACCACAAAAAAGTGGCCTGACCCAATATTTGATGTATTTTTGAAAATATAAAATTAATTTGATATTTTTTTGAAATGTTAAATATTTTCTTTCAACCACTCTCCTCAGAAATTTGGAAGAGACTCTCAGAAAGGTAGAGATTAAAATGTAGAGATTATTTTGTTCATTTATCGTGATTTCAACTTACAAATCTCCAGACGCAAAGGGCTTTACTCAAGACCTTTGTAGGCTCTTCATTCACAAGGGCGGAATCTTGCTCGCGGTATATCCCAACGCCTGTCACCACCATTGAGGAGCAGTGGGAATCAACCGAGCTGGGACTGAATGAGTTCACTACAAAATTACAAACAAAGACTGCATATTTCACAGGAGGAGGAACTAGTTCCTAGATACAGGACTGCTCCAGGAAATCTAAGAAAAAAATACAGGCCACTGGAGACTCCGTTCAATTTCGGTAAATAAAAACGAGGAACTTTGTACTTTCTTTAAAACAGCACAAGCTCCGTTTTGCTAGGATTCACGTTGAAGCTGCACTGACAGCTCCAACGTGAAACTATGTTAAGAGAGTGATTTAACCTCTCCGATCGCGTAGATAAATATTTTTCCGATACTTTTTTCCGTCCGCATAAACAATCACATTGCAGCCGTCACCGTCCAGCCTCATTAGGGGAGTATTTATCGTTGTCTTCTACAATAAGGGAGAGAGGACTCTACCCTGAGGTGTGTCCATGCTAACCTCTCGTTATACGCGACCATTCCTCAAGGAAGAGATTACCACTGTATTCCGAAGAAGCTGCACGATAAAAGCAATCACCCGCTGATCACAATGCAGCACCGAGAGTACTCCAACAATTGCGTCGGACTTTACTTTGGCGGAGGCCGCCTCAACGTCCAAGAAAGTGGCATTCGTATCTTCTTTAAGAGCAAGATATTTTTCGATTTGCTCAATGAGGATGTGAAGAACAGTTTCGAAAGACTTACCTTTGATATAATCGTGCTCTGCCTGCGAAATCAACAAAGGATCGATTGATTTTTTAATATGGTATTCAATGATCCTTTCCAGGATCTTAAGGAGGACAGAGTTAAGACATATTGGACGATAGTCCTTTGACTTAACATGCTAAGATTTTCTTGCTTTAGGGATAAACACAACTCTAGTTTTCCACCAGAAAGTGGCAACATACGAGAAGCGCAGTCACGCATTGTAAATCTCGATACTTTCATGGACTGCTGGAAACCAGCCGCAAGGATGCCATCAGGGCCCGGAGCTTTAAACGGATCAAATTAGTTACTATCGCACCTCAGTTGAGAATTGGATATCCTTCGGCGTGAGTTATATATATTCTGGATATCCTTCGGCAGCTGAATCTCAGGGTTCATGATGCACTTCATAGCCTTCGATGACGGGCTTAAAATTTTGCGAATGTGGTTTGCCTCGTTGAAACTCTCCACATTTCAACAGAAAGATTTCCATGAGGCTTTTTTTGCCTGGCGTACTGCATACTTAAAAGCCCTCGGCTTCGTTTTATACAGCGACCAGTCATTAGATCTTTTCGAGCTATTGAACCGCCTCCTACATTCTCTTCGCTGGTTGTTGATCACCATTTTCTATCCGGGTGGGCTTGGGATTCTTTCTGGCTATGGGTGGCTTACATGCTGCCTTAGATGCCAAGTTGAGAGCACTAGTAAGGGTGTCAACTACCTGATCCAATTCATAATAGCAGTCCATGCTCCTAGGAGTATTTTCCAATGAGGATCGGATCAGGGATTGAAATAACTTCCAGTCCGTCCTCTTTCTGTTAATAAAAGCTACTTGCTCAGCTGAACTGCGGCCAGCCATATTGAATGAGATGTACCTATACTCAGGGAATGAACACGCCTGTAAAATCTTCCAGTTACGGAGAAGGTGTGAGTGTCGCCCACTGACCATGGTGACATCAAGAGCCTCCCTACGGTTTGAGACGAGGAAAGTCGGTTCGCTGCCAGTATTGGCAATGAAGAAGTTCTGGCCAAGGATGAAATCAAAAAGTTTCTAACTTCAGCCATTTGTGTTGGAGCTGCTCCATACTTCATTATGAGGATTAGAGTTAGAATGAGAGGCACATCAATTTTCACCGCTGGAGCCACAAAACCCTTGATCTTATCCCAGGAAGGGCTAGTGTCATAACCGTGTGTCATATCGCAATACACAAACCAGCATGATCTTTGATCGATTTCCACTGCAACAACCATGTACGGGTTATCAATTCAGGGAGCAAGGTCTTCCATAAAAAAAAATTGAAAATTTTCAAAAATATGCAGATGATTTTTTTTCGACCGCAAGGCGACTAGAATCATCTAACGTTATTTTCAAAGCACAACAAATTCAAATCGGGGCTACAATTTCTTGGCGAGGTTTCTTTCAATCACCATTTTTTTATGATTTGATTTGTTCCAACCAAAATAACGAAATCGGTTTGAAATAATAATTCATTTATTGGACCAAAATTTTAATAAGCTTAACTAAAGGTTAAATTTCATAGTTGAAACTTTAGATTTATCGGAGGAGTGTGAATAAATTTATTAGACATGTATCTTGTTTTGATTTAAAATTGATACATACAAAAAGAAGCTTGACTATTAGATGCGAGGGGATAGAGTAGCGGGTCTATATCAATTTAGGCATGGACTCTGCAGCCACATACCTAGTTCGAATCTGGCCACGGACGATCAGTCAACCAAAATTATACAGCGGATTTTGAAATAATTTACCTGTGATAAGAAATACCAGAGTCCCACCATACAACAGAGTCAAAACGGGTCACTCCTCACCCGTACACAATGGTTATGTCATAAAATTTCGATCAATTCCTGTCTTCAAATCCGCGAGATCTATTAGTTCTACCACTAAGCAAACCCCCGATGGGAGTAACTCTTAATTACTATTATATTTTTAGTAAAGGTAGTTCTATATTCGCTTCATCTCACCTCATACATATATATAAGTTTTCGTCCCCAATCAAAAATGCGATTCTACGCCTCAGTACAAAATCGAAATACAACCGTGAAATCATCCAAATTCACTTCTTTACGACATAAATATTCCTCTTAATCTCAGAGGAAAAATGAAAAAGAGCATCTGACCCGACGCTAATGGCCCCAAAATATCTCAAAATGCTGCGTGCCTTCGTCTTCAGCGCCACTAAACAACCACTCGTTCGAGTTCAGTGCTCTTCCATCCACTAGTGCGCGTGTTATCTTTTTGCAAGTTTGACCTATTTCGCGGTACAAAACATGCAATCGCTTTTTTTTTAATGGAAGAGTCAGTGCCACACGTGCTAT
Source organism: Nemotelus pantherinus (assembly GCA_963978885.1). Classification (NCBI taxonomy): domain Eukaryota; kingdom Metazoa; phylum Arthropoda; class Insecta; order Diptera; family Stratiomyidae; genus Nemotelus; species Nemotelus pantherinus. The sequence goes on along the minus strand of OZ022264.1, from coordinate 56,803,672 downwards.
AAAAAAAACGCTTTCTATTCTTTCTTACCTGTGTGAAATTCGCAAGCGTAAATTTTTTTCTTCGCTCGTTTCGCGGATGATGTTCTTTTCACGATGGTTGCGGTGCGCGGCAGCGTACGCTTTTTTGCACTAGACCGTTTCGCCGGTTTATTGCCCAATTTCACAGTGGTTGAGGACTGTCGCAATTAAAACGTGGTTCTCTTGCACATGCAGCTTCCTTTCCATGCAAAAATTTTGCCCATAACGTCGCATGCCGGCAGCCCTGGAAATTACACTTTCCACTCGCCGGTAACGAAAATGTCGGTGGTTTTTGAAAAACGACCATGAATGCATCACACAGTTCGAATTAATTAATGACGAGGTCTTCCTTCGCGTCAAGTGGTGGGTAGGCTTAGCGGTAATTTTCGACACTTATATATTGGGAGCATCACTTACAAAGTTCTTTTCACCGATTTCGGGTGAGAAATGCTCCAGGCGATTGTGTGGCTTGTACGAGTGGTCGGCGGCTGGCAGATGGGAAGCAGAAGGGGGGAATCGGTCGGCTGGTTGATAGTACGACGTGATGGCGGTACATTAGCTGTGAAAATTTGATGACTGCAGGGCAATCAACAAATTAGATTTCGGTAAATTGGAGCTATTTCTATTTTTGATGTTTGACGGCTTAATGATGGCATTGTTGCGAGGGAATGGTAGTTTGGTTTGCCGGTCGAATTGAAGATCGTTAAGTAGACTAATAGGTGTAACAATGGGAATAAAGAAGGCTGACTTGTTTGGACTTTGTGCATAGGTGCCGGTTACTCATTACGGATATTTGACTTTGACAATTATTCGGATTTATTCGATTTCTTTTTCGTTTTACAGTTAGGAATGCCGGATGGAGGATGAAAGCTTAGTGAGTTTTCGATAAACTAACAGTAAAAGATGAAAGATCTTTCAAATAATTGTAAAATATATAACGAGAAAAAGTGAATTTAAAACTACGAAATAGAAGGATAATAAAAACTTTATTTTTAGCAATCAAACACAGTGAGAATATCTTCAAAATAAGAAGAAGCATAATAGAAGTAAATATTTTTCACTTCAGATTTTTATATGACATCACATCTAATGTAGAAATAACTCTATCGCATAAGAACCGCTAGACAGACTAGTTTCACAAGAAAGCAGAGGAAATGTGTAGATCGCGTTCCATATTGACACTGCTTGAAATGTTTTTATCATACCAGTTCATCATACCTTATGAAAACTTAATTACAGGATTATGACAGCATCGGAAGAAAGATTTTGACAGTTAACACCTGCAAAAATTCCATTACGTAAGAAATTCGAACAGATGCTGCTTGGTTTCAGTGTAATGTGTTTATAATAAGAAAATTTAATGGTAGGTAAAACGCAATAAGGACAAAATAACCGGTTGTGGGACTGACACGTCCTTCATTGCTTCACTTTGCGAACAGCTTACTCAATGAATTTCGTTTTGATCCGATGACTGGATTGGATGTAATTGGGCAAGAAATTATTTTTTTGATCAACCCTGTTCAATATGTGATAACCATGTTCACAGTGTCGCCAACATATTTAAATTACCTGTATTATACCTGCTCCTACTCAAGGACAATATATCCTGCGAATTGTATATTGATCTAATTATCCGGACGTGAGTTCTCGCAAACACAAACTTCAGGTCCTCAAAATGGGTATTCTGTTTAAGGGCTATCTTCTTGTCGTCTGGGGCATTTTGATAATTAGCCAGAGCATTAGATTTCTCAATCGTTTGCAGTTGTACCAAAAAACGAAGGAAAATCGTTGTACCAAAAAACGAAGGAAAAACGAAGGAAAATTTCAGGAAAATCTGTGATTGTGAGGGTTTTGTCTCCTACCTGCCGTAGCTAAAACCAGTATCAGCAGTATGGTATGGTAGCGAACAAAATTAAAGCCATGGAAAGCTACCAAAATCACAGTGATTACAGTGGCCTGAATGACAGTTTTCGTAGTCTGTGATTTCGTTAATTGTGATTTTGTTGGTTCTGTGACTTTGCTCCCTGCGCTTTCGACCACAGTGATTTCGACGGCTGTGATTTTTTGCTGTGATGTCGTTCTTGATGACTTTCTCCGCTGAGATTGAGTTCGTTAGCATTCCGGTCGCTGCGATTTGGTACACTGTGATTTCGAATATTTAGTCACTGCTCCTAACAGTGATTTTTTATTCGCCGTGAAATGGAATGTATGTTCTTACTTGGTATGATATGTATTCAGAAGTATCAAATTATTATCCGAATGACCTAGTCATCTTCTCCACTTAGTGAGTTGTCTTTCGTGCCATGGACTTCCACATTGAGTCATCCCAATAATGAGGTTTTTTTTCATTTTGCGTATTCGATGTGCCAAGGAAGAAGATAAACAACCTACAGATTCCTGTCAAACTCAGCGCAAGTTGTCAAGAGTGGAAAAGTTTACATTCCAAAAATATGATGGAAGTATATGGATTATGATTAGTATATTCTGCTTTATTAGTCCAGTCCGAGTAGAAATGTAGTGAAACATGCGACAAAAATTTGTGAAGCACAAGGACAACAAACAGCTGCTAGAAACAAAAGCGTCGAAGATGGACTACGTGCCGGAAGATCTGTTGAGCTTCACGAAGAAGCATTTGGATCGTGGTCCAAGATACTACATGCTCGGCTAGTTCTTCAAAGTTTGCTTGGCTTGCTTAGATTTCCCGTAAACAATAAGTTGGATCGATGAGTATCTGTGAGAGACTCCGACACTTTAAAGAGGGAATTTGGAGTAAGGACAAACGATCACTATACTCACAATAAGGTCTGTGAAACTTAAATAATAATGAGCGTGTTCATCTATGTACGCTGGTTCTACGGCATCATTTAAATAGACAACAATATTCGAGGATGCTACGTACTAGTGACAAGAACAGATGAACGGAAGTAGTGATGTCAGTAAAACGAGAAGAATACCTGAGGATGAAGCCGGACAAACGAGAGGCCTTGGCAGTTATTTATGCGATGTGTTTATCAAATTTGAGCTCAGAGTCGAAGAGCACACTAAGGTCCTTAAAATTGCCGACAGACACAAGGGACGATCCGGATAAGGAGTAGGAAAATATTAGACGACACATTTTAATAAGACATTAGATGACATTTAGATATGTTCAGAGTAAGAAAGTTCTTTGAGCACCACTCACTCAAAGCACAAAGATCAAGCTGCAACTGCTGAACATCTTAAAGTCATCAGCAAATAGAAGACAGAGAGAACGGATAAAGGAAGGGAGATCGTTGATATATACCAGAAATTACAGAGGACCCAGTATTGAGCCTTGAGCACGCCAGAAAGAGGACAGTTCGAAGAATAACGCGCTACGACCAGAAACATAGGATTAGAACTAGAACAAGAGAAGATCAATTACCCCATAGCCTTGGAGTTTTAACAGAAGAAGCTTGTGATCAACAGAGTCAAAAGTCTTAGCAAAATTAATTTGCTTCTGCCGTTCTAAGACGGAAGTGACCAAGTTAGTGAATGTTAAGAGGTCAGAGGTGGAAGATCTACCTTTTACAAACCCATGCTGCACAGCAGTAAGGAAAGATGAAATATAGAGAGTAGCCTATTGTAAACAACTTTTTCGAGTACTTTACTATAACAAGAAATGGGTGAAATAGGACGATGATTGGATATACAGCTTGGGTCTCCGGATTAATGTATCGGATAAATATGAGCAGACTTCCAGTAAGAGGAAAAGGTGCCCGCTGAGGAATTAAGATTGAAGATAATAAACAAATGAACACATAGGGACGAAGAAAGAGATTCGGCACCAAGGTTCGGAATGCTGTCAGGACAAAAACCGATATTAACATCAAATCATTGAAGTAAGGACTCAATTTCTACGGGGTTGATTTGTATACTGGAGATGGGAAATGATGGGAGGAGAATGAGGGAGTTGAAAAGACGTGATCGGATTATTTTCGGAAAACTTCGGAAAAAAAGTAAACTGCAAAGAGATCACAAATCCCTTGAGGATTTGTAGCAATGGCATTAAGATCTAGATCTATCTAGAATCGGGCGAACGATGAGAATTTTCCAAGAAGTGGACATAAGACCAAAAGGGCTCTTGTTAGTTAGAACGAATAAAGCATTCGATGTTGTTGAAATAGTAACAGATAGCCTGTTTGACGGCAGTTTTGGTGGCTGATCGAAGCTTAGTGAATTTGAGGTAGTCAATCTGACAACCCGAAGCACGGAACTTAGTACGAGAGCTGAGGCAGACGCCACATCATGCCGAAACCAAGAAGCATCATTTGATTTGCGGGGATTCCTGGACGAAGTGAATCGGGAGAAGAAGGTGGACAGAAAATTATAAAATCAGAGCGTGAGTTCATCAACAGCTAGCCCGCACTACCAGTTAGTAGAGTCGGTTCCATTCGCCATCTTAGCAAAGTCCGCTTTATGGTAATCAAAAGGCGAGGGCCAAGAAGGAGTCTTACTAGACACAAAGCCAATAGAAAATTCTGTAGAAAGTGGAGGATGGTGTAGGTCAGGTGGGATGTAGGGCATGTCATCAGCTTGTACAGTGATGTTGTGTGAGGGAATATTTGAAAGGAAAAGGTCAAGAACTTTATTGTTGATATTAGGAACAGCGCTCAATTGAGCCAGTGAACATAAATAGAGGAAGGAAGTGGTAATTATGGAAATATTAATAGAGAAAAGTATGGAAGAAAAGTTAGGATTCCACATTAGGTTCAACAAGTTGAAGTTGCCACATATTAAAAATGAAGCAATGAGGAAACGATTGTTGAGGAAACTGGAGAGCTCAACAAAAAATCTAACAGAGGAACCATATGGAACATAAACCGAAGAGACAATCAGAATTTTAGAGCGAGCAAGGGTTGCACCGACAACAATACATTCAACAGGAGGAGAAGAATGGAAGTCATGACAGAGTGTTCCTTGAAGACACTTGTGGCTAGCAACTAAAACATGACTACCGTCTTTTTCATTGGCGCAGTACGATCCCGATTGCAACGAAAAACCGCATGAAGAGGGAAGATCTCGTTATTATTTATTTATGAAAGCCCCAGTTAACCACGTTTCGGTAAGGCAAATAATTTGACCAGAACATAAGTCCCTCCGTTTCATTGAACTTTCATCATAATAAGATCTCTCTTTGAGTCCGCATATCTTGCTGTCTCGAACCCACGGCTCCTGCACAAGCACAAAGTTGAGGGATGTTTGCAGTTTTGTCAATTTTTCACTTAGAAGTATGGACGAAGCGTTGGCATAACCAACGACTGAGAGCTTAACCTAGTTAACGTAACCTTTCTCCCAGTCAGCTGTTCTGTTTCGCAATTCCATTTCTGCATCTCGCTTTCCCATCCAATTTCCTGTGAGCCATTTGCAGTTTTCACTGCATTGACTGTCCTGTCCTTCTGTCCTTCCTGCGGGCGTCTTGCTTGTACTAGCAGGAGTTTTCATCTTCAGCCCTTTTCTCCTCCTCTTTTGTGGGGATTTTGGACAGGACTTCTTTTCCCAGGCAAGTCCGTAGTTAGACTATCAGCTGACTCTGTCCTTGCCTTTCCAGAATCTGCAACCATTTGAGATGTAGTCAGCAAATTAGAAAACTCACTTGCCATGAGTTTTTCTCGATGGCAATCTTTAATCTTCCGCAGCAACCTGGGTTCACCGTTGTAGTCATACATGAAGTTGGGGCGCGTGTAGAGAAATCGAGTTCATTCAGTACTGAGCAAGACCAGCACGGATGATTTTTCAGACACAGATTAGCTACTACCCACAGAAAGATACAATCCTTTGTATTCCTGGGACTGTTTCTGTGATATATTGCGATACTTCACTAAGAGTAAATCCAACTCAGCTTTGAAAAGAGTTGTCTCCAACGGTGTGCGCAGGATTGTGGCTTTCTGATGATGGGCTTATAATATAATGCTGAAGATATATTATTTTAGGAGGCCCGGTAGCTCTGCTCGCCAAGGCGTCAGGCCGAAAAGCGGTGTGCTACGGGGCCTGCGGGTTCGAATCCCGCCAGTGCCATGGCTGTAAGTGTGAATGCGTGTGATTGTCTATGAGGGTGGCAAATGGGCCCAAACTGGTGGCCTAATGCTGGCCGCGTTCCTGGTTGCTCTCTTCACTAACCTAACCTGACCTAACCTATATTATTCTAACAGTATTCCAATATTATACTGATAATTTGATATGATTAATTCCTATCGGTCCTTTTACCTATGTTACTTCATCAAACCACTTCGACATAAAAATATTTTAAAATCCCGACAACGCCTTCTTGTTTACAAACTTTTTAATTGCACTGAACTGTATGTGTAGAGTATTTCATATGTTGTGTGGACCAACTCTACTCCTCTACGCCACACTTCTGCAATCCAATGCTCTCATAAAACTGTATTGCAAACTGTCGCGGTTGCCGTTTCATCGCTTGCACGGGTAATAAACAATTTCAATGCTAAACAAATCGTAAAAAAGTTCATAATTTGTTTGCTCGTTTTGCACACGGAAGTTTGCTTCGATTCGAGTGCAGTGCGCGAATGCAGTTGCCATACATAAAACCGATGAGGTGCCATGTCACGGGCAGCGTCTTAGCCCCCCTTTCTCTACCGAGTCCCATCGCTTTGACTTTTTCGTTGTGCTTTTTAGTTTATGTATATGCGTCTTCCGGACAAACGTCGTATTTATGGTATTATGTGCACCAGGTCCGGTCCGTTCAGACAGACAGACAGAAATTCGAATGCAGGGCTTCCTGCATTCGTACGTACTACGACTTAAATGATAATGAGCGTGGAACAAGCATGAGGCGAAGCGGCGTAAACAAAACGCGTCAAGACGCGAGCAAAACTGCGGGGATGCAATTTTTCGCGCGATGCACTACACGATGCAATGCAATGCACGACGTGCTACATTTTATTGAGAAATGGCGTGCTTTTGCCGTGGAAAAGGTCAAAGGATTTACTCGAAACGCAATATGCTGTGTGCATTAGATGCATGAAACGTTTTCAATGTGTGGAGAAGGTTGAACGGGGGGCCTCTTATCGACGGGTTTATTTGTGTTTTATTTGCGCGAGGTCGTTAACAAGTTTATTAAGAAATGAAAATGAATACGTACACTTACTTGTTCGTTGGCTCAAGCTGTTTGCATTTCAGTTCAGTGGCAATTGTTTGTGTATGTGAATGCGAAACGAATTTTATTGCGTTCTAATAACTAGTATTGTATCGTTTCGAAAGCATGAAATAATGTGCATTGTTATCTATGAAAGCTATTTAGGTCATTATATTGTTGCTTGGAACATAAGTGGATTTTAACACAAACCGAAGGGCTGAATTTTCGGTTGGATCCAATTTAAGAAAGTTTCAGAAAAAAAGCCCCTTGAGTGTATCTAGACTTGTTCCAACCAGAAATTTTCGTATCACCGTTAAATTACGCACAATTCGCCAAAGTTTAAGTACGCATGTTGGTCGCTCGTAGTACAATCGAAACTAGGTAGAAATGCTCGAGGGGAAAATGCTCCTAATTTCCGCCACCCTGCGCTTTTGTTTTATTTATTTACTTCCAATTTTACAGGCTAGAGCCCTATTACAAAACAGGAAGAGGAACAGGAAGAGTTAGAGTAAAATAAAGAGAAACCAGTTAATAATTCGAAAATTTAAAATTTAGATACTTCAAAACCAAAAAAGATAATTTAAAATAGTTGGTACAACAGTAATAAAGCATAATATAACTAACAGAAGACGAAGTGATAAACAATAGTGTATATAACCTTAATGAAAAATAATAACAAATCAAAAATAATGATAAACTTCAGGAATTTGGAGAAGGAAGGATTTGATTCGCCGACTTAATTGAAAGGTTAGTGGTAAACGATCAAGCTGTAATTCATTGTGTCTCCTGGGGATACGCAATAATAGCGAGTGAAAATAAACGTCTGTCTGCGCGGAAGGTACCGAAAAAAGTGACGATATATCTTATCAATTAACCTAAGCATAGCAGAGTGGAGGAGCCTAAAAAGCCGACACTCGACAATGAACACTCGTCGAGAATTTAAGGTTACGATGAACGCACTCTACAGCAGCATCGCCAGATATTTACGGGACAAAGTCGTCAAAAAAAAGGGAGCTAGATAACCGAAGTCACCAAAAATCATCGAACAGAAGAATAATTTAAAGATTTTGATAGTGATTCAATAGTATATTTATTGCTTTAAATTAACAACAGTATTCCGCATAAAGCTAAATTAGCAATATTTAAACAAGTGACAGTTAAAGGTATATGATAAACTAAATTACCTATTATACGAATATCTTGAAAATTAGATATATTGTGAATAATTGCCCCGTAGGCCAATTGTTACAGGGTATGTGTGAAGTCCTTGAAAAGTACCTTGACTAATTTCCAATTAAGGAAATATGAAGATCAAGATAAAGCCCAAACCGGCGTAAGCCAGGTTGGTTTCGGCTGTCGGCGGTCTATCTTCCATACGATGTGGATCCCATCACACCGGGACTGAGAAGATTGGCAGAAGCGGCTATGACAACTGATGCTGTTATCGGCTGTGACGCAAATGCTCACCACGAAATATGGGGAAGCACCAACATAAACGAGAGAGGCAGGTGTTTGCTAGAATTTCTAACGTCAACCAACCTCAATATCCTCAACATAGGTAACAAACCTACATTTATCACTAGGAACAGGGCTGAGGTAATTGATATTACCCTGGCAACTCCAAGCACAATGGAAAGTGTCCATAGCTGGCAGGTTTCTGACCTGCCATCGCTCTCGGACCACCGGTGGCTATGCTGGAATATCGATTATTCTGTTATCTCACCTAAAAAAGTACGGAACCCGAGAACAGCACAACGGGAAGTTTACTCAAGGAAAACAAATAGACACCTCAGGGCACTAGACGATCTGGATCTGACGAGTCCAGGACGACTTAACGAGCAGGTGAACCGATTAACGGAAATCTTTGCGTCAGATTTCAAAGACGTGTGTCCGGAAAAGCCCATTTGGAAGAACGCTACCTTATGGTGGAATGGCGAACTCACAGAGGCTAGAGGTCGCACACGAAGGGCGTTTAACAACGCAAGGCGTTCCGGAAACGTGGATGACTGGGATCGGTACAAGCAAGAGCTGTCGCTTTTCAAAAAGAAGATAAGACGAGCCAAGCGCGACTCATGGAGGGAATTCTGTGAGAACACTGAAGGATGTACAGAGGCTGCCGGAATCAGGAAGGTCCTAAGCATAAACCCCCCCCCCCATACCTACGCTTTTGCAAAGGGAAAACGGGGATTGGGTGGAGGACCCGAAAAAATGCCCGGACATGCTACTGGAAACTCACTTTCCAGAATTAGCTTGTACGGCACCGTGTGGTGCCGTACTTCGAGGAACCCACCGGACGTCTGAGCGACTGATCAAGGAAGTAGTAGACGAGGTCAAGATTGAATGGGCTAATAGCACATTTCGACCTTACAAAGCTACAGGGATTGATGACATATAACCCATCATGCTTCAAAAAGCAGATAAAACCATCATTCCCATTCTGCAGCGTATTTTTACCGCATGCCTCCGCCTTGGGGTAGTACCTGAGCAATGGACAAAAGCTAGGGTGGTCTTCATTCCGAAACCTGGTAGGTTGAATCATCATTAAGTGAAGGACTTTAAACCAATCAGCTTAACTTCCTTTCTGCTCAAAACACTAGAGAGGCTTGTTGATCTGCACGTCAAAAGCTCGATTAATGTCGCGAGACACGTTGGCAGCCTTCTTAGATATTGAGGGGGCCTTCAATAATGTTACTGTCGCGAGTATCATCGATGCCTTGGTTCGATATGGAGTGGAAAAAACTCTGGCGACCTGGGCATCGGACTTGCTCAAGAGCAGGCGGATTGAGGCTACCTTTCTGGAGGCCAAAGCGAAGAGAATAGCCGGAACCGGAACAACACAAGGAGGGATTAAATCTCCCCTTTTCTGGATTCTGCCAGTCAACGAAATACTGGAGAATTTAAGGGCCAGTGGCTTTGAGGTGGTGGCGTATGCCGATGACATTGTGGTACTTGTGAGGGGTGCGTTCCCACAAACTTTGTCGGACCTTATGCAATCGGCGCTGGACCATATCCAAACCTGGGCCAGAAAAGTCAGTCTTAGGGCATACCCGACAAAAACCGAACTTGTACTCTTCACAAGGAGACACAGGGTACCGGCTATTGCCACGCCTAACCTCAATGGTATAACATTGGAACTTGCTGATAGTGTTAAATATTTGGGCTTTATACAAGACAGGAAACCGAACTGGGGGGCTAACGTGAAGCACAGAATTGGTAAGGCTCGCGCAGTACTTTTCGCGTGCCGGTCCGCCTACTCCAATACCTGGGGTCTTAAACCTAGGGCGGCCTATTACATATTCACATGTGTAGTGAGGCCGATTTTGGTGTATGGTGCGATCGTGTGGTGGAAGGCAGCAGAGAGTAAAACTAATATCAAGGAGCCAACAAGACTGCAAAGATTCGTTTGCATATGTATTACGGGCGCTTTAAGAACCGCCCCAACGGCTGGGTTGGAAATGATCTTGGGACTCATGCCCCTAGATCGATTCATCTTTAGAAGCGCAAGCCAAGCGGCAATACGCGCTAAAAGTTCCGGCATGTGGAACGATTCAGATCAGTGGGGCCACATCGATATTCTTACAGAATGCCGCAAAAGATTTGGGCTCGTTGCAGAAGACACGGACCACATGAGCAAAATAATACATCTTGGCAGGAATTTCCAGGTCAAGATACCCACAAGAACAGACTGGAAGAAAAAGGAAGCTACCACCGATGGGGGCGTCTGGATTTACACGGACGGGTCAAAGACGGACACAGGAGTTGGCTCGGGCGTGTTTTCTACGGATCTGAGCCTAAACCTGTGGTGTAGACTTTAGGACCAGGCTACCGTCTTTCAGTCTGAATTACATGCTATGCGCATGGCAGTTGAGCCCATTAGCGGAATATCAACCAGATCGATGACGATTTGCGTCGACAGTAGAGCAGCCATTCTCGCCCTTGCGTCTTACAGATGCTCTTCAAAAACTGTGAACGCTTGAAGAGTGGCTCTCAATGAATAGGCAAGGCATATTCCTATCCGGATTATGTGGGTGCCGGGGCATAGTGGGGTCATGGACAACGAAAAAGCCGATGAATTGGCGAGAAAAGGTTCAGGAGCTAGCAATAGCCCCTATAGCCCCTACATCACCGTACCACGGGCAATCGCTGACGCCACAAGCAAACTTGATGCCGCCATATGGGCCAAACTAAAGTCCGAATGGGAAAACAGGATGAACTGCAGGGTGGCCAGGACATTATGGCCATCACCTGATCACCTGGCCCAAGCAAAAGCAGGAAACTGCTCAAGCTCAGCAGAAACCGCTTGAGAGCCACAGTCGGCTTGCTGACAGGGCACTGCCTTACCGCATCTCATGCGAACAGAATGGGACTGACATACAGCAATTTATGCAAGAGATGCGAGATGGAAGAGGACACCATCGAGCATACTCTCTATGATTGTCCGGCCCTAAACAATAACAATAACATTAACATTAACATAACAATAACATTAGCATTCCAGAAGGAGGAAAAGATTCCATCGATAAAGTCGAGGGGTGCTCTGAAATTTCTTTTTTTGCAATGTCCAACTTTTCACACAAAGTGTCAAAGGAGCTCTTTAGCCTGGCGATGATATCAGAAATGGGCGAGAGGCAGCCGGTAAACGACCACATCGATTGGTTTGTGTATGATTTCCAAAACCAGTACAAACCAAAATCCTCAGCAAGAACACTATTTGCAGCAACGCTTTAAGGTTGGCACATTTTGAGTGGACTGGTAAACTGCAAAAGCCGGGGCATATCAAAATGAGCAAATTGTCTTTTTCTTCGAAACACAGTCCATACACATAGAGCGAATTTCAGAGCTTGATAAAAAAAAACTAGAAATCGTCATAGCAAGAATAAAACTCGTCAAAACGAAATGGAAATTGTAATATTTGGAACTATGATCACTGTATATATGTATTTTAGATGACGTTTTAACTAATTTGACCCTTATTTTGAAACAAATAGGGTCGATTGGTCGATTTTTTGTGTTTCACTCTATTCTAAGTCCTTTTAAATAATACACACTTGACAGCTGTCGACAATTGAACCAGTTTTCATCTAAATAATATTTAGTTCTTACAGATTATTGTATATTTATCTTTCCTGTTTTCCTCATGACCGTTAGTTATATCGATTATACATTTCGCATATGCAAATTTATGTTCGCTGCAGTAAAATTAGCAAAAAAATAAACAAGATAATTAACAAAACCGATAGAAAAACAAGCTCCTCAGTCAGCAACTGAACAAACATACCTAAAGGTATTCATAGCAGTTTTAGCGTGAAAGATCTCTTATTTATGTGCATTCGACTCGATAGCCTGAAAGGTTTCACGATTATTGCAGCACGGTAAGCAGCATGTAATAATAATGTATGCAATATGTTTGTGTTCGTTTTGCACGCACATAACGACTGCATATCGCTTCCGGAAATCACGGTTGAGAATGACATTGGATTTAATAGTGATAATGGGACGAGATAAATTATGAGCGATTTTTATCCGATAGCTTTAGATTTGATGGATTATTAGCCTAGATAGATAAAAAATTAAGTCACTTCGATTAAGATTCATTGATACTAGTGAGTAGTATTTTTGTTAACTTTGTTTGAAAGAAGAAAAAACTTAATTATCCTAGTTTTTATTTTGACTTCCATGTAGACGCTCTAAATTAGAAAGCAGTAGTTTTGAAGACTTCCTAAAATGTGCATTTGAGTATAACTAATGTATTACCAACACTACAGAGCTTTATATGACATATTAGGAAGATAGTTTAACGATCAATTCTGAAGGTCTGATACATGGAAAATTAATTTTTACTCATTCATAAACCACTTCACTAAGGTATTTCACAGATACTCACATGTTGGACACTTCTTATCGCTAATGATTTGCGTTTTAATTTTCGTACGATCCAAGAAAATTGTAGCTTACCTGAAATAAAAAATAAGAACGGTTTTTATTTTCTAAATAAATTCATACTAAACGGAAATAAGCATTGAAAGATTATGATACGATATTTAATCGAACAGTGAAAGACCAAAAGACAGAGTTTTACTATAACAAAGAGTATAAATATAAAAAATTCCCGGATTTAGTTTTTTTTCCTGGATACTAATGTCATACGTAATGTCATAATGAGCCTCAACATCAATTCTTTATTGATTCAAATCTTTGGTTTCGTTATTTGTGCTTTAAAGATTACCCAAAGGTCTTCTATTTAATTGAGATCAGCAGAGCTCTGTAGATACGGTAATCGTTTTGCTAACAACTAGCGAACTAGCTAGAGCTAACTCTGCCAGGGTATAGCTAATTCACCAGTTCCACCGCGCAATGTAGCCACTGTATGTACTGTGTGAGCTGGTTAAGATGACTCGATGATCCGCATTTCGCTGAAGTCAATTCAATCTGAGCCTTTTGTGACACACTTTGGGCATCATCAGCCGTCTTTTGCTTCATCAATTCGCACCTGAAAACTTGCAGAATCACGAATTAATATCGTTTTCAAGAACGGTAACTGCTCCTGACCGCTATGGGTTCTGCTGAAGAAATTTACTGGGGGACGATGTAAAAATTTTCGTCGAAAATAACCAGAGCTTCCCAACATAAAAGAAAACCCTAGCGCATCAGAACCGCTAGAAACACTAATGTTCGAAGAACAGTAGAGGATTTGTACAGATTTTGAGTGTGTATTCTACCACTTACTTTTCCTACTTAAAACTAATACACCCTAAGTAATAATAGAATCTAAGCTAATTTTAATTTCGGTGACTTCATCGAAATTTACAGCGATAGAAAGGTGTTTGAGGTTGTCATCCGAAAAATGTGCAGATGTTAGAAAATTTAAACATTGTTTAT